>OX104066.1:97359561-97436383 GCA_944474145.2 Dicrocoelium dendriticum
TCGCATGTTCGATTTCAGATCTTCCCTTCCGTAAATCGGCTTCTAACCAGCCTGGAGTTTTTCTGAGGCTCTTGTTCACGGTCGCGTTACTCCTGGATGCACCGCCAAGGGCGTTTCTGTCTGCTAGATTGGTCATTCGACAAATACCATCTCTATACCTTTTGGGTAACACCGGTTACCGTTCGTTGCTCGCGATCTGCTCTCTCCTCGTCCTGTGATTCTTGCGTTGCACCATCTGCACTCCTCCATGTCTGTGCCCGTTTCGGTCCTCGCTCGTTCTAGTGACTATCCAGCTTTCTGTGTGCTCGTTACCTCCCGCGCCATTACCATAGTAACTCAGGTTTGAGCATTGCCCCATGACAAGTTTGGTACATGTCAGTTGGGCATTAATCCAGCACTATTCTTTTTTAATCGGTTGTGAATGATAACACAATACTCCAGAATGAGTCTCGTGATGATAATAAATAACTCGTCATGTTTCAGGTAGGGAGAAATTTCTAGTGATGTATCCGGATTGCTATCTGGTTCTTGCGACTTTGTAGAGTTTATGGCTTATGGCGTCAACCATGCGCCACTAGGCTCTGAGTTCCAGCCCAACTCAGGCTATCTCCAACTGATGAGTCCCAACAGGACGAAACCGCGGTCTTGGGGTGCCGGTGTTGGGATGAGCAACACTATAATTTTCATTGTAGAGTTTATGTTCAGAAAAATTCAAGTTGGGTACCCAATTTCCGTCCCGAACTGAATCAGTGTTTGGCATCACCTTGTTTGCAAGTTTGATAGCGCGATCCTAGCTGCAGCATCCATACCTAAGTCATTGGGATTTTCTTGCACAGAATTTCATTAACTAGGTATATTCAGTAGATATATTCAGTGCAAATTGGTCTTCGTGCACGCTTGTCAGGCACCCCTTTCATTTGGTCTGATTGGAATGAATATACTAGTTTGACGTCATCTGCAAACAGAATTGGGTGTCCGTGTTTGATATGATCGCATATATTGTTTATGTAGATTAGGAACAGTTGTGGTCTGAGCACAGTTACATTGAAAATACTTTTAGCGATTCGTTTTGTCATAGATTATTGCCGATCGATCGTTTCGGTGTGTGTCTTATCTGTTAGCAGAGTTTCCTTGGCTACCTGACTAGCGCGGACAATATTGGCTTGTATAGCATGTGGTCGAACTCCTTTTCATGTCCAACAGAATAATGATCATTGCCATCGATCTCTCAGTCGTCTTTTTAACATGATCGGCTCGCTAGCCAATTGATCTCTCGTAATGTCAGCTGGGTGCTTCGGGTTTACCGCGTTCCTGTAAATAGTTCGGCGACAGTGCTCCAGAACATCGTAAGTTTTCACCTAACAAGCGTCCTCTCTATAAAAAGCCAGAAAAGTGTGTTTAACAACTTTGCGACGTGGTGCTTGTGACTCGCCCCAAACCAAAATCACTGTCCCTTGCTCATCCGGATAAACACATGCACTCCACGGACTTCCATCATCTCACATTCGCGATGCGATCAAACGGTCAAAGATGTAGGACGCATTAACAAATCCAAGCGGCACAGCTCATCATTATACACCTCAGCTATTGCGCCGCAATGCATAAAAAAATGCAAAAGAACACAATAGCTGCACGCCCGCAGAACTGCCAATAACGGATGGGCATCGTTCCGGATAGCTGCCAGCCGGCTACTGTACAGCAATAAAATATGACACATTTATATTATACTAAGAAATGGGATCGCGGTTGGATGGGTAGGCTAACAGGGATAGGGATGAACAACGAAACGTACAACACGAACGCCATTGAGATCGGCTCCCAGTCAAATCAGCGTGTGGATCCAACCAAACGTGTCCATCTTCTTTCGGACCCCAACCAGGGAACCGAGAGACTCCAACCAACGCCAACATTGAAGTAAGGGCATTCATTGCTCACAACCAAGTTGTCTCTTGGCCACTCTTCTATCCACACCCCCGGCACGCAAACAACACACGTCACGGGAGTCGGGGGACTGATATACTCAGCACGTGGCCTAGCCATCGGCGCTCAATGCGTGAAATAACGGTGTTGAGCGATTTATTTCCTCTTTCCATGCTATAAACAAGGCGTCCAACATACTTGTTGTTCACGCGGTGTTTCCACCATGTGTGAGCCAAACTGCAGCACAGCTACACATGGTTGGCGACTCGCGGTTCCCGATTTGCCGTCTCTGTCGCCTCCATAGGACAGTCACAAGATGCCTGCACCTGCATAGGGACTATGGTTGGCTTGTGCTTCACCACTCACAGCTCCATCTACACATCTCATTTCCAGCTTAAACCCGAAGGAATAAGACCATGAGGCATGTAGATGGGAGCCACATTTCTTCAACGGAGCTGGCCCACACTACTCCAGTATGCACCGCAACAGCATTGCTGTCCATTAAGTTTGGGAATTATGCGCACTAGACGTACACAAGGCGGTGGCTTAGCCGTGGTCCGCTCAACACTAGGTGTAAACACTCCTTGAGTCTAGCACAGCCAAGAGGACCGTGCAACCCGCTCCCCAGCGACATTTCAATCTCATCTGGAGCCGGTAATCAAAGTGGAGGTTGATGGACAGGCAACCCCTCGTCAACATTCACATCAAACGCAGCCGCGCAAGGGATATCAAAAAGCACAAAGCAAAATTATAATGAAAATAAACACGCAGTATTGTCCCTGAATATGCAGCAGAAAAACGGAACTTAGCAATTTAGATGAGGTGGAATACTTTTTATCCATATTATGAATATCTACACACATACACGATTGGCGACATCCGGCTTTGCCTGTCATTGCTGCCTCTATGGGGACAGCCACAGGACGCCCGCACCTACAAGAACATCACTATGGGTGGCTTGCGTTACGCTACCCATTGCTCCATCCACCCTTACATCAAGCGCAGTCACGCTGGGGATATCAATGAACAACCAACACTTTTAATGTAATAAACCCATGTACTTGTACAGAGCGGCTGCAAACTTGATGTAGCGCAAGTGCCCCAGCAACGGCCTTATTGGTCTGGGTTAGTAAAGGGAATGGATGCGGATGCAGCATACTTATCAAGCGCTGTGCTGATGATGATTATTTATTTAGCTTACTATCTTAGATGTTGGTCCCGCCTGACGACGTTGCTGACTTACTAGGCCGGCTTGGTTAGGGCATTGGCGACCGCATGTGCTACAGCATAATGCCGTCGATCTCGATGGGCTATCCACCATTGACGCCCGTCGCTTCCATAACCGGTGTTTCTCCGCCTCGTGCAATGGTGTTTTTGCTGCATCTGGACAACAGCCCTCTTGATCAGCACACGCCACTTGCGCGATCAAATGCCTTCGCCTCCCAAAATCTGAACTCAAGCTTTGTTTCTTGTTACACTCTGACATGCCGCTTCCCTGCACGCAGTTTGCCACAATGCAGCTGTTTTTATATCGCGTCGAATCCATACGGCGAACATGTCCGAGCCACCTCAGGTGCCTCAGCAGAAGTACCCAGTCCATTGCATATATGCCACTTCGGCGCAGCAGCTCTATGTCTGCATCTCTGTCACACTAACCGATACACAGAATCAGTCGCAGACACTATTGATGGAACTGCTCCAGATATCTTATATCTTTTCGGTACCTTGTCCACCTTTCGTTGCCGCATTGACTAACAAACAACACCATAGACTTGTATACCATCTGCTTCGTCCCAATGGTAGGCTGATGGTTGTTCCACTCAAGTTTCTCTAGTTTGCAAACTCAGCAGCCGCCTTCGATACGCGCATGTTCAGCTCGCTCATCCACTGGAGGTCGATAGACAGTGCGCTCCCAAAATAGCAGAATCTTGAAGTGGTTTCTGAAACCTAGATCCGCTCGTTCTGTGGTGCTTATGTTGTGCCGTCTGATCTCGTCCATGATGCCGGTGTCTGTTTCGGTCTTCACTCGTTCTAGTAGCTTTCCAGTCTTCTGTGTTATTGTTACCTTTTGTGCCACTACACCCGCACCTGCTCGAAATTACTTATCCCTCGTATACCATGGCCGCAGCAAAGCTGCGATTATCCAGGCTTGCGCCGTTTTGCTCTCATTTTTGAAGTTCAATGTTTTCTGATCAATTACCGTATACGCACCTCTCCAACGTTCCTTGAGCTTGCTCGCACTTGGTCCCCTAGGTTCTGGGCGATCGTACCTTGAATTGTACCTCCGTACTGATTGGTCTCCACTTTCGAGCTGCATACCTGGCATTATATTCCTGCTCATTCCTTAACTGTCGAGTTTTGGATTTGCTTCTAGTGATTGCTACCAATATCACGTGCTGCGCTGTTGGGTGTTCCCAGTCACGATCATCCGTTGTGCGGGTATCGAGTGCAATGTTTGGTTCTCTACTGAACTGTAATTCGAATGGAGAAACCTTGGTAGTCGACTGGATGCTGATTCGGTATCCGAGTAGAACTGCAGGCAATGCGTCCTCCCACGCCGGGTTCGTACAGTTTATCCACGACTTCATGGCGCGTTTAGACCGCTGTCATTCTGTTGCTTGGTGGATGGTACGGTGACGCACGTCGTCTCTGGATCTCCCAGTTGTTCAATACTGTCTGGAACCGCTTCGATTCCAAGCAAGGTCCTTCATCGATCGTAATGTATTTTATTCTATACCTCGCTGACACGTTGAATTCGAATGAAGGGGTCGATCATCACTAGGATGTGATTGTTTCCTGAGCGACTCAACGGTGGAGGCTCAAAGACGTGCAATCCTCGACACTGCAACGGTTCGTCGACCACAACAGGTTGCGTCGGTGTTCTCGCTTCATCCCTCCCACAGCTTGTTTGGAAATTTACGCAGCTCCGAAAGTATGTAGCTACCCCCTTTCGCTTGATTGGCCATAACGCTCTTCTCTGTAGCAATTCAAAAACTCATACCCCATATGAGCTTTAACATAGGCCTATGGAATCACCTGTTCTCGTTGATATTTTGAAATGAACGTTAGTTTTGTTCCGTCTGTTGCTATCACCTAATTACCGTTTGAACTTGAAGCCACTCCCAGAACCTGAGGAGTTCCTTTGGAAAATACGGCTATGTAGTAAGACGGTTATTCGTGTAAACGGCAAGAACAACTGTACACCAATAGGCAAACAGCGTGCAGGCAAAAGTTGCGTGTGTCACATGGTCTCTGAAAGAAAATCGCCAATAAATAGTCATGGCAGATAGACCAATAACCGCATTGCACGCGCACGGGACGAGCGCTTAGTACATTGATGTTATAATCTTCTCACTAGACGCAACTCCAAAAAATAACAATTCACTGCTCCGCAAAACTTCTAGCCCAACCGAAGGAAAAACAAAACGCCAATGACCCTGAAAAATAACGTATTAATCGCAGCCAACGAACACTGTACAACGACTGAGGACCCTGGCTGTATTTATAGGTCTCTGCTGACCTTCGACTTCTAGAATTGGAAGGTCAGCTGCCAAGATTAGTGGTTCCCCATATCTTTTGCCGAGATGTCAGGTGGATTTTGATCACGTGTAGAAGAAGAACATTCAGGAACGTTCGAAATCGATGCGATAATCGTTAATAATCGATTAATCTCTAAAATAGGGAATTTCCAAGGCAATTCTTACTTTCTCCCGGACACCTCCCCTCCTGAGATATGTTCCGAGGTGTAAGAGGAAAGCCTGGGATTAACTTGCAGTCTTCGGGACGGTGTTCTCTGCCTGTCGGTCCACCTCCTTGGCAGAAGCGCCCGAGAACTTTGTTCCGATGTTCTTGTTCTGGATTCGTTGCTCGACCTTGTGCAGTCGTCCACTGTTATCTTCGGCAGGTTGAAAGTTTCCACCAGTAAATCGAACGGGAGGTCAGTAGGCCTTTCTTGTTCTGGCTGGCACAATGTGGGCCGTAACTGGTTTGCATGCCGTGGCCAGACCTGTGCGCCCACCTTCACGTCATACATGACGTTTCCGCGCTTGCTTTTGACCGTCCCTGGCGTCCATTTTGCATGGCCTTCCCGGTAGTCACGTACTAGCACCTTCTGTCCAAGCGTGAATGATCGCTTCTTTGCTCCATGTCGCCGGTTAAACTCCTGTTCCATTCTGCGGTTTCTTTCACAAACAGAGGACTTCGAGCCCGGTCGGATGGCGTGGAAAGGCATGCGGAGCTTCCGGTTCATCATAACCTGTGCTGGAGAGACTCCGTCTGGTGCTTGTGGATTCGGTGTTGATCGGCAGAGGAAAAGGAACCGGTCAACCACCTCCTCTATACGTCCCTCCCCTTTTGATTTTTGGAGGGCTCGCTTGAATGTGTCGACAAATCTTTCTGCCTGGCCATTCGACTGTGGGTGAAACGGCGGCGAGCGAACGTGCTGGACGGCGCATTGCTTGTAAAACTCCTTAAACGCTGCTGAAATAAACTGTGAGCCATTGTCAGTGACCATTGTCTCCGGACAGCCGAATCTGCTAAAGGCTTGGCGCAGTTTCGATATGGTGGCATTGGTGGTTGACCGGTTCCTTTTCCTCTGCCGATCAACACCGAATCCACAAGCACCAGACGGAGTCTCTCCAGCACAGGTTATGATGAACCGGAAGCTCCGCATGCCTTTCCACGCCATCCGACCGGGCTCGAAGTCCTCTGTTGGTGAAAGAAACCGCAGAATGGAACAGGAGTTTAACCGGCGACATGGAGCAAAGAAGCGATCATTCACGCTTGGACAGAAGGTGCTAGTACGTGACTACCGGGAAGGCCATGCGAAATGGACGCCAGGGACGGTCAAAAAGCAATCGCCCATGCCGCCAGAACCCTTACCAAGGCCGAGAAGAACTACAGTCAGATTGAGAAAGAAGCATTGGCCATAGTGTACGCGGTTAAGAAATTCCAAAAATTGCTATACGGCCGCCGCTTCAAGCTTCTGACAGATCATAAACCCTTGCTCGCTATCTTTGGTTCGAAAATGGGCATCCCGGCCTAGACAGCCAACAGGCTACAACGTTGGGCTCTTACCTTAATGGAGTAAGATTTCGAGATCCAATATCAGTCGACAGTTTCCATTGGCCAAGCAGATGCACTGTCACGCCTAATTGATACCCGTCAGCAAGAACATGAAGACACAATCATTGCCTCGGTGGAGATTGAACCAGACGTCAACTTTCTGGTAACTGATGCACTGCACTGTCTACCAGTTACCGCAGAAGCTGTGCGGACCGAAACACTTCGGGACCCAATACTCAAGAAGTTTACTCAGTTTCACAAAACAAGGTGGCCACGTTCCTGTCCATCCGCCGAGTTGCAACAGTATTTTCAGAGGAGACACTCACTCGCTATTGTAAACGATTGCATACTATTTTCGGAAAGAGTGGTCATCCCCAAGGCACTTCAGGAGCGCCTTATTCGACAGTTCCACGCCGGGCATCCTGGAATCAACCGGATGAAGGCGCTTGCCCGCAGTTATGTATACTGGCCCTTAATGGACAAACAGTTGGAAGAAATAGCCAGACGCTGCCAAAAGTGTGCCGATGTCTTGAAAGCGCCACCGAAAGCAGAACTCTGTTCATGGCCAATAGTTACTAAGCCGTGGTCCCGCATTCATGTCGACTTTGCAGGGCCGAACAACGGGAGAAGTTTCCTCATTATAGTCGACTCATACAGCAAGTGGCCAGAAGTATTTCTCATGGATAACAATTGAAACACCCCATCTCTCTGCGGTTTGAGCTATCCGTCCTGGGAACGATCCGCCATTCGGCGTTGGCGGGTAGCGTGATGTATATGCGTGCGGAGCGATGGTTCAGGGTCGGCAACGTGTGAATCGATCAGCGCTGCTGTTTGCACTTTCATCTCACCGCTTGTCTTCCATATCGGCTGGATCGGTCGCGAGTGGTCTAAATGATGTATGCCAATTCTGCCATCCTCAGTTTCTGCTTCATCGGTGTTTACTGTTTTAACAGCGGCTGATTGCCACCCCGAATCTGTATGTAAACGGACATAGATCGGATCAGATTCTTCTACTAGTCTGTCTCTGCTACCGGTGTCTGATCGTCATTTTGTCCTTTTTTGTTCTTCGTATACCCCCTACCCAAAGGTGCCACGTAATAAAGTCAGTCGCATAAGCAATGGACAGCCCACTATTAATTATACGGTGGTTTCGTTTGCCATGTTTCGGTTGGAAAAGAGGACGTGGTCTAGACTCAGCGCGGCTGCTGGTTGTTTCAGTAACTTGTTCTTTGCCAAACCGTTGGATGATGCATGATGAGGCACGGTAGTTACATGTCTAATGCCGTTCGAGGTAAGGAAGGCTCTTCCATTATCCTACCTTAGTGTTTCCGGTAGGCCGAAGGTTGCTAACGTCCGGCGCAGTTCAACTATTGTGTTTGACCTAACATGGACCTGAGTATCAATCCACTTGGAATCGGCATCAAAGATTAATACAATCAACGTTTTGATTCGTTCTCCGAGCTGAGTAATTAATTGACGAACGTTTCACCACTTCCCTCAGTGGCATCTTCAGTTCACTGCTCCATAAAGGAAAATCTCACGGAAAATGTCGTCTGGACGTAGCGTTTGAAATTAGCCTCGTCGACCTGTGTCCCGTGACCTCTGTTCGATATTTGGTCGCCCAATTTCACGCTTTCTCAGCTGTACACGGGATCGAGGTCAATGCGGAGGTTCAGTGAAGTCTCCGTAAAGAACCATGCCTCGAGGAATTCCCTTCCTTTTCTTGTCCCTCTGTGCGCTAGAATTTCTATTTTGTCCCAGTCATTGTTGTCCTTCCTCATCGAGATGCGCTGAGATCTGCGCCGATACACGATGGTATCGACATGCACGCTTGTGCTCTTGTATTCTTGTGGAGAGATTTCTCCCCGTTTGACCTACACAGTCTTTGTCACAGTTCTCGCACTGTATCCTGTTGACGACAATGTGGCGTTCGTGTATCTCCATGTTCCTCCATGATTGCCTACGAAATGACATTCTTTCCAGAAGTGTAAACTACACGCCTCCGATAAACCATCCGCAAGCGTGGGCAGTTGCAAGGCAGTTTGGAATACGTATGGTGAAGATGATGATCACTGATGCACACAATCGGATCGAGAAATATGAAAGATATCTTAAGGAACACCGAACTGCATGCCTTAAAAGTGTCGGCAAACAAATGACAGAACAGCTCGACTTAGTGATTGAGCGCAAAGCAACAATTGCAAAAACAAAAAAGCAGGCCGCCCTTCGAGAAAAGTTGTCCAAATTGTCCAGTTTGAAGTGCGCAGATGTCAACGATGGTTGGGTCAGGAACCTGTCCAAACGGCATCTCGATGACGTTGAACGACAGGTCCTCATCAAGGGACTTAACTACAACTTCAAGGATGCTGCAACCATGGTGTTCCTAGCAGAATTCGAAAATACCTTACAATCCAATGGACTTAACGAAGAAACCAAATCACAAATAAGGCATGCCGTGGTTCCGATTCTAGCACGCAACAAGCAACGCAATTCTTTCACAAGAGAAGAGTGTCCTAAAATCCTTGAACGCCGACGA
Source organism: Dicrocoelium dendriticum (assembly GCA_944474145.2). Classification (NCBI taxonomy): domain Eukaryota; kingdom Metazoa; phylum Platyhelminthes; class Trematoda; order Plagiorchiida; family Dicrocoeliidae; genus Dicrocoelium; species Dicrocoelium dendriticum. Next base: position 97,369,082 of record OX104066.1, read on the forward strand.
AACGATCGTAATCCTGCCTGCGGACAAGGGACGTATGACTGTCATAATGGACAAATGGGCAGGTCATCTCCTGGCTGACACAACAACCTATCGACGCATGGAGAACGATCCAACAGTACGGTTGAGAAATAAAGGGAATAAGATATTTAAGAAACTTCAAGAATTAAATCAACTTACAAAGGGAGAGTATGATAGAATGAGGGCTCGTGATCCAAACATCGCACAATTTTACAGGCTTCCTAAAATACACAAACTGGGTGCGCCGCTACGACCAACAGTATCACTCCCAGATACACCAACTTACAACGTGGCTAAAGAACTATGGAGAGGCCTCAAACATCTGACCAGCGGATCGCAATACCCAATCAATAATGCCCATCAGTTTTTGGAAAAGCCCAACTGCATGCGGATAGACCACGAAGAAGTGATGGTATCCTTTGACGTCACCGCACTTTTCACCTCCATCAATCTACAGATAGCGAAAGAAAATATCAGAGAACGTCTGAACAGTGGAGGACAAGCGACTGGGAAGCTAACAACTGAAAGCATATTCAAGCTCCCCGACTTGTGTCTTACTACTTACTTCAAATTCAACGGAGTGTTTTACGAGCAAGTTAGAGGAGCTCCAATGGGATCGCCCATATCTGGACTTATTGCGGAAGTCGTCATGCAGAGGTTGGAAGGGGATATACTCCCAGTCATTAATCCGAAATTATGGGTGTGATACGTTGACGATACGTTTGTGATTCTCAAACGCAACCAGCTACCGACCGCACATGACCTACTTAACAATGCAATGGAAGGCATTCGTTTCACCATGGAAGAAGAGGTGGAAAACCAACTACCCTTTTTTGGACGTGCTGGTTACCAGAACAGTGGAAGACGAATTACAAACATCAGTTTACAGAAAATCAACACACACCGACCAAATCCTGAATTTTAACAGCAATCCCTCTAAGTGTCACAAAATAAGCTGTATACGGACCCTGTTTCGTAGGATAGAATCGCATTGAAATACTGCAGAGGAAAACGAAACGAAAGGAACATCTGTTTATGTCTTTCATTCGCAACGGCTACCCACGCAGTTTCATCCGAAGACACCTAAAGCGAAGGAGCACAACTACCTCATCTGCACAAACAACGGCGAAACACATCTCCTTGCCGTACATTAAAAACGTATCGGAAAAGCTAGCCAGACTCCTCAAACCGCACAACCTGACGATAGCTCACATACCAACTGCGACTTTGCAAAGAATCTTATCTAAACCTAAAGAAAAACTGGAGGTACACGAACGCCAAAATGTCGTCTACAGGATACAGTGCGAGAACTGTGACAAAGACTGTGTAGGTCAAACGGGGAGAAATCTCTCCACAAGAATACAAGAGCACAAGCGTGCATGTCGATACCATCGTGTATCGGCGCAGATCTCAGCGCATCTCGATGAGGAAGGACAACAATGACTGGGACAAAACAGAAATTCTGGCGCACAGGGGGACAAGAAAAGGAAGGGAATTCCTCGAGGCATGGTTCTTTACGGAGACTTCACTGCACCTCCGCACTGATCTCGATCCCGTGTACCTACAGCTGAGAGCTGGCTTGCCGAACAACCTCCTCGTGGTGCCAGCTGGGTGGTTCGGGTTTTCCCGTTCCAGCGAATGGTTCGGCGGCTGTGTTCCAGGACGTGGTGGGTTTTCGCTTGGCAGGCGTTCTCCCTATAAAAAGCCACATATGTCCCTTTAACAACACTGCGACATGGCGGATATGACTCGCCAGTAAATAAAGTCACTGCCCCTTGCTCCTCCCTGAGAAGCATTGTACTTTAAGGGTGCGTTGGGCCCCTGGTCCTTCACGGACCGAAAGGCGTATGAACCATCTATTTGGTCACCGGATCCCAACGGGTTGCGACGCCCTCACATCGCCCTGCTGCCTTGTAGGTTAGATCTTTGATCATAGGCTCGGGGTAGGGCCCCTTAAGAAAACCCTCTACTTCGGCCTGGGCAATCGGGTAGTATCACGCCCACTGACGAATCATGGACCACACCGCTTACTACTGCTACTGCTATGTCTATCTTCTGTGGTAACTTATCCGCTCAACCTCCACTCACAGATCACCCGACCTCCCCTCCTTCACCCACATGTACTCTTATGTCTTCTACGGTCACCGTCACAAACGACCCACGTCTCGCAGCTGATGGAAGTAACAGCCAAACTCCCGGTTTTCAATGTCCTGCGACCGCAACCGCCTCTCACTCCATCGAAGCTCCAGCTCTTCTTCGACCTGGTTCTCCATTCATCCTCGCAGCGTTTAATGTTCGAACTTTGGTGCAGATCGGACGACAAGCATGTCTTGCCCGTACTCTTGAAACGCTTTCGGTAGACATCTGTAGCCTTTCAGAGACCAGATTACAAGACTCTAGCGCCGTCATCAGAATGGCCTCTCCGGTAAACTCTGACGCCAAATACTACTTGCGGCCTTCCGTAGACCCAGAAGCATCCACCACTGGTCAACCTGGTTTTGGGGTTGTAATGAGTGCCAGGGCTGAGTCAGCTCTGCTTGACTGGATCCCAGTCAACAGTCGGCTATGTGCAGTCAGACTAAGAGGTTCATGTAACGTAAGCAGGCGTCGAGACGTTAGGCGCGCCTTGTTTGTCGTCTCCGCCTATGCCCCTACACACTGCATCTCGGATGCACTTAAGGATAGCTTTTACCAGCAGCTACATGAACTTCTGCGTTCCTCCAAACGGACTGCTATAATCATTCTTGCCGGGGCCTTTAACGCACAGGTTGGCCGCCTTCCACCAAGCGAGCACCACATTGGGGGTAGTTTTGGTCTCGGTGGCAGTCGATCAGACAATGGAGACAGACTGATTGCTCTTTGCTTTGATCATCGCTTGTTTCTTTCGAGCACTAGTTTTCGGCACTCGAGGAGGCACACTGTTACCTGGCGCCCGCCCTCAGAAAAGCAAAAGTGCTCCCAACTTGACCACATAGCAATCAGCTACAGATGGCGCGGAAGCGTAACGGACTGCCGATCGTACTGGTCAACTTTTCTAGACTCCGATCACGCATTCGTTCGTGCTAAGATTTGCATGCGTTTCGGAGGATCACCTAAGCGCGCCCACTACCGACCGGACGTCGTGAATCTACAAAACCCTGCGATTTTAACCAGGTAACAAGCCTCACTGTCTACCTTGCTTGGCTCAACTATTGATGGTGATCTCGATTCGCAGTGCGCGCATATCAAAGATGCTTTAGTTTCCGCCAGTATCGACACTTGTAGAGTTACCCCTCACCCACCGAAGCATTGGATTTCCGCCGACTCCTTGTCGCTGATGGACAGACGCCGCTTGATCCCGTCGGATTCCAGACACAGTGAAGAACGCAAATACCTTGGTCGAGAGTTGCGCAGGAGTCTGAAATGGACCGCGAAGCATGGTGGTGTGAACGTGCTAGGGAGATGGAGCTTGCTAGTCTCTCTGGTAATACCAGAAAATTTTGCCATCTCATTCGAGTCACCGAAGGTGTTCGATCTGGTATAAGTGAAACAATATGCGAAGAGGATGGTACCTTCAACGACGGTTGGAGCGAATTGCCGAACATTTTGGCTCGCAGTTTTGTTGGCCCCCAGCTCCATCTGCCACCTCTGGCGCTCGCACTGGGGCCGAGCGGTCTACCCACACAGATCCTCTCTCTTACTAGGAACTCGAGCAGGAGCTCCGGCACATGAAGCGTTATAAAGCCCCCGGCACTGATGGTCTTCCTCCATCTCTATTTAAAGATGGTGGCGCATCGCTGGTCCGAGAACTCATCGCCTTGTTCTCTGAAATTTGGTCGAAAGAGAAAGTTCCGCCATCCTGGGGTGAATCGATAGTCGTCCCCATCTTCAAAAAGGGCCTGCGCACAATCTGCTCCAAGTACAGAGGAATAAGTTTAGTCCCCGTCGTTTGCAAGCTGCTGGTGTCCCTCATACTTCGCAGGTTATCCCCGACACGCGAATCGTTACAACGAGCAGAACAAGCTGGGTTTCGCCCTGGTCGCGGCTGCATCGATCACATCTTCACACTTCTCCAGATCCTCCAGCTCCGCCATGTGTATCAGAGGCCAACGATTGCTGTGTTCCTGGATATCCGTGCAGCCTTCGATTCTGTCGGTCGTACAGTACTGTGGCATTGCCTACTAAGGAATGGTGTCCCCGAGAGGTTCGTCTCCATACTGCGCGTTCTATATAGTCTGACCTCGGGCAGGGTTAGGGCTTATGGCAAGCTTTCGCCTACCTTTGTGGTCTCTAGTGGAGTTCGACAAGGATGCCCTATCTCTCCGTTCCTATTCAACTTTTTCATTGAGGATGTCTTGAAGAACGCTCTGGGCGATTCGTTGAACGCTGGCATTGAGCTCCTCCCAGGTAATCGAGTTGTTGATTTGGATTATACTGATGATATCGTCTTGCTGGGTGACGATCCACACGTCGTTCAACTTGCATTAAACCGCTTGGCGATTGAAGCATCAAAGTATGGTATATACTTTTCGCCACCCAAATGCAAGGCTCTCTTCCAAGACTGGCAGGTGCCTCTGCATGCGCTCACTCTTGGTGGTGAGACACTAGAGGTGGTGGAGAGCTTTGTCTATTTGGGAAGTTGCATTACTGCTGGCAGGGCTGTTGGAGACGAGATTTCGATGCGCATCTCGAGAGTACGCCTCGCTTTTTCTAGGCTGAGGCATTTGTGGCGTCGCCACGACATTCGTCTCTCCATCAAAGGGCGGGTCAATTGTGCAACTGTTCGTGCTGTACTCTTGTACTGATGCGAGACTTGGCCCATTCGTAAAGATGACTTACGCAGGCTATCCGTCTTCAAGCACCGCTGTCTGCGGTCCATTGCCAGTGTGTAGTGACAGCACCACGTAAGCAATGTGGAAGTTAGACAGCGTGTCTTGGGACGTGGAAGCCACTCGCTCGAGGAGCTCGTCGCACTGCATCTGCTGCGGTAGTTAGTACACGTATTGCACATGCCTGTCCAGCGTTACCCGCGTCGTGCGTTGTTTATGGTTGTTGAACAGGGCTGGAAGTGACGGTCTGTTGGGTAGCCTACAACATGGAGAAGCCGCATGAAAAAGCTGACGAAACAGTTGGCCTCGGCCGGTTATTGTCGACTACCTGGTTGGGGTCCTAAAGGTGTGGATACTTGCTGGTTGAAGACCTTGGAAGCCATGGTACAAGATCGATGTCAATGACGGACGTGTGCATCGGTTTGTTGCGGTGTCCCTTCTTCCTACCCTTAAAAAAGAACAAACTGAAAAAATTTCAAAATCTGTGAGTGGTAAAAGAGACAAAAAAGCATTTGTTGTTGCTTTTTTCCTACTATTCATATTGTTTTCCTATTCAGCCATGATTTCGATGGCACAATATCTGTACCACGGATTGTGTATTATATATATATATATATATATATATATATATATATATATATATATATATATATATATATATATATATATATATATATATATATATATATATATATATATATATATATATATATATATATATATATAAGAAAGCGTGTCACTGAGCGACCAAATATCGAACAGAGATCACGGGACACAGATCGACGAGGCTAATTTCAAGGGCTACGTCCAGACGACATTTTCCGTGAGATTTTCCTTTACGGAGCAGTGCACTGAGGGAAGTGGTGAAACGTTTGTCAATTACTTACTCAGCTCGGAGAACGAATCAGAACGTTAGCTACCAACCCGAGCTACAGGTATTCCAATTATTATAGTCACCCCGTCTTCGAAAATGTCTACGTGAATACTTTTCCATTGTACTTCTGGTCACTTCAATGATATCATTGGTACATGGTCGCAGCGTTCGCATTCTCCTGCCAAAAACAGGCGATACCCAACTTTTGACAGTGTCCCCGTCTAAATCAGGCCATAAAAGCGGGCTAGCAACTTTAGTTTAGCGAGTCCAGGGTGTGCGTCATACAGTTCATCCAGGATAACTGACAGCAACTTATTTGGGATTACTACTGGTGCTCCCCACAGAAGACATCGATTATAGAGTCTGAGTTCTGTCAAACTGCGACGAAGAGGCATGCGTTGCTTGGCTACATTTTCTGGCCACGTAGTCTGAACGTGGTGTATCTGTTGGTTTCTCAGTGTCTGTCTGTTGAGGTAACTAGAGAATTGTTAAGATGCTGGATCAGATTCACCAGTTCCTGGGGGACATATTCTTTCGCAAGTACTTCCGGTAACTAAGACCGACTGAGAGCATCAGCAGTGGTATTTGGCCAGCCATGGACGTGTTGAATTTGATATGTATGTGCAGAGAGAATCAAGGTCCAAAGGACCATTCTGGATGAGACCATTTGCTGAATCCCTTCCTCTTGGTCAGAAAGTGATACATTAGGTTTATGATCCGTGTTAATCACAAAAGGTCTCCGGAGTAGGTATTGATGAAACCGAAAATAACCGCGGCTGCCCCTCTATCCGGCTGTGACTAAGTACGTTCTGTTGCCGTCAAGGTTAATGAGGCATAAGCAGCAAGTCAATGAGAGCCATCCGGCAGTTTGTGCAATAATACAGTTCCAAGGCCATAGGGTTATGCATCGCGTGCAAGAACATTTGGCACCCGTGAGTCTTAATGCGCAAGAACTTCAACGGATGCATTCTTGAACTTTGTTCCGATTCCAAGGTTTATTTTTGCGTAAGCGTTAATGAAGCAGGATTACCGCTATTGATATGAATGGGAAAACTGTGTGACTGCTCCCAGATATGGCTGCAACTCGTTCACATTTTTGGGTGCCAGTGCTCTAGTTTTTTCTTCTGATGGGCGTAGGTCATCTCATGACAACAGTTATCTAGGGTAACATACACTTGGTACCAATAATTCACACATTTTCTTTTTAATTTTGGAATCTAACAACCTTTGTAGAACCACATCCATGGTGTGCAGCTGTTCACCGGTGGTACTCCCAGTGACCAAGATGTCATCCAAATAAGCGAATGCATTTGGTGTCAATAATACGTTGGAAAATAGCTGGCGCAGAGCTTGCTTCAAAAGGCATATGTATGTAAGGGAATAACCCTAGGTGTGTGTTGATGGCAGTCTAGGCACCTGAGGCCTCATCGAGTTCCATCTGCTGGTTGGAGTGACCCAGGTCTAATTTGGTAAACTGCTCTCCGCATATGGATGAACTATAGGGCTCTTCAATCTTTGGCGGTGGGTATCGGTCAGGTTGTAGTGCCTGGTTGACCGTAACCTTGTAGTCCGCACAGATCTTTATGGTGCCACCGCTCTTCAGTACAGGCACTATAAGAACTGCTCAATCGGAATATTGAACGGATTCTATTATGCCCTCTTGCTGTAGTCGGCGGAGCTCACACTCGAATTTGTCCCGCAGGGCATAAGGTACAGTAAGCGCTTTCCAGTATCTCGGTGCTGCTTGTTGTTTCAGCGTCATATGTGCCGCGTAATACTTCAACAACCCTGGCTTAGTTTGGTCAAACAATGCTGCATATTTTTGTAAATTCCCGGAGATTTGCGGACGGGCTTCCACAGTGTTGACGTTTAACATGCTGACAGGAGGACTTTTAATTCCATCGCGGCCAACCATGTTGGGGCCCTGTCCCAAGAAATGTACACTCAGATGTGATTCTTCTGATTGCGGTAGGATATGTGTACAGGAAAAGGTACTTAGTACATTCACTAGCTGTTCGTTGTAAGATCGTAGTTGTATCTCTGGATGATCTGATTTTGGCAATGGCGATAAGGCGTCAGGTCGTCTCAACCTAACTGCGGAATCGGTATCAATTTCAAAGTCTACTGGTTACTCCTTTACTTGGGTAGACACTACAAATGATTTCTTCGCCGTAATATTGTGATTTAAACTGCTGTGGTGTTTATCCAATTCTGGTTTAACTCCTCTGGTTTATAGTTTTGCTGTTTCCATGTACAGCGGCATTTCGTTTGGGAAGACGTAATAACCGTGCAAGCATAGACACCACTAAAAGAAGTCAGCATGATGCGATCGCCTTCGAAGTCTTTTATTCAACATTCGTTAAGTTATATAAATGCTAGAAAGTGCTCAGTAACGGAAGTGGTAAAAAGAAAGATAAAACACCGTATATTCACAACCGCTCCTGGATGTACCCTCTTCTCCTCACAAAGTATGCATACCGCATGGAGATACTGAAAATCAGCCTGGGTTGAATGCTGCTCACCAAAGCGATAAAAAGTTATGAACTGCGACAGTGTGTAACCAAGTTTAATCTGAGAAGCTTTGTGTATCTCTTGCGAAATTGTCTGATCGGGCGAGGAGAATGCCGTTAGTTACCAAACGGGATTGGGACGTCGAACTATGTCAAAGGTTCATTCACAGGTCAGGATCTATTTCGTTTCCGCTAACAGGCGCTCTTGTGCTTTTTCGTCAAAAACACCAACAATTAGTGTCTGTAAAAGCATCAATTTTGCACCGCTCGTTATTGCGCAGCATCTGTTCTTCACCTCCTGACAGCACATTCAGCTTACAGTCATTCGGATGGCGTTAAATTTCTCAGTACTCCGCGACATCTTGCATGGAAGTATTTTCTACGGATCACGGTTCGTATACTTCCAACCCTTTTACATCTTTCGTGGTTAAACCCACTTGTGAAAACTTAACGCACTTTGGTTACTTAACCAACTGTCACTGCGTTCAGTAAAACAATCACTGAGGCTTCCATTAAACCCAGATTGCTTCATGTGCGGTATTTTTCGAGCAGCCACGAAACATTTTGTTATCCACTGTTTGCCCCTCATTCTCTTACATCGCGCACATTCAGTCTGTTCTCTAGTCTCACCGGCAAAGCCGCTCCCACTGATCGATCAGCCGACCAACCCGTCTCACCAGGTGTGTGCAGGTGTAGGTGTGTAGCTGATCAGTGCGTGACCGACCTTAAGGCACTGCTTCAGTGTTGACGACGGAAGTTGCAGCGACCATTGCAATCCGCACGTGACCAGAAAATGATGGCCAGCATTCCAAACATAACGCAACGCTGTATGTGCTATTCAGGGAATTGCGGCAACGTACTTAAGATAGTGGTAACGTGCTCTAACTGTCAGATCGTTTCATCCGAAAGGTCTAGGAAAGTCTGTCCAAGAAGTGAGGAAGATAAACAAAACAGCTAACGCACCTTGGTTTTGCCCAGAATGTCAAGCCATTCCAGCTGTCAACTGCCTATGTGTGCAAACGAAGAAGTGCGATAGGTTGACTGCGACAACTGCGCATTTGATGGATGCTAAGATTGCACCCTCAGCTATGAATATGGCCAAGCTCACACCTGAGTGTTTAAGTGTGAACCGTTTCTCCACTGCCTATTTCAAGAGTCTATGGGTGCAGAAACTACGATCGAATGATAGCAATTTAAGGCGCGTGACTAGGTGCTTTCTCGAGGAGACTAGAGAGAAGCACAAAAATACTGTGAGATGGAACAATGGTATAATACGAATAAAAAAGCCAAGGCTTGACAAGTCCCGTGCGATGATATGTGAGAATAACGTTAGTCCAAAAGACGTTACACAGAAGTGAAAAACGCATCTGTGGACTCCACATATTATCCACGTTAACACGAAGGTATATCGTCTACCCCGATCTCCTGGGGTTGGTGCACACAATGTATATCTGTGCCACGTCAGTATTCAGTGAATAGAACTCAGATCAAGTAATGTAGATGGTGTAAGGCATCGTCGAGTCGATTTTTTAAATGGGTAGCGTGAGCGCGGAAATGACAAAACTCGAAAGGGCCTTCCACAGTTGCTAAACTTGAAGGGAAAAATAACTCCGGCGACCTTCCAGCCGACTGTGTTAGGTGGCAAGTTTCAACTTATGACCTCTCAATTATGTGGCTCGGCTAAGCTTCAGGTGGCGGCCGGCATGACCGGGATGTTTCAAGAGCTGGTACACCAGGTTGAGGTCACCCCGTAGACAGCGATATCTTCCGCTGTACACTCCCAGGGCTCCCAGTCGCCTATGGTATTACAGGTGAAACAGACCCATCACATTTTTCGTTGCCCTCTAGCGCAGCCAGATCGCGTTTTAACCAGGGCTGCCAAGCCTGGATCGCGTACTCTACATGGGGCCTCACATACGCATTAAGCATGTGGGGAAGGTGAAAAGATTGAACCTCCCGAATGCCCTCCCCAACAGACCAACATTTTGGTTCGCAGTTTTTGACGCCTTCAAGGACTGCGCTGAACAGCCGAGATCGTCTTGCATCACCACCCTAAGGTCTCGCTCTTGTGAGGACGTTTTCAGCATGTCCTCTCCAAGCTTATGTGCATACGTGGGCTTGTGGCGGACATGCACGGTTTTGCACTTGTCCATGTTAAACGGAAGTAGATTTGCTTTTGACGATTCAAAGGCGCGGTCTAAATCTCTGATGGGGCTGACAGTTGGGGCTAATGGAATCGCAGTGTGCTCGATCAGGCGATCGAGCTAGTGGGCACGTGAATTTTTAAAAGCACAGTTAGTTGTACTTTGCCTGAGACTTGTGGATACAGCTTTTGTGTGTGCAGAGTCCTTGCGAGTTTTTTTGACGCGGCTGGGGAACCCAATCACATAACATGGGGACAGAGGAAAAGAAGCTGACGCGCCGAACCCTGCTGGCTTTTGGCGGACAGTCGTCGATCCCGCTGCCGACTGCTTTAAAAATGACGGAAAGTACGCTGCCTGACAACTGGAAAATGTGGAAAACCAAGTGGGTGGATTTCGTTATGCTGACTCAGTTGGATTCCTATCCAATGCCTTACCAACTTGTTGTGTTCTGATTCACTACTGGCCACGAAGCCAGACGAATACTTGAGACTCTGGATCGCGGTGATGCGGAGGAGCAAGAGCTGGACATTTCGGAGATAATCAAGAGATTTGGAGATCATTTCGAAGGTCAAGCGAATGCAACGTACCAAAGATATCTTTTCTTTGTCTCAATCGCTTACCGGATGAGTCAGTCGGGACCTACATTACAGAATTGAAAGCTCTGGCGCAAACGTGCAACTTCTGTAACTGTATGCGGGACTCTCTGGTACGCGACCGCATCGTATTCGGCATAGGAAATGACGACCTCACTCGACGCCTTCTGATGTAGAAAAACCTGTCCCTAATTCAGTATGTGGATATGCGCCTTAGCGAAACAACGACCTCACGACAATTCTAGACTTTGCGAGCGAGTACGGCAGAAGGACTTTGTACAATGTCGAAGACCAAGGAAGCCCTATCTTTGCCATCCAAATGGCAGGAGGCCAGCTGTTAATTTTGTGGTCGGAAGCATCCAAGACGAAAGGGGAGTTGTCCAGCTCGGGGCAAGACCCGTGTGAAGTGTACAAAGAAAAACCATCTCGCTCGTTGTTACAGATCGGCCAACATCAGTGCGGTAGACAAGGAAAGTCAACAGAATGGGAGCCACCGTCAACATACTTCCAGAGAGACATTGTGCGGGAGTAAAATTTACTGAAGCACGTAGTTGTCTCAAAATGTGGGACGGCTCGGGATTACAACCGAACTGTCCTTAAACTTCGCACTTTGTTTTCATCACTGCAACATGATGCAACTCAGACATACGTGACAGCTTGTAGCGCCCTAAAAGATAACTGCTATCTTTCATGTACAATTTAATTGTTGACCGATTGTACAGTACTCCTTCTTGTTTTAATCTTACAACCGGCTCGACACACAACTGCCTTGTTAGTTTCCCCACTCACGTGTACGCTCTCGCCCCGCTTCATCCGTCCGCTTCTTATTGTAGCCCATTGAATACAATCCGCTGTGTCCGACTCCCATTGCCTTCTGATATCCGCGCTTACTTTCGAGCACCGTCTCGGACTAGTATTAACTAGTCCTACAAGCTCCAAGTTATTGGCTACCAGCTGTTCCGAAGAGATCGTATGAGCAAACAAGGAGAAAGATGAGCTACCTACCTTCGAAATGATATCACAATGATGCCGGTTGATCCTCTTACCCTCAGTGATCTAGAAGATTCATTGTGGTTAGCGATCCCTTGTAGTAACCTTATACTGGGTTGTGTCTATAGATCCCTAACGCTACCAATTGCCATACTGTACAACTAGTTGATGTTATCAACGATACCTCAAATATTTCCTACATACATTAGTTCGAAAGTATTCATCCGCACCTTCACGCCCCATTTGGTCTTGTATCGGTGTGTTTTATCGGTGTGCACGCTAACCACTACCGATTTTATTCATCATTTAGGCAATCGTTTTGTTTGGTGAGCCCGTTTCTCAAGACAGTCAGCTCTTTCGTCATTCGTAGATTTTTTACGTGCATGATGATCTGGATCATCGATTGACGTCATATGCCATTGTGTTAGTTCAGCAGTTTATATTACACTCTTTTTTAATGTTTGTACACTTTTATGTTCACTAGTGGGTCTTTTGGCTTGGGTATACATGTTGCTTAGAAGCTTCAAACCATCACCTCAGGAGATCGACCTACTGGTGACCAACAGAATAACTGCAGAATAAGACGGAATAGTTAGATTAGGTAGAAATATCAGCGGAATAAGTAGCCAATTAACATGTCTCGCGACGGTATGGGATGCCATATGATTGGGGGTGATAAAATGTTGCAAAAGTTTAGAATGACAGTTAGCGTTATTAATGAGTTGGTTTCTCCTTTCAATACGCACTAGGTGGTGCAAATTATCCGGATGCCATAGGACAGTAACATATTTACAATATACGATGGAGAGATAACGCGAGAGATACACTTTTGTTATTGCTCCGCATAAAAGTGAGACTTCAAGGGTGGCATTTTCGAGCATAAACTTAAGGTATGATGTAGTGTGGTGAACCTGCATTATAGTTCATATATTCTTTGGACCTGATGAAAGTAACACATCTGTAGACACTTGAGGACCGAATGTTTTCATTATGTTCTGCATGGTGAGAAAAGCTCCCAAGTTCATTTTAAATTTGGTTAGGTTCTCACTTGCCTGTACTTTCAATGACAGCTTGTTCCATATGTGAGTATAACTTACCATGAAGAAGTTAGAGCGGATCTTTATGTCCCCCTCTTTTAAAGGTAGTGAGTAACCCCTATTTCTTGTGGGATAGGTTGAGGCATTTTCCAAATTGGGATCTAGTTCGGTAATGTACACCCGCTAAGGTATAATGTTGCAAAAGAGAAATAGATCATTAGTAAAAAATTGTGAGGAATTTCATCAACTCACTATACCTGATAGACAGGTTCTAAAATGGTTTCCTTGACTAATGATCGTACACATTATGGTAGCTGCATTACCTGAACCACATACCGGACTCCACTGACTCAAATTATGCCATATTAATTCTATGCTTGCACATGCAGCAAACATTCGATCGGGTGCCTCACAAACGGTTACCGAAGCACATAGATTTCTTTGAAGTCTGCAACACATTAATGGGTTGCCTATCATCATACATGAACGGTCCAGTTAAAATAGTCCCCTTAGGCGCCTATTGCTCTTCCCCGCGTCCAATTACCAACGGAATTAAACAAGGATGGGCGCTCGGTACATTAATTCCCCTCCTTTGTGTCAATGATACCAGTTTGGTTAACAAACATGGCGTGCCACATTTATTTTTGGTGATATAACATTTGTCCACAAGTACCGGGGAGTTAAGCTCCCGAATCTACTACTACTCATTCAAGTATCCATTTATTCGCTTGAGACTTGTTGCGACAATTGGTTGACGACGTTTTATGTGCAACAGTCAAGTATCATATGTTGCGGTCGCCTGACACCCGAAGTATCTATAACACGTAACAGCGAACGCATCTGTGTACAACGGTCTACCCGTGACGTTGGAATCAGATATACTTGTACCTTTATGTTCTTAGAACAGATTGAGTAGCAGATACCACGAGCCAACCAATCCTTTGCTAACCTCTCTCCTAACATGCATATAATCACATCTACAGTTGAACTATTTAAAATCCTTAATCGTCCTATACTGAAGTATCGCAGCATAATCAGAGGCCATATGAGGAAATCATACAGAACATCGATAGAAAGCCTTCAACGGTCGTTTACTAAGCATGTATTGGGAAGAATTCCTATCCTAAACTCTCGGAAGCGATGCCAGCAACCCTATCTCTATGCACTTTGGCTGGGAAGACTAAAGCTGGAGACTGCTGTACAATCTGATTCATGGCATTACCCTTAACATTGCAGCACAATTACACGCGAGACCTAGGTAACAAAAACATTACCCTGATTATACCACGATGCAAAACAAATATTCCGGCTAACTTTTGTCAACTACCTTGTCAGAAATACAGACAAATATAATAACTTGACAGTGCTCTTGAAAGAGCATGATATCGCCTGTGCTTGTATGTTCTGTGCCAAATATTGCCACAGCTTTGCACTTAATAATAAGTATGCCCATTATTGTTATTATCATTATTTTTATTATTATTATTGTTACATGTGTGTCGCCGGTTAAACCGCTGAGCCGATGAGCAGACAAATACGGATCGATTGACCGATAGCTGATTCGTCCACTCTTTTTCCTTGTGCTGATTGGTTCCTTTTCGACTTATTCATCTGGTGTAACCTACAAGCTATCTATTACAGTTTTTGACACATCCCGTCCGGTGTGTGTTCTTATTCACTTCTTGCGCGGACTAAGGGTCCAGGTGCTATCCAGCAATACTCGAGTAATACGTATCAGAATGGCGACGGTTGCTACGAGCCCTCTTGCGGGACTGTCATGTCTGTGGCCTGATGGTGCAGAAAAACCCTCTCTACAGTCGTGGATACAGTGGAAAACATCTTTCCAACATCAAATGTCGCTCTTTCCTGTGTTAAACCCCTTTATCGTGTTATCCGATACCCATTGGATTATGTTATTCCGCCAAGCCCTTGGATCAGAAGGACAACCTCATGTTGACGCTATGAACTTGATGGCTAAGACCAGTATTGTGCTCGTGATCCAGTTGTTTGAGGAATTGTGGGGAATCCAACAAAGTGTGTTTTCCGCTCGTTATCAGTTTTTCAAGCTACAGCAACGATGCGGAGAAAGTGTAAATGATTTCATCGCCCGCATTCATCAAGCTACACCGGAATACCGGTACAATACCATTCCCTCAAGTCGGTTTGAAGAAGTCATGAAAATCCAGTGCCCAATTGGTGGAGGGAGGTGCGAGGGTGGTGCAAAGCAAAAATTATTGTCCCAGGAGGAAGAAACCCTTTCCTGGGAAATGGCGTGTAACCTTGTACGTCAAAGGGAAAACCTAGAATCCCAACTATCCACCTTCAACCCTCCTCAGCCTGTGGAATGTGTAAACAAACTGTCACCACGGTTATCCTCTGAAAACAGGGTGCGGGAGTTCGTCTGCTACCGATGCGGGGATCAGCACACTTCTCCCACCAAGTGTCCTGATACTCGCACAAAGTGCAGAAATTGCAGAAAACTTGGCCACCTGGCACGTGTTTGCCGTTCCCCACGTTCACAAGTCTCGATCAAATCATTGAACTCCGACGACGGTGAGTGCCCAGATTCCCAGCTAAATTTCATGAACCATATAATTTCAAACTGCTCAGTTATGACAAAAGTGTCTCCATATAGGATCACGCTTCATGTTAATAACGAACCCGTTTTATTTGAATTGGATACTGGTTCCGCGGTGACATTGATTAGTAAAAACACGCTCTCATCGTTACCCGACCTGGAACCGACTGATACCGTTTTTAGAACCTATACAGGAGAAGTGATTGATTTACTTGAGAAGTGTCAGGTACGAGTGCAGCATCAGGGTAGATCACACAGCCTGGTACTTCATGTCGTGCCTCAGGTTCCAGTCAATTTGCTTGGTCGCGATTGGATGAAAATGTTACCACAAGTATTAAATACTATCCACTCCGTGTGGGAGGATACCTTTGAATCGGTCCTTAAACGATATCCAGAAGTGTTTGACGAGCAGCAATTGGGCAGACTCAATAATTTTAAAGCAAAAATCCATATGTCAGACTGAAGAACATCAAAGTACTTTAAGGCCAGAACACTGCCCTATTCATTACGACCTAGAGTGGAAGACGAGCTGAAAAGGCATCAAAGAGAAGGTATAATTGTACCAGTCCAACAAGCTGAATGGGCGGCCCCGATAGCGCTTGTACTTAAGCCCGACGGTAACATACGGATCTGTGGTGATTATAAGCTTACAGTAAATCGAGGTGCCATCATAGACCGTTATCCATTACCGAAAATTGAGGATTTGTATGCCAACTTGTCTGGAGGAGTCAAGTTCATTAAATTGGATTTGAGTCATACGTATTCGCAGGTAGAGTTGGATGAGACCTCCCGAAGTCTTACGACGATCAGTACACATTTGGGGCTATTCGAATACACTAGACCGCCTTTCGGGACTAACTCAGCGCTGGCGATCTTCCAAAGGATAATCGTGCGTGACATACCGAACACCTGCGCATATCTCGATGATATCCTTATCACGGGTCGCACAGGAAAGGAGCACTTGTACACATTGGACCGGGTGTTGCATAAACTCTCTGAGCACGGGTTGCGTTTGAAACGCTCCAAATGTGCTTTCCTAGTTGATTCAGTTGACTGCCTTGGTTATGGACTGAACAAGCATGGTTTACACGCGCGGAAAGATAACTTACAACCCATTATTTCTGCACCCTCACCTCGTAACGGAGCCCAGTTACGCTCGTTCGTTGGAATGCTTTCACATTATCGTCGGTTCCTACCTAATCTTGCTTTTGTTCTAGCACCACTTCACAACTTGCTGGAAAAAAATTCTAAGTGGGCATGGGGCGAGGAAGAGCAACAAGCATTTGACAGTGCAAAAGGTCTCCTTGCTTCTTCACCAGTCTTGATACATTACGACCCCAACAAACCCCTCATCCTACAGTGTGATGCTTCACCTTTTGGAGTCGTGGCAGTGCTGGGACATAAAGTCCACGACGGAACAGTTCGCCCTATTGCTTTCGCGCCCTGCAAATTATAACTTGCTGAGAAAAATTACGCACAATTAGACAAGGAAGCACTGGCCGTAGTATTCGGAGTAAAGCGGTTCCATCAGTACTTGTGGGGCAACCAGTTTGAGATACAGACTGACCATAAACCACTGTTATCATTTTTCGGTAAGGAACGAGGCATAGAACAACTTAACGCACTCCGAATGGTACGCTGGGCCCTCCTACTTTCTGCTTACAATTATCAAATCCGATACATTGCCGGTCCTCACAATAATGTCGCTGATGGGCACAGTAGATTGCCACAGATTGACCAACAGGAGGAAAGAAGTGATGCGCCCTACGAGTTTGTTCAACTTTTGCAACACCTGAATACTACACCCATATCTGGCGACATGGTTAGGAAAGCTACAGACAGAGATCCCGTTCTATCGACTGTGAAACGTATGCTGCTGCGTGGCTTGGGTTCGCGAGCCCCTGGTGATCTGCGTCCGTTTTTCAGTTGTAGATTTGAGCTGAGCCTGCATGAAGGATGTATCCTACGTGGATCTCGCATCGTTATTCCATTGACTCTCAGTTCAGCTGTACTGAAAGAATTACATGATGCATATCCAGGTATCGTCCGCATGAAAGCCCTCGCCAGATCCTACTGCTGGTGGCCAGCGATTGACAGAGACATCGAAGCACGTTTGAGTACTTGTAACACATGCCAAAAATATCAAAGAGATAATCCAACAGGCCCAATTCACCCTTGGCAGTTGCCCGACAACCCATGGGAACGTGTCCATGCCTATTACTTTGGACCGATCGAAGGAAAAATGTGGCTACTTTTAGTAGATGCGTACTCCAAATGGATTGATGTGCATGTTGTTGCAAACGCTACTGCAGAAGCTACAATCAATGGCGCACGCTCTAGTCTATCTACACATGGCATACCGAAAACATTAGTCACTGACAACGGTCCGCAATTTACGAGTGCAGCGTTCAACGAATACCTGCAGAGCAACGGCGTTCATCACATGATTTCCGCACCGTACCATCCAGCATCAAACGGTTTAGCTGAAAGAACGGCCCAAACCGTGAAAGCTGGTCTTCTAAAGCAGCATAATGGCTCGTTACGAACCAAACTTGACCGATTCTTGTTCGCATATCGGATCACACCGCTAGAGTCTATCGGAAAGAGCCCTGGGGAGGCAATGTTTGAGCGTCGACTACGTACGAGGCTAGACCTACTTTTTCCAGACCCTCGTCAGACCAGACGTTGCCAGCAACAATGTATGCATGAAAGTGGACGCGCACCAGTTAAGCCCCAGAAGTCGATAGCGGAACGAGATGTTTACACGAAACTACCACATGAGCAGTTATGGCGGCCTGGCACCGTGCTTACGAGGTCACAAATGGAGGCCGAAATACGACTAGAGAGTGGAGAGACAGTACTCAGGCACAATGATTTCATACGGCCCCGCACCCCAGTCACACCGTACCCTGGGGAAGAGAAAGTGGTTAGAGAAGATCTGGAGGATACAAACAAAAACCAAACGGAAGAAATCGATCAGCCGACTGCTATTCGGAAACCGCACCGCTCACCTAAGCCGATAGAACGTTACATTTCACAACTGTGATTCCATCTGTCACGTGAGGGGACGTTACATGTGTGTCGTCCGCTAAACCGCTGAGCCGATGAGCAGACACATACGGATCGATTGACCGATAGCTGATTCGTCCACTCTTTTTTCTTGTGCTGATTGGTTCATTTTCGACTTATTCATCTGGCGTAACCTACAAGCTATCTATTACAGTTTTTGGCACATCCCGTCCGGTGTGTGTTCTTATTCACTTCTTGCGCGCACTAAGGGTCCAGGTGTGATCCAGCAATACTCAAGTAATACGTATCAATCTTCATACGGCATATTGTTTCGACCAGAGGCAATACTAACCTGGAACCTAAAGGTGCCACTGGTTCTGTGCCCCTTGCATCGAGCAAAAATTGTGCGCTCGATACGTGACGGACTGCTCGGACAAGGGCTGAAAATTTGGCACAGGGACACCGCCAACCGGCCGGGTCAGAATACGAACCAATGGTAACTCGTTCCGACAAAGATCTGTTAAAATGTTGCTGACAGAGAACGTGCAAACACCTCATCCTAGGTTGACCACCTACAGTCAGACGTATTGTTGGTGACTTCTGCCACTGACATTCTCATCCCAGTCTGCCTTCCGTTAACAGCAATGTGTCAAAATACTCGGGAGCATACCTGTCCCCCATAGACGCATACATTTAGCCTGTGCTTACATCCAGGCAGTCCCATTGCCTAATGTTCCATGACCAATGAGAGTGTCACTGCTAGTGCGTGCATGTAACCCCTCGGGGAGAGAATGAATCCGTGCACACGTGAACTTGAATGCACAACACGTTAGTTTGATTTTTGTAACAGGTTAACTTATTAGCACTATGCATGTGGTTGCCTGTAAATAGGTATAGAGTTGGTTGTCCTAGTTTCTGCATTAGAACAACTTTTTTTACGTTCATTAAATGTCGAGTTCTGTTTTCAAGAACAAGGTCATCGCTGTTTGTTTGTTGTCGCCATATGCAGTCCACTCGGACCGGTTTAGCAGATATGTTCTTTGCTCATCTTAAAATGCCAGCAGGGAAGATATTAATCAGACAGTGTCGTTCCTTAGATATATAGACGGTATTTTGCTAATCTTTGGGTACAAAGACCAGTTAAATCAACTGGTTACCAAGTGGAATAACGTACATCTAAACATCAACGTGACAATGGAACGTGAAAAACACGACTCTGTCATTCCATAACATTCTAATAGAACGTGGGAGTGACCGCACAATACGCCGATCAAGTTACCGTAAACTAACATGGAAGGAAGAGTACTTGAATTTCTGCAGCTTTGTCCTTAAGCAGTACAGACAAGGTCTAGTGAAGGCTGTTCAAAAGCGCTAGAAAATATGCACTGCTGCCAAGCTGGAACAGAAGTTACGGTTGATAATTCACACCCTCGTAGATAACTGATACCCACCGCCCTTCATTGCTCAGTTTAGTAATGTAAAAACGGAAGAAAGTGTACCGAAGGTACCGAAACTAAAATTAACCCTACCACTAGCATTCAAGGGAGACTACGTATGCCAAGTTTCTCAGCGCCGATTAACTTCAAAGTGAAGCGCGTATACTTTGCCGCTGTGTGAGTGACCCATTGCTGTTTTGGATAGGCAATTTCCTGCAGGAACGTCAGTTTAGAGTGAGAGTACGAGAATCCCTGTCCGACGCAATTGAGGTGGAGTGCAACCTACCGCAAGCATCGGTGCAAGGGCTTCGTCCATTCTTGATTTTCATAAACGACCTGGCCAGGTAAATCACTTCCGATTTCCTGCTCTTCGCCGGTGATCTCAAGTTAGGGCGAGCGATCAAAGAACCGAACGACCACGAAAAGCTCCAGTGTAACCTCAACACGATTTCAACCTGGTCAGTTCTGAATACCCTACTGTCCAATGTGGAAAAATGTCACACCCTTCAATTGCGCCATAGACATGACTGCTTGTATTGGCTTGGGTCACATGTATTGCAAACCATCTCCCAAGAACGCGAGTTTGGTGTGCTCACTCAAAGTGACCTTAACTGTTCAAAGCGGCCACAGGCAGCTGCGAAGAGAGCCAACCAACACGTCGGGTAGCTGTGGAGAACATTTGGAAGATTTGACCTATCCATATTCCTTATGATGCACAATTCTTACGTGAGCGCTCACGTTGAATTTGCCATCCAAGCTTGGCAACCTTGGTTTAACCGCGACTTGGAAATACTAGGGAAACCACAAAACAGGGCCACAAAGGACGGCAAAGGCCTACGAAATCTGTCCTCCCATCAAAGGCTAAAGTCACTGGGAGTTTTCAGTGACCGCTACCGAAGGCTGCGCGGCAATCTCATATTTGTCTACCAAATATTGAGTGACCCAAATCAGGGATGTTGTCACTTGCTGAAACTCAGCCATAACACCAATCGCAGACGTAACCCTCTGAAATTATGTGCACAGTTTAGCAGCCTAGAATGCTGGCGGAATTATTCTTTTCTTCGGGTTACCCAGTCTTGGAACTCTCTCGCAAACTTCGTTTTTTCCTCTGCTTCCTTGGATATTTTGAAAAAACGATTGGGTTTTGCTCTTGGCCTCCATCACTTCATTGCTTTAACTGTGCAATTTTGAAACATATTAATCGTCCCTCTAAATCGGATTAACATGTTACATAAAAGTAAGTATGCGGGACAGAAGTGGGTATTTTCATTTTACTATTTTACTGTTCTCACAGAGTACAACCGCTATAACTGTCCTCATGTTGCCACGTCGTTCACATTCAATTCCCACTTACACTACTATAATTCTGCAACGTATCTGCTAGATAAATGCTCAAGCAGACAACTCACCTATCGTTTGATAATTGTAGTTCTACCCCCATCGTCTTGCGGGACTTGTCAAGCAACTGCTTTTTTACCCGACATAACTCATTGTTCATTGAACACAATTAATCGTATCCCTACTCCGTCGGTTAAACCCCCTTATCACGGTGTAGCTGTTCACACATCCAATACCAATTTATATCCATTTGCGAGGCCGAATACATGGGTATGACAGAACGACAACTGTGAGTGAGGGTCACGGAACACCTACTGGCGTAAGTTAGTAAAAACGCTTCGCAGATGATTACGTCTGCCACCCTTAATGCACAGTAAATGAAGCAAAATGACGTTCCGTACACTCGGTGTCATCATTCGCCCAGCACCTGATGGCTGACAACCATTGTGTAAATCCTGTACAAGCCTTGCATGTTATTTATACCTCAATGAACCCTCTACCTTTAAGTTATGCTGAGGCTGGGGCCATCCAACAACTTGACCCAAATATGTGTGTGCAGGAAGACGCATTTGTGACTCTTGCTCTGTCGTGGTAGCGGGCCGGGAACTGATGACAAAGTGTGTGTGTGTGTGTGCTTTCAGTTTGGTTGATTTGTAACTTCAACTGCCCTCATTTCATGTTGCTGTAAATTCAGAGAAAGATTTCCAGAATTACATCGTGCGGCACTCTTCGGTTAACTTTTCTGCTCTAAACTTTGAGCCATCGGTGTTTTCTGCGGGATACTATGCATACCAATTGTATCCAATTCAGCGAAAAAATGCTTTCCGACAATTTTCATGTGATATATATATATATATATATATATATATATATATATATATATATAACTTGCGAAAACATTGCAACAGCTATAGAAGCTCGGCTAGATTTGGCCAAGTTCAGAGGTAGTTAAACAAGTGTGTTGCCTGGTCGCTGCGGCCCAAAAGACTAACCAGCAATACCGTTTCGATCATAGGCTCCTCGTTGGTGAACACGAGATCCGGGGTAGTTCCCTCCATGGTTTGGAGAGGAAGGGGTTGTACATGCAGAGAAGTGGACTGCAGGATGCGTTGGAAGAATTCGTCTTGGTCTTGCTGCCATGGCGGCAAGATCGATTTTAGGCAAAGAGTGAAGAATGAGGTTGTTGCAACGGGGTCGGCGACCGATGAGACATGATTTATGTCAGCAGTGAACGGCGTGACAAAATCTAAGTGTCTGGTTCCACGTTGTGAATATTCGTTAGAGGATGAGTTACAGGTGAAAATGAGAGGCTTGTGGTCAGTATAGACCGTGAAAGTCCGGCCCTCTAATCTTTGTCGGAAATGAGGAACAGATAAGTAGATCGCAGGCACTTCTCTACCGAACGGGCTATAGCGGCATTCCGCTGGTTACAGGCGTTTGGAGAAGAAACCTAGATGTTTCCACTGTCCACCAACGTATTAGGAAGCAGTTCCTCCTGCGACGTCTGAAGCGTTAGCTGTAAGGTAAATTGGAGCAAACGGTTCGGAAGTGAGCGAAGATAGCTACGCTGGAGATAAAATCCTTGAGCTCGATGAAACCCGTGTGCGCTGCATCAGAGAAGCGGACTTATTCTGGTTTTCTCTGAGGAGGTCAGTTAGGCGCTGTGCAAGTTGAGCGCAGCGGGGATGAAATGCCGATATCAGTTAACAAGACCGCAAAATCGACGTAAGTGTTTAAATGTAGTCGGGACTGGGAAGTCTTTGGTGGTGTAGACCACAGTAATGAAACAGGGATCCCTAATGTCGAACTTGACAGGTCAATTTCTTCAAATAGAATGGGTGGTGAGCTGCGTTCCAGTCCTCATCGGCCTCCTGAGAGGTTACAAAACAGCAGTAGTGATGTGTCGCTTGCGATCAACAGAAGCCAAGCTGATGGTGTAGGGAGTCATGAAACACCAGCATAGCACACACCCACTTCCTCTTTCCCTTCCACCAGTGACAAAGCTCAAGGAAATTCTGCAATAGTTGAAACTGTAAACTGTCGAGCAAGCAACAGAAAATTAGGTCGTCATAATTTCATCACTAAAAACAAATCTAAAACCGATGCAGATGAAACAAGTTATGGTTTATCTCTTCTTACCGAGGAATAGGTAAAAGCAGCGAGAGGCACTCTCTCAATAACACGCATAGCTCAGCAACTCAGAAGCAACCATTAGAGGAATGTAGAGATATCAAGCAAGATCATTTGGGAAGAAGTGCACCTGTTCAGACGCGCGTGCAACACTGAAATTAATATCGGGAAAAACAGCATCAGAAAGCAGAATCCATGTCAACCCACAGTACCCCTGAGTATGATACCAACTCCCGCGGCTCTGAACTGGCAAAACCGTAATTTGTGAAACGCCGGAACAAGTAAATGGCGGTAGACCTTACGGACTCACACGTACAAGGGCTCAATCTTTATCTATCTCTAATCAGGACCCACCCACTACCACCACCCTCTTCATTACTAAACCGCGAACAGTATAACCTGAGCGAAAACAACTTGTGGGACTTTTGATATCATTCCACCTCTCCATACCCCTATCGATTTCCCCATGTCTTCCCACACCAATCGAGCTACCATCTCGTACCATTAAAAACCGGAGAATGATCCAGTTACTAAAGCGCCTACTTCCTTCAATCCAGCAAAATGCAGAGCTCATTGTGATTTAACTACGTCATAACATACCATTTGTAGGTACAAAGACGAATAGTCTAAG
Organism: Dicrocoelium dendriticum; assembly: GCA_944474145.2. NCBI lineage: Eukaryota > Metazoa > Platyhelminthes > Trematoda > Plagiorchiida > Dicrocoeliidae > Dicrocoelium > Dicrocoelium dendriticum. The sequence goes on from OX104066.1 coordinate 97,393,178, forward strand.
TTTGTTCATCCCTTTCGTTCCAATCAATCCTACTCTGTCGAATGTTTCATTATAGACATTTGCCTAAATTGGCTTTACATTCAACACTTATGTTTATGATGTCCCCTGATATTGCTTTTATTGCAGAAACGTGGTCCACATCAAAAATTAGGAACTCAGCTTAATAAATTAAGCTATCACCTCTTCCGGAAAGATCGTGCATACAAACGTGGCGGTGGTTGTGCTATATATCTTCGTAACATCTATACTGCGAGCAAGAGCAGGAGCAATAGCTACGCTACATTGCTGCAAATACATGGGAGTCTATCGTAACTAAACTGTTTAACTCAGACATTCAAGCTACCGACCGACAAATCACACATGTTCCTTCTGAAGCTATAAAAAGAAAAGTCAATAACCGCGCTGTTCGGATTATTGCACGAGTGGACTTGATCGATCCATCATGTTTCTTACTCTGTAGGTGCTCCTACTTTACCTGCCAACTACAATTATATAAACTACTACATTGTTTATTCTCGATAACGCAAGGCACGCGTGCACATGCATCTTCATGGTGAGAGAACAAGAAGTGATCGGGAAATGTGTAATAATACATGTTTTCCATAACATTGAGCCTATACGTGCGAGTGTATATATGCATGTAGACATTCTTTAGTAGGATAAAATGCATTCCAATTTAATTGATTTGACCAGTTCTGTTATTCTGCTGCATATTTCAGATGAACTTTGTGTGTTTACTTTCCTTCAAATACTATGCTGGCTGTTTGAAATTCCCAGTGCTGCGCCTTGATATGAATGTTGACAAGGTGCCTACCTATCTAGCACCCTCAATCTCGATAACTGGCTCCAACTAACCGTGAATCGTAGCAGGGCGTGGGCGGCTTGCGTGGTCCTCTTTGCCGTGCTAGGCTCAAAGAGTGCTTCCTTCCAATGTGGAGTGGACTATCGCCCAGCCACCACCTTGTGTACCTGTGATACACATGATTCTCTACGTAGATAGACAGGAATGCTGATGCTGTGCATGTTGAATGAGTGTTAGCCTGCCGCGTTGCTGAAACATGGCTCCGATTAACGTGCCTTCCGGTCTTATTCACTCGGGTTGACACTGTATATGGGATGTGTGGGTGGTGCAGCGCAACCCACCCGTGGTCCATCTGTAGGCACAGGCGTCTTACGGCTGTCGTAGGAGGTCATAGTGACGGGCAAATCGGGAACCGGATGTCGCCAACCATGTGTACGTGTATAGCTGTGCCGCTTGGATTTGTTAATACGTCCTACATCTTTGACCGTTTGATCGCGTCGCGAATGTGAGTTGATGGAAGTCCGTGGAGTGTATGTGATTATCCGGATAAGCAAGGGACGAGGAATTTGCTTTGGGGCGCGTCATAAGCACCACGTCGCAAAGTTGTTAAACACACTTTTCTGGCTTTTTTATTGAGAAAACGCTTGTTAGGTGAAAACTTACGACGTCCTGGAGCATTGTCGCCGAACTATTTATGGGTGCATGGTAAACCCGAAGCACCCAGCTGGCACCACGAGAGATCAATTGGCTAGCGAGCCGATCATGTTAAAACGACGACTGAGAGATCGATGGCAATGATCATTATTCTGTTGGACATGAAAAGGAGTTCGATCGCATGCTATACAAGTCAATATTGTCCGTGCTAGTCAGGTAGCCTAGGAAACTCTGCTAGCAGGTTAGACACACGCCCAAACGACCGATCGACATTACTCTACGACAAAACGAATAGCCAGAAGTGTTTTCAATGTAATGGTGTTCGGACCACAACCGTTCCTAATCTACATAAACAATATATGCGATCATATCAAACACGGACACCCAATTCTGTTTGAAGATGACGTCAAACTGGTTCATTCATTTCAATCAGACCAAATGCAGGTGTGCATGACAAGGGTGCATGAAGGCCAATTCGCACTGAATATACCTAGTGAACGTATGTTAATGAAATTCTGTGCAAGAAAATCCCAATGACTTAGGTATGGATGCTGCAGCTATGATCGCGCTATCAAACTTGCAAACAAGGTGATGCCAAACACTGCTTCAGTTCGGCATGGAAATTTGGTACCCAACTCCTTCAATTTTTCTGAACATATACTCCACGAAGTCGCAAGAGCCAGATAGCAATCCGGATACATCACTAGAAATTTCTCCCTACCTGAAACATGACGAGTTATTAATTATCATCAGGAGACTCATTCTGGAGTATTGTGTTATCATTCACAACCGAGTAAGAAAGAATGACATGTACCAAACTTGTCATGGGGCAACGCTCAAACCTGAGTTACTATGGTAATGAAGGGGGAAGTAAACGAGCACGCAGAAAGCTGGATCGTCACTAGAACGAGCGAGGACCGAAAAGGGCACAGACATGGAGGAGTGCAGACAGTGCAACGCAAGATCCACAGGACGGAGTAGCAATCGCACCTTCCAGAAGTCGTCCTGATGAATGAAGTCCGCCCAGTACATGTCTTCCCAGCGCTTGAACCGCGCTTCGAAGGTGCAGCCAGAATCCGTGTCATAATTGAATTCAGTGATCGCGTTCATGAGAAGATCAACAGAACTCGTCTGCATGTTCCGCGTCGCTGCTCCTGCTGTCCGGAAACTCAAGCATTGTGTCAGCTCTTCGATCATTTTCGTTTGTACCTCCATTTGAGCTTGCTGTTGGAAAATCAGCTTTTGAAATTGTTCAGCAGAAAAGTTCATCACATTTCCAATTTTCTCTGTCGTCATTTGTTATAGTCTTCTCACTAGACGCAATTCCAAAAATAACAAGTTACTGCTCCACAAAACTTCCAGCCCAACCTAAGCAAAAAGCAGAACGCCAATGATCTTGACAACATAGCGTATTAATCGCCGCCAACGAACACTGTACAACCACTGCGGACCTTGGCTGTATTTACACGTCACTTACTGATATTCGACTTCTAGAATTGGATGGTCAGCTACCAAGGTTAGTGGTTCCCCATATCTTTTGCCGAAGAGTCAGGTGGTTTTTAATCACGTGCAGAACTAGAACATTCCGGGACGTTCGAGATCGATGCGATAATCGTTAATAATCGATTAATCGCTAAAATAGTGGATTTCCTAGGCAATTCTTACTTTCTCCCGGACACGAGCACAGAGTGGATCGCGAGCAACGAACGGTAACGGGTTTTACCCAAAAAGTACAGAGATGGTATTTGTCGAATGGCCAATCTATCAGACGGAAACGTCCTTTTCGATGCATCCAGGAGTAACCGCGAGCCAAATAACACAACCGCCATCAAGCGAATCAAGAGTAACTTTAGACTGGTCACAGTGCGATGTACGGAAGCAAAGATACGTCTTCAAAGAAGCAGCCTAGCCCCACTCCAACTTGGCAAAAGTGAAGTAGAAATATGACAGGTGTTAGTTATTTTCCCTTTTAAGTTGCTTTGTGGGACGGAAACATGACCGATAAATGCGCGCATGCGTAACAGCTCCGTTAACCGTGGTCGCGATGCATAAAGATCGTGCTTTTTTTCTGTTCCGTTTTTGGTACATTAGTGTCGCGACCATTCAGGTTGAAGTTGACTTGGCCAACGCAGTTTGCTAACGAAGATGTGGAAACGGCACGAGCAGTTTGCAGGCGTCTCAGCATGTAATGTAGACAAAATGGATGCCAACTTTCTGACGGCCTACAGTAAGGTGCTGAACGGGAGAGTGAGGGCGATGTACTTACTAACTCGGAAGGTCAAAGCCGGCTGTTTGGTCACTGAGATGAAGCCATCGCTGTGTGCAGAATTCGGAAAAGAAATTGACCGACATGAGGAGGGTAATTTTGTAGTTTTCGTTGTGTGAATGGATTGCGATGCGCAATTTCATTGTAGACCGTGGTTCGCATTGCAGTGAACCTTGGTCAATGCCATCACTGGGAGCACAGCTGAAGCAGATGGAACTTGGGTGTTTCCCGCCCGAAAACTGCACACCATGACGCGTTTCGATCACATTTCAAATCATCAGGTAGAGAAAGCTGGCCTTAAACCCGCGACCATTGGAATAGTAGCTAAAACGTCTGCCCTTTGGCCACCAGGTCCCGGCGTGTAAGGCTTTGTCACAATGAATAATGAGACTGCGCGTCGCAATACATTCACACAACGGACACATCAAAACGATTCTCAAATTGGCCAGTAACCGTTGTGACAAGCGTTGCTCTTCTTGACCCGGTAACCAAAATGTAGGGGTTTCGGCTACTGCTACGATGATCGCAAGTGCGAACCTGCTATCTACATGATGAGATGAAATCACATCGAAACGCCTCCTGAGTTGCGGTGTTTTCGGGCGGGCTATGACTAATTTACATCCGCTTCGGCTACGGTCCAAGTGATGGTATTGATCAAGATTTACTACAATGTGAATCGCGGTCTACATTGAGCTTGCGCGTCGCAATCCATTCACCCAACGATTATTTTAAAAATGTGTCGGAACAGTTTCACTCTGCAAAATGAGCAGAGCAAGAAGATTTCATGGTTTTTCTCCAGAGGCTGAGCAGAATTCTGGCGATTGGGCTCGCTGAGTTATATGTTGTTTTAAGAGAACGACTGCTGTGAGGATAGTTCATCCGAAGTCCACCAATCGAACTCCAAGATAGGGTTAGGTTACCATATATGGTTGAAGTCGGCTGGCTTGCCGAACAACCTCTTCGTGGTGCCAGCTGGGTGGTTCGGGATTTTCCCGTTCCAACAAATCGTTCGGTGGAGGTGTTTCAGGAGGTGGTGGGTTGTCCCCTGACAAGCGTTCTCCCTATAAAAAGCCACATATGTCCGTTTAGCAACACTGTGGCATAGCGGATGTGACTGGCCATTAAATAAAGCCAGTGCCCCTTGCTTCATCCTGGCGAAGCATTGTATTCCAGCAAATTTATGCTGTAATTCAAGGGATCATTGGGCTCCTGTTTGACAAACGAGCAGACGAAAGGCGCATGAACTGAGCAATCAGTTACCGGCTCCAAATGGGCGCGATTCCCTGAATTTGCTCTACTGCTTTGCGGGCAGGCTATCCAGCCAAGGCTCGGGGCGGTGTTCCCTAAGTCAACACCCTACTTCGGCTTGGGCAACCGGGTAGTATCTCGCCCTCTGACAAAACCATGGATGCCGATGTGTTGTGTTGTGTTTTCTTTTACTACTTCTGGACCTTCTTTGGAGTCCCATGGCTACTGATGACTCTATGTATGTCTATTCGTAGATGGTTGCATATATATATATATATATATATATATATATATATATATATATATATATATATATATATGCCCCGTGCTGAGGCTGATGTAGCATTCTTGATGCTTCTTCACCGCAGTTGGGCTAAACCAACTTACACTTAAACTGGGTCTTTTTAAGCTGGATAAATTTCATTTCACTTGATTTGGTTTGTTCTGCCTACCTGAATAACGTTCTATTAACTGGCCACGTTGCTTACACTAATTGCGCTTATCTTCGGTAATTTTGTTGCGTTTGTAGCATTTTAAGTAAATTGTGGACATTTCTTACTTGTCGCGGATTCGTTGCTAACCAACTTACTTCATATGGTAATTTAGGGAGGAGTTATGCCACCGTAACTGTATGCATTATTGGATTTATATTATTTCAGCTTGTCCTTTAAAGTGAATGGCTGTTGCTTGATATTCCCGGTGCAGCTGCGCTTGATGTGCATGTTGACAAGGTGCCTACCTGTCTATTACCCACTACCTCGTTCATACTGGCTCCAGGAGACTGTTGGTCGTTGCTGGAGGGGACGGGATGCACGGTTCTTGTGGCCGTGCTAGGTTCAAAGAGCGGTTCCATGCAGTCGGTGTGGATCGGACAACGGTCCATCCACCGCCTTGTGTGCGCTTGATTCCCTAAATACAGCGTGCTTGTGTTTGCCTGTGAAGGAGTGTGGGCCGGCTCCGTTGATGAAACGTGGCTCCCATCCACATGCCTCCCGGTCTTATTCCTTCGGGTTTACACTGCATATGGGGTGTGTGGTTGGAGCAGTGGGTGGTGCAGCGCAAGCCATCCATGGTCCCTCTGTAGGCGCAGGCGTCCTGTGGCAGGCCCCAGTGACAGGCAAATCCGAAACCGGATGCCGCCAACCATATATATATATATATATATATATATATATATATATATATGATTGAAGTCAACGGGGCGTTGCATCTGGTGACAGCGGCCAAATGCTTCTCGGAGCCCGTGACGACGCGAAGCATCCAACCTTTGAAGCTAGAATATGTTGGATGGCTGCGTCTCCCAGTCGAGTCAAGAGAAAGCAGACACACTGGCTCAGAACACAAGCGTACTATTAACATTTGTGAGGTTCTGTACAATTAGCTGTGTTTTTAAAATTCACTCTCCTGCTCGAACGATCGCCTGAACGACCACACTGAGACAGGCGATTCCCCTCGCCCTAGGTTTCAGCCAAGAGCACGTCATTTTTTGTTTCTTTTTTTTCGTTATTTTGGCATTACAGGTTCCGTAGTTGCTTCCACTGCGGGATGGCTTTCGAACCTAGTCTGCGACCTCACTTGACTCATTCTGCTTATACGGCTTCCCGTCCGAGTGCAGAACTTGTTCACCACATCGCCTTTCCAGCTGCATTCGATAGCTTCCCCTTGTTTTCCGAGCATCAGCTGCTCTTCTCTTCCGACACACTTCAGCTCTAGGTATCGGTTTAAAACATACCTTGTCTTCATGCGCTAGATTGCGAGGTTGTCTTGGTTCATGTTTGTCACGCATCTTTCGCCACCGTGAACACTTTCGAAGACGGTCTTGCAGAGGATTAGTAAAAAATTTTCGTGTTGCAAATGTACGGTGGCTCCAGTATCAGCTTGCGGTTGAACCCGTTGTCCTTGAATCAGCAGTTTTGTATTAGCACATCCCTCCTCGTCGTGACCTTAATTTTTAGTTATTGAAATTTGCGCTTTTTACCGGTTTACACTATCAAACGACCTAACATTGGTCGATCGATAGCAACGAGCGAAATGGTTTATCCGACCTTCACATTAATCCCCCAATCGCTCGTGCATTTCTAAAAGAGCAGGTTCTTGATCCTGATCGCATCACGGCCGATGGAGTACTTGAACATGGTTAAGTGTTATGGCATAGAATATCCATTCAACTCGATCAGCGTCGTGAAGTTTAACACTTAGCTTACCGCAGGCGCCAGTTTTCGGGCAGCGAACCCTTCATCATATGTAATGGAGTCGGAGTCGCTGCAAACGACTGCCAGCCAAAATATAGCTGCTGATTACTTATCGTCTGCTTTTTCTCTGACACCATGTTGGGTGCCTGGGTCTCCCGCCGCGTCAAGAGAAAGCAGACACACCAGCTCAGCACACAAGCGTGTGATTGAGAATTGTCAGGTTCTGTACAATTAGCTGTTTTAATTCTCTCTCGCCCACTCGATCGATCGCCTGATCGACTGCACTGCCGTGCAGAGGACAGGGTAGCCCCCTCACCAAGCGACGAGCTTACCAAACTTAAGCCGCCAATTAACTTTTGGCATTATAAGCAGTTTGGTCTGCGTACTGATTACAGAAGAGTAGTAGGGGGAGTTGAATGGTATAGGTAGAAATTCGTCACATCTAGACTCACTCAGACAGCCGCCACACGCCCGGGAAAGCACTGTACGCGCGTTTCATCCTTTCGGGAATCATCAGCAGTGCGCATTCCATCGGACTCTTGGTATGGCTCGAACTTGCATCTCGACTGTTGCCAGTCCGTGGTTGATACCACTGAGCTACGTGGGACGCAACGACCATCGTGAATAAGTTACTAGATGTGATATAGCGCCGCTCACTATCCACTGACTTACACGTTACTGCCGTGCAGAGGACAGGATAGCCCCCTCACCAAGCGACGAGCTTACCAAACTTAAGCCGCCAATTAACTTATGGCATTATAAGCAGTTTGGTCTGCGTACTGATTACAGAAGAGTAGTAGGGGGAGTTGAATGGTATAGGTAGAAATTCCTCACATCTAGACTCACTCAGACAGCCGCCACACGCCCGGAAAAGCACTGTACGCGCGTTTCATCCTTTCGGGAATCATCAGCAGTGCGCATTCCATCGGACTCTTGGTATGGCTCGAACTTGCATCTCGACTGTTGCCAGTCCGTGGTTGATACCACTGAGCTACGTGGGACGCAACGACCATCGTGAATAAGTTACTAGATGTGATATAGCGCCGCTCACTATCCACTGACTTACACGTTACTGCCGTGCATAGGACAGGATAGCCCCCTCACCAAGCGACGAGCTTACCAAACTTAAGCCGCCAATTAACTTTTGGCATTATAAGCAGTTTGGTCTGCGTTCTGATTACAGAAGAGTAGTAGGGGAAGTGAATGGTATAGGAATAAGCAGTAGGAATAAGCAATAATACAATGCCAGGTATGCAGCTCGAAAGTGCAGACCAATCAGTACGGAGGTGCAATTCAAGATACGATCACCCAGAACCTAGGGGACCGAGTGCGAGCAAGCTCAAGGAACGTTGGAGAGGTTCGTATACGGCAATTGATCAGAAAACATTGAACTTCGAAAATGACAGCGGAACGGCGAAAGCCTGGATAAGCGCAGCTTTACTGCGGCCATGGTATACGAGGGATAAGTAATTTCGAACAGGTGCGGGTGTAGTGGCACGAAAGGTAACAATAACACAGGAGAGTGGAAAGCCACTAGAACGATCGAGGACCGAAACAGTCACCGGCATCGTGGCCATGACCAGATGGTGCAACACATGATAGCAGATCGCGAACGACGAACGGTGACGAGCCTGAGACCAGCAGAACTGAGAAGTTATTTTTCGAAATGTCAGGTCGAAAGACACAACAGCCAACAGACAAATCAATAACCTTAGCACAACCTCAGACTGTTCAAAATGTGATTTACGGAAGCGAAGATCCGGCGTCAGGGAAGCAGCCAATCCCCAGCCCAAATTGGCAGAAGTGACGTAGGAATTTGACTGGTTTTAATTAATTTCCCATACAAGTGTTGTGGGATGGAAACATGACCGATAAATGCTCGCGTGCGCAACAGCTTCGTTAACTGTGGTCGCGTGTTTGAGTTAGTCACAAGCAGTGAGGAGGTACACTCTCCATCCTCGTATTCAATTTGGACTCACTAGCACACTTCACCACACACACACGTGCGTTTACACGCGTTCGATCCAACTTCATCAGTGCTATGTAGTGTATTCCATACATCGGATATGGCTTGTTTTGGTCGTCTTTTATTACTATTTCTAGTGCCCCGTTGCCTTGCGGACAGGCTATTTAGCTAAAGGCTCGGGGTGGAGTCCCCTACTACAAGTCCCTACTTCGGCATAGGCAACAGGATAGTATCACGCTCACTGACAAAACCATGGACCGTTCATCTGTAATGTCACTCTCAGCTGCTTTTGCTCCTGCTCCTGGATTTGTTTGACCATAGCAGGAATATCCCAGCGGAGTCTAACCATGATGAAATGCGCCGTTCTGTCCGTCAGCAGCTCAAACAAAGCCTACGTAGTGACCGTGAAGCCTGGTGCTCCCAGCGTGCTTTGAAAATGTAGGCCGCTGCCTTCTCTCGCAATGCTCACAAGCTCTTCCAGCTCATTCGATCCACTGGCCACAGAAAGCTTGGTGTCAGTGGGACTATATGTGAAGCGGATGGGTCGCCGATTGCCAACTTACAGAGATGCTTGGACCAGTGGGCCGAACATTTTCATTCCCGCTTACATTGGTCCTCACCATTCATTTTTATTCCCTGCGAACCCAGCTGCCCGCCCTGGGTCGTCACAATTGATCCACCCAGCGAAGCGGAAGTTTTTCTTGCGATTCGACACCTAAGGTGATTCAAGGCTGACGGCTCAGGCGGACTTTCTCCAAAGCTGTTCAAATATGGAGCCGCAGTTATCATTAGCCAGCTAACCTCATTGTTCTCCGAAATCTGGCATGAAGAAAAGGTGCCTTCTTCCTGGTGCGAGAGTTATTGTCCTGGTTTCTAAGAAGGGTGCTTGCACTTCGTGTACCGGGGGATTAGTGTCGTTTCGGTTGTCTCCAAGCTATTGGCATCCATTCTACTCCGTATACTATCTCCCATTCGCGAATCGCAGTACCGGGCAGAACAAGCCAGCTTCCGACCTGGCCGCGGGTGTGTAGATCAGATATTCACACTCCGTCAAATCCTGGAACACCGCCACCTTTACCAGAGGCCTACCATAGTTGCATTCCTGGACATCCTTGCCGCAATCGACTCGGTCGATCGATCTGCACTATGGCGTTGTTTGCTAATGGAACGGTGTCCCAGAGAAGTACACTACCATCCTACACGTACTGTATTTCCACATCGCTGGCAGACTGAGGGTGTATGGCAGGTTTTCGTCGTCCTTCACTGCCAATAGCGGTGTATGACAAGGCTGTCCTACGTCCTCGTTCGTTTTCAATTTTGCAATTGAAGACATCCTGTCGAACGCTCTAGACGGTTGCCAAAATTTTGGTATACAGCTATTACCGGGCAAGCGAGCGACTGACTTAGCTTATGCCGATGATGTCGATTTAATTGGTGAAGACTCACAGAGCATGTAAACCGTTCTAGACCGCTTGGCGATTGACGCATCTAGGTACGGAATGTGCTTTGCCCCGTCAAAGTGTAAAGTGCTGCTTCAAGATTGGCACTCAACTGTTTCCGTGCTTAATATTGAAGGTACACCGCTTGAACAAGTGGATAACTTTGTCTACCTTAGCAGCTGTGTGTCTGCTTGTGGTACCATTAGAAGGAAAGTTTTTCTTCACATCGCCAAAGCTCGATCGGCGTTTGTCAAGTTGCAGCACTTGTGGCGCTGCCGGGATATCTCCCTCCTGGCAAAGGGTCGTATTTGCAACGCCATCGTTCGGGCGGTGTTGCTATATGGAAGCGAGTCATGACCAGTTCGCTTTGACGGTATGCGCCGGTTCTCGGCCTTCGACAATGGATGCTTGAGAAGGATTTCTCGTGTGTAGTGGCAAAGTTGTATTTACAAAAGTGAAGGCAGATAGTCCCTTAGAGAATGCGAGTATTCCCTTCCATTCGGTGGATAGACATGCACTTTGGAACTGTCTACTCAGGAAAGGTGTACCTGAGAAATATGTGAATATTAGCCGAGCATTGTATGCGCGTAGCTCGGGCAGAGTTGTCGTCGCCCTTTAATATCTCCAGCGGCGTGAGACAAGGAAGCCCGCTGTCACCTTTCCTCTTCAACTTCGCTGTTGACGAAGTCATGGAAGTCGCGTTCACAGCACACGACTTAGAAGGGGTGGAGCTACTCCCAGGAGAACGACTTCTTGACTTGGAGTATGCTGATGATATTGCCCTGATCTGTGACAGCTCACAAACGTGCCAAGCGGCACTGAACAGATTAACACTAGCTGTCTATCACTTCGGGCTTTGCTTCGCACCCTCGAAGTGCAAAGCCTTTCTCCAAGATTGGTCTGGACCGCATCCTACGCTGACCCTTGGTGGGGATCAGCTAGAAGTCGTTCAAAAATTCAACCACCTGGGAAGTTGTATCCGCGCCCGTGGGATTGAAGATGAAATCACGAATCGTATAGCAAAAGCTCGGGGCGCTTTTGCTAACCTTCGCCACCTATGGCGCCGGCGCCACATCACTCTTGCCCTGAAGGGTAGAGTGTACAATGCAGCAGTACGTTCGACCCTACTGTACGGTTGTGAAACCTGGCCGCTTAAAGCAGCGGACTTGAAGAGGCTAGTTACGTTCGACCACCGGTGCATTCGTAATTTAGCTCACATTTGGTGGGAACACCGCGTGAGCAACGAGCGTGTTCGACGCCTTGTTTATGGCACAGGAAAGGGATCTGAACCGCTCAGCACCGTTATTTCACGCATCAGGCTTCGATGGCTCGGCCACGTGTTACGCATGCCAGCCCACCGACTTCCGCGACGTGTGTTGTTTGCGCGCCGGGGGTGTGGATGGAAGAAGAGGAGGGGTGGCCAAGCGATGACTTGGTCCAGAGGAATAAAGGCCCTCACTTCTGAGCTGGCGTCGATTGGAGCGTCTCGGCTCCCTGGTTGGGGTCCGAAAGACGATGAACACGTTTGGTTGGATGCACTTGCTGACATGGCAAGGAGCCGACCTCAGTGGCGTTCGTGCTGTGAGTTTCTTTGTCCCACCCCATCCCTCTTAGCCTCCCCTTCCAACCACGATCTCATTATTTAGCCTTATATAATTTTGCATAATAATTTTTTGGGTGCACAGCAGCCGGCTGGTAGCTTACCGGAACGATGCCCATCCGTTACCGGTAGCTCAGCCAGCTTGCACCAGTTGCATTTTTTCTCCTTTTTTCTATGTATTGCGGCACAGTAGCTGAGGTGTTCCCAACTTCTAGCTAACGTGTATGATGATGATGTTGATGATGATGAGTATTCCCTTCAACAAGCTGGTTTTTCTGCGCCTGTTAAGTTGGCTCGGTCATGTCCTGCGTATGTCAGCTGAGCGTCTGACCTGTCGCGCTCTGGTTGCTCGTGCAGGACACAACTGGAGGAGACCACGTGGTGCTCCACCATCCACCTGGCGACTACAAATGAAATTGTTGACTTCACGTCTTGCCACCATTGGATACACACGTCTGCCTGGTTGGGAACCAAAGGACAAGGAGTGCCGATGGCTGGAAACAATTCAGAATATGGCTCCTAATCGAAACCATAGGATCATCTGTGTATATAACAGCTTAGACTTGGATACCTAATGCTTTATGCTTAAAAACGACGAAAAATTAAAAAATGGTGTGTGCAAAATAACAAAAAATGCTCCGTTGTTTTTATATTGCGGCACAATATCTGGTGTGTTACCCACCTTCAGTTACTCTGCCATGATGCTGATACGGTGTTCACCCTATCTTCTTTTAGTGATTTCTATGGGTATGTTTCCCTCTATGTCCATTTGATAGACAGCTGACTATACTAATACTATTACTACTACTATTCCTACTACTACTACTATTACTACTACTACTACTACTACTACTACTGTTATTACTGCTACTACTATTACTACCACTACTACACTACTTCTAAACTTTCGCACCGCTCTCGCAGAAATACTGGCGTGGATTTTTCCCAGTTCCGCACCCCTGGGAGGGTTCTGCGTTAAATATCGCCGTCTACGAGGTGACTTCAGCCTAGCGTTCCAGATTTTGCATAACCCCGGCCACGCTTGCCGCCACCTCCTGAAGCTTAGTCGCATAGAGAATTGAGGGGTCATAAACTGAAACCTGCCACCCAATACAATCGGCTGTATTGCCGCCGGAATTAATTTTCCCTTCGAGTTTGTCAACCGTGGAACGCTCTTTCGACATTTGTCATTCAGCGCCCATGCTACTTACTTTCAAAAAACGATTTGACGATGCTTTACACCACTTACATTACTTGCTCTGATTTCTGTTCATTAAGTGACGACAAGACCTAGACAAGCATTGTGCTCACCAACCCCATGAAATCGGGTTAGACGGATATACCTAGGTGTTACGTAGATAATATGGTGCGCCTATAGATGTGTTTTTCATTTTTGTCGAACTTGAACTAAATTTATTCCCAAAAACCATCCCACGAGAATTGTCAAGCCTTAGCTTTTTTATCCGCTTTATACCATTGTTTCATTGTTTTAGTTTAAATCCCGATGTTATCGGCAAAAAGCAGGAAGTTCGACTCGATGACACGCGCGAGGTCATTGACGAAGACCAGGGATAGTCGTGGCTGTAACACCATTCCCCGTGGGACGCTGCAGTCCACGTCGATAGGAGCAGAAAATGAACCTCAAACACTAACTTGAAGCCGCCGCCGAAATAGGAAATTTTTGATTCTTCCAAGGACCGGGTCCCTAATTCCGTACGTATGCAGCTTTCGGAGAAAGTTGTGATCTAAGCGGTCAAAGTAGATGACATCAGTGCCGGTCCCAATGTCGGCTATTTCAACACAACTGCCACGCGCAATCAGCAGATTGGTATTACGTGACCAATGCTGACGGAATTTATGTTGGTCCTGTCCTGTGACCTGTCCTAGATTTTTCAAAGTACCCCATTACAGCCTCAATTATGATTGACTCCATAACCTTTGAGAGCACCGGGAGGAGAATCACTAGGCGATAGTAGACGGTCTCCGAACGGCTACTACCCTTGGAAATTAGGCTGATGAGGCCTTGCTTCCACATGTTGGGGACCTGCTGTTCATCTAGGCATCTTGGGAAAAATCGAGCTAATGGCTCACTTATCCTCGTAGCAGCAATCTACAGTGTTTTCGGGGGAATGTTGTCAACTCCGGGGGAACTATGTGTATGCAACGATATCTGCTTCCTCAAAACGGCCGCTGAAGTAAACGTTAAGTGTATGAATGTGGAATGTGAATGAGGAATGTGATAGGTATGTGATATTTGCTGGTGGCGCATCAAAACAGTAAAGCATATTGCAAGTGTAGAACGTTGACGGCATCCGCGGCAGTTTGAGCACATCCATTTGCTAAGTGGCGGAACACAACGCTTCACATTCAGGAGGCTGTTCACATGTCTGCACAGTAGCTTTTCGTTAACACAAAACTTTTCCGCTAGACTCCGCTGGTGAAGTAATTTGTCCTCGCGCACAAGTGTGGTACAGTGATTACGATGCACAACATAGTTACTCCAGCTGTCAAGGCTAGGGTTTGCTCTATACACATGCCACGCAGCGTCTCTTACTGTCACGTGTTTTCGGGTTCTACTCCGAAGGAATGACTTTGCTCTTGCAGAACGAAGGAGCTTGTTGACCGATGGAGGTTTAATCAGATCACTGAACTTGTCAGTAAAATCCAACAAAGCACTGACAATGGAAAAGTCCTCCGGAAACTCTCAGCTGACATCTCCCACAAGTTCTGCCACTATGTCATGGTAGGTGATTGTTCGAAACAAGGTAGTAGGTTCTTGTGGATACTCCGCATAAAGCAAAAAGTCGTAAATTATGCTTACCTGGTCAGTTCGCCCCAGAGGCCTCTTTCATCTGCCCTATCAGCTTAGACTGAAATCTCTAAGAATGTACAGCAGTCGATATCGGATTTTGCTGGGGGATCTCATAATGGTTTACCAGATTCTGAAGAACTCAAACCACATTTGCCGTCCGCTGCTGGAATTGAACCACAACACTAAACTAAGAGGTCACCCTCTGAAACTGACAATTCATTATAGCCGGCTTGAATGCCGTAGAAATTTTTTTTCTCTCCGCGTGTGTGAACCTTGGAATGCCCTTCCTAATTATGTCGTCTCTGCTCCCAATCTGGCGATGTTTAAAAAACGTGTTGACGATGCATTGTCTCACTTACATTTCATTTTATGACTTGTTAGCCAGGGGCTACAAAACGCAATCAAACGGTTTCTTGCCAAACGCCCAACCAATGGATTTATGGATTTATACGTTTGATATGCGAACATCTCCGCTATTTCACATAAGTCTATGGTGAGTCCACCACAACGCTTTTCACTGTATTATGCAATTTACTTTCGCAATAATTTCCATCCCACGGGACTTGTTAAGCGATGCTTTTTTACCCGTAATAAACCATTGTCCATTGTCCATTGAGCTTTGGTTTATCAACTAGGGACTCTTCGTTTGTGAGCACTAAATCAAACAAAGATGGTTTATTTCCTGGTCTGAATCGGGTGGGTGAACTGACATGGCTGAAGAGCGAAATGCTTGCAATATACGCTTGCAGGTCGGTCTTAAACTGCTCGTTGGAGGACGCCAGAACTTCCAAATCATGAAGATTGAAGTTACCTGAGATGAGAAAGTGACTGTATTGCCCTCGTTAGACCGTTCTCAAGGATAATGCCAGGCGGGAGTCCATTTCTAAGGTGGACAATGAGGGACGATAAACAACGTCCAAAAGGTAAGTGTCATTGTGTCTCAGTCGCAGGGTGCACCAGTTAGTCTAGGATCAGCGTTTCCGGATCGGCCACCGGTTCGCACTGAAGGTCGCTGTGGTAGTATAACATTACCCCCCCCCCGCCTTGGCTTGGCCGATCGTTTCGGAGAAGGGACACCATTTATCGCAACTTCGGCATCTGTAATTTCTGAGTGGAACCAGGTTTCCGTAAGGAGTATGAGGTCCCAGGCATGTGACGCTTGAAGTAGCCGCAGTTCGGCAAACTTGTTCAGGAGACCTAGTGCATTGGTGCAAATGCAGGAAAGTTTCTCTGTTTTTATCCATGAATCGTGGGATGGGTGTTTT
This sequence comes from Dicrocoelium dendriticum, assembly GCA_944474145.2. NCBI lineage: Eukaryota > Metazoa > Platyhelminthes > Trematoda > Plagiorchiida > Dicrocoeliidae > Dicrocoelium > Dicrocoelium dendriticum. The sequence continues at coordinate 97,409,422 of OX104066.1, forward strand.
GGATAAAATGTTGTGCCGACCGGTTAAAGGTCGGCAACTAATCGTTTTTTGGTTAGGGAGATGACGAACTCATCTGTGTCAGATTCATGGATCCTTCCCTTATCTCTTTTTTTCTCTCTTTATATATGATGTATGGGGTGTGTTTGCAATTTTCATTGGTTAGTTGATTTAAATTATCCGAACTTATGTCGGTAAGTGCTCTGACTAACTAGCTGCTCTCCTTTGTTTGTTTGGCAGGTGCTGCTTTGATGCGGATCTCGGAAAGAAGGCTGCTGCGGCCCGCATACCATCCCTTCACTACCATTGCTGAGATTTGTCTAGGTTGAAGGACCACTTTTACAATCCTCGGGCCACATTCCTTGTAGTTTGGCGACCGGCGCAGCCTCGAGATTGGTTGCGATATGACGTTTTCCAGCGAGAGTGTCTCGCGATTGTACCGCCATTGTTCCTGGTCGTGTGTGGTCGCTTCGTGCTCATCATGACTTCCAGCCTTCGGAACACCGTGTACAAGGATGGTCCTGCCTACAGATTCCTTCTGGGTTTCGTCCAAGTAGTGCTTCGCCTGTCTGTGCTCGCTCCACGGAATATCCTGAAGTAGGCGGATGGAATATGCCCCATTCCGGAGTCGAGCTGTTGATAACAGGACAGCTTCTGCTTCATTCGCAGAAGTCAGTACAACTCGGAGAAGTATTGGTTCACGATAATACTGGGAATTCGGGTGACGGGTAACGTGTGCCAAATTTACGGGCTTAGTTACAACACCTATAGTGTCACGTATGGCGTTCCACTGGTTCACGTCATCGAATAGTTTTCCTGTTAAGGAATTTAACCTCGATTCTGGAACGTTGGTGCAGATTACCGCTGGTATACTTTGTGCAACTCTGGTTGAGGTCAAGCGACCAGCTGGTCTTTATACAGTCGATGTACGCTTTTTGGGTACAGCTTCGTCTTCTTTATTTACTATAATTCCAATGGGGATGGCCGAAGATCTAGGTTTCCGATCACCTTTGGCAGCAACCAAGTTTCAAGCACCACTGGTGTTGAAGCCCTTCTGAATTTTCGGAACCGTTTGGAGGGTTGACGGGTCTCTGACCGTGCTCTTTGAAATCGGACTGGCGGTAATTGTTTCACGCATATTTGAGCAACTGTTGATATTGGCGTTTACTGCCACAGATGATGACTTTTTAGCGCGCTGCTTAGCCATCTTCCTCAGTTTAAATGCGGTGCTGGATGAGAATGACCGGGATTTAGTCTCTGTCACGCTTTCTACAAATGAATCGCTTTTGGTGCTCACCATTTGTTCGAACAACGCCACTGGTCTTTCGTACTTCTGCGATAGTTGATATAAAATCTTTACCAGTGGGATGACTATACATACTGAACAGTACCACAGTGAATTTGCTTTATTCTCGTGTAGCTTCAGCTGGTTCACTGTGAGCTAGGAACATTTGCGATGGAATTTGCCATGGCAACTGCTACATTGAATACCGATCCGTACATTTTTATGGCACGGAGGTAGGCCACAAACTACTGTTGATTTGGATGCGGTAACATGGGCTTTTGATTGGTCGCCGCGATCCATTGCATCGATCGATGATAATCCCAGGTAGGCCCATCGCTTATGGTTTTCTGCCGGTCGCGTGTGCGCTGAATTGTCTGCATGTTCAAGGTCGTCACGTTCCGTGCGTCTGGCCCAGGCAGCCGCAGGTTTAAGCGGCTAGATCGTTCACGCGACAAACAGCGACTGAGCAATGCGGACACAATGTGCACGATAGTTACTTGGATGAACGGTCCACAGCTGTAGTTGCTGATTTGTCAGATGAAACGTGTACTTGGCTTTCGTTTGAGAATACAAATATATCTGCGTAGGACGTGATTTAAAAATTCCCCGATTGTGTTTTTGCGGGAATGGCGCCAAAACCGCAATATGGAGATAAAAGACGATCCACACAAGTTAGATCCGAAAGATGAAGTGCACTAGATAGCGCAGAAGAATCTGGGTCGAATGTGTGTGAACACACTTGTGTGTGACAAAATGCAACCGAGAACGGCGGCAAAACATGTTCACAGATGAGCGATTGGAACGCAGGTTCCTTCAAGATCGTTCAAGGTCACATATGGCGGGCTATCGGTTGTCAGGACGGTTACCATGTGCCGCAGAGAGATTTGGACATGCCTTTGAATGGCCAATGACAAATCTACTTCCGTTCAACCCGAACAAATGTAATACTGTATATGTAGCCACAAGCCCACTTACGTATATAAGTTTGAAGACCACATGCTGAAAACCGCTTCACAGGAGCATGACCTTGAGGTGGTGATGCAAGATGACTTCCGCTGTTCGGCCTAGTCTTTGAAGGCGTCCAGAACCGCTAAACAACACCCTGGTCTCTTACGGAGGGCATTCGGGCGGTTCCACCAAATGCTCAATAGGTGTGTGAGGTCCCATGTGGAGTACATGATTCATGCATGGCAATCCTGGTTAAAGCGCGATCTCGTTGCGGTGGATACCACACAGCGAAGTGCAACCAAGAATGTGAATGGAATGCTCCACCTGCCGTACCATTTGCGACTGAAAATTTTAGCGGTGTACAGCGGAAGGTATCGTTGTCTACGGGGTGACTTTATACTGGCGTTTCAGATCTTGAAAAACTCCAATGACGCTTGCCGACACCTCCTGAAGCTAAACCGCAACAGAAAAGTCGCGGGGTCACCAGCTGAAACTGGCTACGCAATAGTCGGCTGGAATGCCGCCGGAACTACTTTTCTCATCGAATTTGTCATCCTGGTATGTCCTTTCGACCTTTGTCTTTTCTGTGACCACATTACCAGTTTTTAAAATACGACGACGACGCATTACAAAACCTGCACTATCTGATTTTATTTCGGTTTACGTAGTGACAACAGAATGCACACAAATATTGTGATCTCCAACCCCCACGAAATCGGTGCAAACGGATATATATGCGTGGGTAAACGGATACACATGTGTTATCGAACATAATTTGACTTACAGCGGATTTCTACTTACGAATAACGCAGTGACTCCAACAGTGTGAACCAAAATTTGTTGATAATATTTCGTATACTAGGCATTTTCATTATGGTCATACTGCGAGATCTGTTAAGCTACAGTGTTTTTACCCGTATACAACCATTGTTCCATTGTAGTGTCTCCGTCGTATTACGCGCATTTGCTGGGGTGACCGAGTTGCAGACAATGAGGTGCTCCGACGTAGTGGCATGTGTGTAGTAGACTGCATACTACTGCTGAGGCACCTGAGGTGGCTCAGGAATATTCGCCCCATAGCTTCGACCCGGATACTGAAAGCGCTGCTTTAAGGCCAATTGCGTGCAGGAAGCGACACGTGGGAAAGCCGAACTTATGTTACCAGGACATGACCAAGGGGAGCTTAGCACGAAGTAATGTTGATTTCTGGTGTTGGGAGTTGATGGCAATGGATCGACGCTGAGGGCGCGAGCATATCAATAGGACGGTTACCCAGGTGTAAGCGAAATCACTACTGCGTGTGAAAAAGAAATATAGGTTAAATGATAGGCGACCACGAGCGTCAGACAAGCGGGTCTGGTGGCCATCAGCGTCGACACGTTGGGCCAACATTTAAAAGAAGACGTGTAGCCTAACTGTGCAGTCAGTATCAGCGCGGCCCTTCGTAAGTTCGCTGCTTCCGAATTAATTTACTAACCCAGATCAATAAGACCGTTGATGCGGTACATGTGCCGCATCGTCGTTGCAGTTCGTCTGTGCATGTGCCTGCAACCTATAATCCTTGAATTTCAGATGCTACCTGTTGATTGATATCCCCGGCGTGGCTGCGCTTGGTATGAGTGTTGACAAGGTACGTATCAGTCTATGGTTCACTACCTCGCAAGTACTGGCTCTAGGAGACAGGTGGTCGTTGCTGGTGGGGACGGGGTCCACTGTCCTCTTGACTGGGCTAGGCTAAGGGAGTGGTTCCATACATCCAGCACGGAACGGGCTATGGTCCAAGCACCGCCTTGCATACGTCTGGTACGCATGATCACTTATTTAGACAAGAATAATTCCGCTCTGCTTGTTGAAGAGTGTGCGCCGGCTCCGTTGACGAAACGTGGCTCCCATCCAACTGCCTCCCGGCCACATTCGTTCGGGTTTACATTGGATATGTGGTGTTTGATTGGAGCTGTGGGCGGTGCAGCGTAAGCCACCTATGGTCCCTCTGTAGGCACAGGCGTCCTGTAGCTGTCTTATGGAGGTCGCCCTGACAAGCACATCCTGGATCGGATGCCGCCAACTATAGTAGCTTTTTGTTGTTGGCGAATTTACAAGTCAATGGTTGTTGGTGAATCAGTGTCCTCACGGACAAGTATATTACAGTGTTCGCGCTTGATCACGTATTCGCTCCAGGTTTCGGGACCCGGACGGGCTCTGTAATGGTGCAAAGCTAAATAACTTAATTACATGTATTTGTGAGTCCTACTGCTGATGAAAGACCATGGGTTGGTAGAGCAACCGCTCTTCGTTTCTGACGCATGTGATAACTGTATCCGGACACTGTCAGGGGAGCAAGCTCTTAAGATTTTCCAATCAGTCGTCCCAGCTACATCGTTCAGCAAGTTGTAGTGTGTGATAGTACGTTTTACTTATTTATGATCCTCGGGATATTCAATGAACAATGAAATTATACGGGTTAAGAAACGTTGCTTTACAAGTCCCGTTGGATAGTTTGTGGGGGTATCGAACTAAAAATAATAATACTAATAATAGTAAAACAGTTGGTACAAACGGAAATTGGGGGTTGCTCGCTCGGAGACACTGATCGAAAGACCAAGGTTCACTTCAATAGGAATCGCGGTCAACATTGAGATTGAGCGTCCTAATCCATCCACACAACTTATACCTCAAAATGACCCTCAAAGCAGTTGGTACTTTAAATATGCAAATAAGGACTTATCGTTTGTTTCTTTGTAGTCCTACAATCCGTGTATAGTCACAGCATCCATGGTTAACATCAAATAAGTCCATGGTTAACTACAGGGGTAGTTTGGAGACATATACCTTATGGCGACATTATCACTTAAAGCTAGTGGGGTGTCTATAACTGACCTGTCAACCATGAGTCCCTTAGTTGCAAGTATAAGTTCTAGTACTGATAATGGACAATGGACAATGGTTTATTACGGGTAAAAAAGCATCGCTTAACAAGTCCCGTGGGATGGAAATTATTGCGAAAAGCAATTGCATAATAAAGTGAAAAGCGTTGTGGTGGACTCACCATAGACTTTTGTGGAATAGCGGAGATGTTCGCATATCAAACGTATAAATCCATAAATCCATTGGTTAGGCGTTTGGCAAGAAACCGTTTGATTGCGTTTTGTAGTCCCTGGCTAACAAGTCATAAAATGAAATGTAAGTGAGACAATGCATCGTCAACACGTTTTTTAAACATCGCCAGATTGGGAGCAGAGACGACATAATTAGGGAGGGCGTTCCAAGGCTCACACACGCGGAGAGAAAAGAAATTTCTACGGGCATTCAAGCCGGCTATAATGAATTGTCAGTTTCAGAGGGTGACCTCTTAGTTTAGTGTTGGGGTTCAATTCCAGCAGCGGACGGCAAATGTGGTTTGGGTTCTTCAGAATCTGGTAAACCATTATGAGATCCCCCAGCAAAATCCGATATCGACTACTGTATATTCTTAGAGATTTCAGTCTAAGCTGATAGGGCAGATGAAAGAGGCCCCTGACGTTCTTGGTTGCCCGTCGTTGAGGAGTCTCGAGAGCAACGAGATCCTGTTTCTGCCACGGCTGCCACGCCTGAATAGCATATTCCACATGAGGTCGCAAGTAGGCGTTAAGCATTTGGGGAAATATTGACGGTTCAAACCGACCGAAGGCTCTGTGAAGAAGGCCGTAGTGTTGATTTCCGGTTCTTCTCGTCTTCTCTGCTTGTTTGGAACACGCGAGATCCTCCTGTATCAATACACCCAGGTCACGCTCCTGAGAAACCTTTGCCAAGGTATGGTCTCCAATCTTGTAAGCGCTCACCGGCTGGTGACGCAGATGCATCACTTTGCACTTAGCCATGTTCAATTGAAGCTTGTTCCTCCTTGACCATTCGTAAATGCAATCTAGGTCATGTTGGAGCAGATCCTGATCTGTCTTGTTACTAATCGCCCGCTATATCTTGACGTCATCGGCGAAAAGCAGGAAGTTGGAGGAGATGACTCTTGCCAGGTCGTTGAGAAACACCAGGAATAAACGCGGTCCCCGCACTGAGCCTTGTGGGACACCACATTCCACGTCAATTGGATTAGAAGTGATCCCCTAACACGTACTTGGAGTTTTCGTTGGTAAAGGAAGCTGCCAATCCAACCAAGTACTGGATCTCCGATTCCGTAACTTTGTAGTCTTTGAAGTAGGATGCGGTGATCAAGGCGGTCGAAAGCTTTGGAGAAGTCCAGATAGATGACGTCGACTCCGACCCCATCATCAGCCACTTCGGTCCAACTACCTCGTGCAATGAGTAGGTTGGTGGTGCATGACCGGTGTTGACGGAAGCCATGCTGTTCCGGTACCAAGATGCTGCATTTTTCCAGGTAGTCCATTAAAGCCTCAGCGACGACTGCTTCCATCACCTTCGCGAGCACAGGGAGGAGAGTCACTGGACGATAGTTAGCAGGATCGGAACGGCTACCGCCTTTAAAAATAGGGGTTATAATGCCACACTTCCACATAGTAGGGACTTGTTGTTCATCAAAGCACCTTTGGAAGAACTGTGACAGTGGTTCAGCTAGCTTGGTGGCCATAGCCTTCAGTGCCTTCGGGCGGATGTTGTTTGCTCCCGGAGAACTATGTTCACGCAGTGAGAGTAACTTCCTTAGCACAACTGATGGGTTGAAAATAACATTTGTAAACAAAGGTCTCGGTAATGTGCTTGATATTATGGGACAGGTAGAGCTTGCGAGTTCAAAAATTGGGGCGTATTGCAGCCGCAGGGCATTAGCTGCTTCTTCGGCGCTTTGTACTCTACCGCCTGCCGTGAATAGTGGGGGTATTCCATGCTTCACTTTACGAAGCTTATTGACATGCTTATACAACAGTTTGTTGTTTGCCATGAACTTTTTGGCTAGGCACTGTTGATAAGTTTGTTGTCAGCTCCGTACCTGGTAGGTGAGGTGATGTGATTATACAGAGGAATATTTATGATAGAGTGTTGCCGTTTGGCCTTGAACGTTTCCTGAGGTATGCCAAGGCTTTCCGGACGTGTAAGTGGAAACCGTCGGAGCAAAGAACGTGGCTCTATATTGCGAATAAGCATATCGTCATTGATGATGTAGTGGACGATGGGGGAAATCAACAACCGCCACGAAGCACTTATCATTGTATCTGAAACGTAACCGGTAGCATAGTGAATCGATTACCTACGTCTCCGGATCATCCAAAGGTTCGCATGATAAGTCGTTGCGATAGTATAGGGTAACACAACCACTACAGCAGTTGTAATCCCTGAATCGCGATCTCGGCAGCTGTAACCTATGATTACAACCAATTCTAGGTTAGGGAGAGGAGATCACAAGAGTTTGTTGCCTGACAAAAGCGAAGCTATACGATTTTACAGAGGAAGCCTTTGGGCATTCCTGTACATGCCGTAAAGAGTTTCGATTACCAGCAGCGATCCGAAAAACACTGTGGCTAGGGCGAGGGTTGGTGTGGACCGATGTAGGGCTGGCCGATAGCTGTTTTTTGTGGGGTTATCAGCAATTCGCTTGAACTTGGCCTCGGTGGCATCGTAATTAACCCTTTTGACAGCATAGTTTGAAGAATAGATGTTGCGTGGGTAAAGCATTGCACTTCCTTTAGACCTGATTCCTGTGTGAATTTCAGAAGTGGCCCTCAGTTGCTTTGCCTGTTAGGTTGTGCTCTACAGCCGACAACAGTTTCTCTCGCCTTGTTGAACCGAACATCGGTTAGCAGTCCGTTCCGAAGTGACTGTCATCGATCCAGTAGAATGTATCACTGCGCATATTTTTAACAAAACCTTTATTTGCTTGGACCGCACGCTTTGTAGCTTGCTGACCTTAGTAGCATTGACAGCGAAGTGGCTACCAAGTCATTCAAGAGTAAGTTCTCAAGAATATAGCTTCACTGCTCCTGTTTGTCAGCCTTTGCTTCACATTCATCGTGCTCATGAGACAGGGGGAGGCCGTTGACAAAAACGGTTCTGTCTAAGATGTTTAGGCGGAACGCTTCTGCTTCGCTAGTTTACGTTCGCCCCGTGAATTTTTTGGTAAAACACCGACCAAATGACTTCGTTCTGGAGACGAGCAGCCGAAAACAACTCTGCTTCTACCTCATAGACAGAGTTTAGCAAAACATGAGGAGGCTGCACCATAATGCTTGGAATTCGGTTGATAGGGGATCCTCGTTAAGTAGGCGGGTTTAGTCAAAATACCAAACAGGCTAATATGGTGTTCCACTGGTTTAAATCACCGACCTGTTTCCTCTTCGAAGAATTTGAGGTTGACTGCGGAACTTTGGTACATATTATAGATAGGGCATCCAATTGCTTCTGAGTGTCTCTTCTGGAAGTAATGACCGTGTTTGGAAGAGCTAACGGTTCGTTACGCATCAGTACAGCGTTGTTTTCCTATTAGTTGTGGGTGTGGCAGTAGAAACGTCAGCCGCTGATATTTGGGTGCCCTTCTGCATCAATGTCCCAGCTGCCACTGATATTAGCATGTTTTCTGGGTTTCGGAGAAGTGTGGCGGGAGAATGTGGGTCTGGGGAACTTGTTGCGAATGTGCTGAGAGTGAAGTGTTCCGGAACGCTTGGGCGTTTTAAAATATTAGCGGTGTTTGCAGGAGCAAGTTCATTAGAGTAACACCCAGTGTTGTAGTATTGACTTGCGGTGGTGTTCAATGGAGAAGTCTGTGTCAGGCACTACTATTAATGGCCTCACAGAAGCTATTTTTGTGCCCAAACTTTTCTCTAGCATGTTTGCCAGCCTATCCTACTTCCGAGCGAGTGCAATTACGGTTTTAACTAGTGTGACAATATTACACTTTGCGCAAAATTAAAACGAAGCTGGCCTGCAGCTTATCAGCCTAAACTAGCTTGCTTTGATTTCCCACACCTGGCATGAAAGTAGTTCGAGCAATTTGAACATGCACCTCCCATTATGACCAGTTTATTGCACGTTCTCCAGGTGTCTTTAGGCACCGCGGATCGGCTCCTGGTGCTCAGCAGGTCACGTGAAGGTGCTGATCGATTGATTGTTCCCGCCTCAAGGTCAGTGCTCCGAGACAGTTGGCAGTCTCAATACCCCTCGCTTGAGGTCGTGCTAATTGCCGGATTCGTAGGTGTGCACACAATCACAAGAAGACGCGGGGCATACTGATCAGGGCGCGTTACTCGACGATACATGCGGGGCGTTGGCGTGCATCCTTAAGTGTCTCGGATGCGACGTTTAGTGGGTGAGCGACGCAAAATGCCGATTACCTGTTGCATCGCTGCCTGTAGAGTTGCTTGTAGGGTCGTTTGAGGTTCATCTGGTTTTCTTTTCAAATGAGACTAAAAGTACTCTGAAAATGCTCAGGAGTGGTGTGCTTTCAAACGCAGAACTTGACAAGGAATATGCCAAAACTGAACACAGGAGTATAAGTGTGATCCACACTAGTTAGATCCAGGTATTGAGAAGCACTGAGTATCCCTCGTTGAACTTGTTCGAAAGAGTGCACTCAATAGAATATGTGTGGAGAATTGCAATGGCCACAGCAAGTAAAGCGAGAGCTGAGCTAAAGTGTGGCCGTACTTCGGGTGACCGACTGAAGACCTCGTGCGTTAGTATACATACGGGAATGATTTCAATAGTGAGTCAGGGGTCATATAGCTCCGGTGTGATGCAGTACCGACCGGTGAAAGTCAGTCACTAGTCGTTTCTTGATGGGGCGATGACGATCGCATTTGTGCAAGGTACAGGTGTAAAACCATTACCTCTTAGCTTCTCTCTGTGTATGTAGTGTAGGGGGTGTGTTTACCTTTTGCCTCTCCTAGCTGAGTGATGATATCCTAAACGTAGTCGGGTCGTTGTTCGATAAAATGGGTGTGCTCCTGTATTTGTTTAGTGTACTTTGGTTTGATACGGAGCTCGGAATTTAGTCTGTTGTGACCTGAACACCAGCACCACAACGTTGTTGTTGACAATCGTCTGGACTGGAGCACCACTTACACAATCCCCAGGCCACATCCAGTGGAACTGAGCGAGCTGCACAGCCTGGTGGTCGATTGCGCCCGGAAGTTTATCAGGGAGAAAGTCTCGCGAGAGTAGCGCCACTGTTCCTGGTCCTGGGTGGTGGCTTCGCGCTCCTCATGATCTCCAGCCTCGGGAACACCGTGTACAAGGATGATCTTAGCTACGGAATCCTTCTTGTATTCTTCCAAGTCGTGCTTTGCTTATTTGCGCTCGTTCCACGGAATATGCCGGAAGATGCGAATGGAACCTGGCCCATTCCTAAAGTGAGCTGTCTACAGCAGAGCTGGTTATGCTACATCCACGGAAGTAACTTTAACCTAGAAAATTCCCGGTTGGCGACATTGAGTTGCTTTTATTGATTGGCGACTAGCATCGATTTGGCGGGCCTATATACAACGCAAGGATGTTAAATATGAAGCTTTAGTGGATTCTCTCATCGAGTTATCTACCTTTAAATTAATTTGCCCTTGTTGCTGGACCGTTCGTACAGAATGCCATTAGTACAGCATTTGGTCTTCTAATAACAGTTTGTGCAACCTTGTTTGAGATCGACGGCCATGATGGTCTGCATACAGTCGATAAAGGCTGGGAAATTAAACGCTGCAGATTTTTTGATTAACGTGTTGGGTTCCAATTTTGCTTCGGAGGTGCGGTGTTGTAGGTAATTTTTCTGTGTGAATTGTGCAACAACGCTTTTCTTTGGGTGTGTTTTTCAAGCTGTGCCAATTCCGTGTATGTTTTCTGGTTAGTTTCGGAGCTTTTATTGATTGGCCCAACTTCCGTCTGTGTCCTTTATTTGGATTAGTTCTACGGGAATTGGCCATCATGACCCCCCACACCGGTAACCCCAAACGAATTATTTTGTGACAAGCATACTTGTGCTAAGGTAATAAAATGGGCGTTGACTCGTACTAATTGGCAACATGATACCATTCGAAATGCGTCAACGTCTGTAGAAGTGACATAAAGAAATACAGTACGCCGGGTTCATGTTGTTTCTGTCCGAAGTACACGACGGTTTCACTAGTACAATGCGTACTAGTGTTAACACAAAAGTACGACAATCTAAGCGCCGAAAGTGAACATCGTTTGAATGCAAACATTGCTTCTCTCGAGGCGACAACAGCGCATCTTGCACCTCAACCGCCTCCCTCGATTGCTGCCTCAAAACCAAGGAAAAGAACCTAGGGAGTCACGAACCGCGAGCGATAGAAGCATGCCTAGTCCCACCGCCCACAACACCATATCTATTGTATTGGCTGATGCAACATCGGTAACACCCACCCTTCCCATTGGCCAACAAAATCCGAAGTGCTCAAAAGTCGATCCACCTATGCAACCGTTGCTACTCGGTATAATCAAAGTGCGACCTGAGTAGCCTCACAATGTACTGCCACCAGACGGGTAAAAGACCCGCTGCAACCTGCAGTAAAGTCACTAAATCCATCGATATCCATGCTTCCCACATCATCGAAGACTAAGCGGAACTACGGGGCCTTGACACTTATATACACCAACGTTCCTGCGTCCAAGACAAACTCCTTAATGAGTAAACAGCTGGATGATTTAAACCAATGGAATTTCCTTTGTGACAAAATGGGAGTTCAAGCCAGTGCAACTAATGTAATGCGCATTACTAGACATCCAACCTCGAATCATTATTGGGATTTCTGGCTAATATGAGTTACATTGGAACCAATAGACGATGTCAATACGATGCTTTTGCCGGCAAACCGCCTGCAGATTGAAAACAGTTGGATACGCATATTTCTGGATGTTCCATGGAGCGAACGTCAGCGGGACAAAAATAATCCAAAGGACCACAACACTGAGAATAGCAGAAGAATTCTTTTCGTTCATGGGGTGCCCGAGCTATCGACAACCAGCAAGGAAGAAACCCACGCTCATGACCTGGAAGAATGGCGCTTAATCCGTGAAGCTCTCTGTGCCAGCAACGTCATACTTCAGTTGATTTCACGGTTACACGTGTCGCCAAAGTACAGAATCAGTGGCCTGAGGATACTGAAATTAATGGCGCAGTCGCAACAGATGGCCGTGAACCTAATCCGCAGCTGGCAGTTACTACGCAACACACTTCTTCGGAACTAAGACTGAAGAGGGCAGTTAGAGAGCGTCTGGCACTCGCTTTTCTCGCGGAAACGACACCATCCGCGACTCAGTATAACCACAACATCGATTCAGGAACCTGTGCGCTAAGACCAGTAGCTATCGAGAAGGCTGCCGATGGACTACATACCGCACAATGAACAATGAACAATGATTTAGCTCGGGTAAAAATGCAGTTGCTTGACAAGTCCCGCAGAATGGTGGGGGAAAACTACAATTATCAAACGATAGGTGAGTTGTCTGTTTGAGCGTTTATCTAATAGATACGTTGCAGAATTATAGTAGTGTAAGTGGGAACTGAATGTGAACGACGTGGCAACGTGAGGACAGTTGTGGTTGTTGTACTCTGTGAGCAAAGTAAAAAGTTAAAACGAAAATATCCACTTCTGTCCAGCATACTCCGGTTTATGTAACATGTTAATCCGGTTTAGAGGGATGATTAATACGTTCCAAAATTGCACAGTTTATGCAACGAAGTGGTGGAGGCCAAGAGCAAAACCCAATCGTTTTTCCAAAATATCCAAGGTGGTGGAGGAAACAACGAAGTTTGCGAGAGAGTTCCAAGGTTGGGCAACCCGAAGAGAAGAATAATTCCGCCTGCATTCTAGGCGGCTAAACTGTGCACATAATTTCAGAGGGTTACCTCTGCGATTGGTGTTGTGGCTGAGTTTCAGCAAGTGACAATATACGTGATTAGGGTCACTCAATATTTGGTGGACAAATATGAGATTGCCACGCAACCTTCGGTAGCGGCCACTGAAAACTCCCAGTGACTTTAGCCTTTGATGGTGGGACAGATTTCGTAGGCCTCTGACGTCCTTTGTGGCCCTGTGTTGTGGTTTCTCTAGTATTTCTAAGTCGCGGTTCCACCAAGGTTGCCAAGTTTGGATTGTGTATTCGACGTGAGCGCGCACGTAAGAATTGTGCATCATGGGGAAGAAGGATAGGTCGAATCATCCGAATGCTGTCCACAGCAAGCCGACGTGTTGGTTGGCTCTCTTCGCAGCTGCCTCTACCTGATTTGAACAGTTAAGGTCACTTTGGATGAGGACGCCAAACTCGCGTTCTTGGGAGATGGTTTGCAATACATGTGACCCAAACCAGTACACGCAGTCATGTCTATGGCGCAATTGAACGGCGTGACATGTTTCCACATTGGACGGTAGGGTATTCAGAACTGATCAGGTTGAAATCGTGCTGAGTTTACGCTGGAGATTTTCGTGGTCGTTCGGTTCTTTGATCGCTCGCCATAACTTGATATCATCGGCGAAGAGCAGGAAATCGGAAGTTACCTGTAGGCTGTAGGTAAATCAACGCTCAAAGCTTACTAAGTAAACTTTTCGAAATGCTGCTTCGTCAAGGATCAAAAGCCTGCAACCTCATCGCAATAACGGAGACTTGGCTACGCCCTGACTTAAGTGACATGGAGATCGCACTGCCAGGCATGTCCATTGTTCGGCAGGACCGACCCAGCGAAGGAGGATGGTTGGCTCTGTACTTCCGCAATACCTACAATGTGAGCTTATAGAGGATCCGGTCAGCACAGTACCAGATTCCCTATGTCCCCGGCTACGCGTAAAAGGCGACGACCCTTGTTTACTTGCGGTTATTTACGGCCCTCCTTCCTCCACGCCCGAGTGAAGTTCTACATGGCATCCGCTATAAGGATGGTGATAAACACAACCTACAGGCACATTCTCATTACTGGCGATTTCAATATCCACGCGCTGGAGTCCAAAGCAGCTCCCAGAGAACAACTAAAGGCCGATCTACAAGTGTTTGTCTCCAGTTACCCACTGTATGGCCACATCAACACTCCCAGCTGATTCCGAGAAAAAGATAAGCCTTCAATACTAGATCGGATACTCGCCAGCGAAGAATTAATGGTCGAGAGCGTAATCGTCGACGTCCCTTTGGGCCGCAGCGATTATGTAGTCCTACTGCGAATACATTCACTAAACAGAATATCCCGTGGCAATTGCTGACGCAACAAAATCGATTATACGCTACGCAGATTATCTTAACTAGGTGAGAGCCAACTGGGAATTTCTCGCAGAGGACACGCCAGCTAATGCATGTGAACATTTCGACATTCAGTTTAACTATCTGGTGGCCGAGGCATCAGCGACTACAACCATCCGCTCGAGAAATGTGGTCCCGTTTCTCCGGAGCAAGACAAGCAAGGGTATAGCTGTGCGAAACAGCCTGGCATATCAACAAACTCTGCCCGAGCACCGAAAACTGGATGGCCTATGCGACTAAATGTAACTACTGTACTCAGCTTGTTCGCGAGGCTAGAATGGCGTACCAGCAGAAGTTGCCAATGCGTATAGCGTCAAAACACAAGCATCTGTATCAACGCGTCAACAGTCTACGTAAGGTGAAACGGGGAATTCCTGCTCTTTAAACAGCGGACGAACCCACACGGACACCAAAGGAGGCGGCGAATACCCTGCGCCTAGAATACGCTGCAACATGCACTACGATCACTGGCCACCTAACCCTATGATATTTGTTATTTCCCCCCAAAATCCACGCACATATTCTTCACAGTCGAAGCTGTAATAAGAAAGCCGATGAGTATGCGCAAGCACAACTCTCCTAGATTCGATAATACACGCACGAAATCGCTGGTGGCGGTAGGAGAGAGTTTAGCTGAGCCTTTGGCTCGATTGTTCCAACACTGTTTTAACGAAACGTGTGTTCCCGACTTGTGAAAACATGGGATGATTAACCATATTCACAAGGGAGGTCGTCGTTCCAATCCAGTCATGAACATTTATTTTTGGCGATGGAATGCATGGCGTAAGAACCGCGCATAACAGCGATACGCCAACATAGGACGAACGTCTCGGCGGAATAGGAAACAAATGTCAAAATAAAAATAGAGACCCGGGACGGAACCATTGTCTTTGCCACGGTAATTAGCTAATGATTTTGTTTAAGTAAAACTGTAGTAAGCCCCTCGCATATACGCATCGTAAACACTCAGGGAGTGCCGAAAAGTCGAAACACATATATCAAATTTGGTCAGCCATAATGAAGAAAGGTTTTTCCCAGAAGCCGGATGTGTTAAACCTCTATTGTTAATGATAATCGGCTGATGGACGACGCTACGTGATTCTGGAAATTGAACCTGAATATATTGCGATATTGCTGAAACAGTTGCACCCGCCGGTATTTATTCATTTGTGTCTGGTATGTACGCTCCAAACGATCGATGTCACAAATTGCTATATATAGAACATTTACAATAGAATCTTTGTGAACTAGGATGTCCGGTTTGATAATAGACATGGGGGTTAAAAGCCGTGGTTCTGGGATAACGCGGGCACTTCTTTTCGGAAAGACTTTCCAAATCTGTTGCACTATAACATTATGGCGTTTGCAGCGGGCGTCGTATTTCGCAGGATTGCAGTAAGTGGGATTTTGTTTCCTTTTACCCTCAATTTTCGTAACAATTAAGAGAAGATGTATCAGAAGGAGGGCGATCTATAGCTCTACGAGCCTTACTTTATAGAAGATCCCCACTTAGTTGAATTCCTAGGGTAAAAAGTCGTGGTAAAATTATCGCCGGTTCGCTCAGCCAATGATGAGATATTAGGGTGGTCTGCGTCCCATGTAATCTACACCCATCGGTTGAGCTCAGGAGGGCTTGTTTCCAAGCTGCCGCCGCTGAGGTTTTATCCATGACGACATGATTGTCGACGTAAACAGGTGAATTTATAACTCGATGAATAGTAGCGGCCACTGGATTCCGAATCACCCAACTAGTTATCGGATGGGAATTCGCAAGATGCCTCTCCAACCCTACTTTCCGCGACAATGGTGTGTTAGTGGTTAAGGATGGAATACCAAGCCCAAAATCCCCGGTAGAGGTGTGCAGTTATGCTATTGTTATATCTGTTAGTAAGCGTAACCATTTGTGGACATAGACTCTAACGGTCTATCCATGTATTTCAAGGTGTTCCGGTGAACCAAAGATAGAGACAGAGTATGAATATGACGAGGAATTAAAAATGACCGTAAAACATCCGCTGGTTTCTACGGTTTTAGGGGTACTATAGTAACCTCCTCCAGCTGTCTGAGAAGTTCATCTAGAGAACAGGGAGACAATTTTCCTTTCCAGTTAATGAGAAGCCCAAGCAATGTAAAACGTTCATCAGGTTGTATAGACGGAATTAAAAAGCTTCTCCAATTATGGGGACGTGTCAAGAACGGTCAATTTTCCCTTTTTATCTATCACAATACTCTCAGCCGCCGATTTTATGTGATCAGTAGAGAGACCGAGTAGCTCTAGGCATTCGTGAAGACGACGTTTGTGGTTCGCCAAAGCCGCTCTATTTTCTGCAAATATGACGGTGTCGTCGTCATAAGCCAGATAGTCGACGCGACTTGTTGGGGATAACCAAGGGTTGACTGATACTCCGGGGAGCGCTTCATCTAGTGTTATCATACAAAGCAGGGGAGAAAGGGGGTCCCCTTGCCGAGCACCACGTTCTGCATGAAGTCTAATTTCAATAAATGTTCAGAGATCAGAAGAATAATATAGTTACAAATACTCTAGGAGAAATTGAGGTGCACCAAATGCGGTAGCGACGCATAGCAATGAGTGATGAGAAACTTAAGCTAAAGCCTTTGAGATGTTCACCGTTGCAAAGAGAGAGGAGAACAAGTGGCATGCGAATGCCGGAGAGCAGCGTGTAAACTAGCTGTGGTCTAAAAAACATCTGTCCTTACGTAAAAGGCCGAGTTGAAACCGATCAGATGGAAATGAAGGAACCCAGGATCAAAAACTATACGGTTAAGTAGGCGCGTGAACTACGACGCGACAGAGATGGAATGAGTGTTCCGGAGACCTCGGTTTTGAGATCTTGGGCACAAACGTGATTCGGGCAGCATTCATACATGAAGGAAAAGGAGAAGAAGCGAGCACACGATTAAGGAAGGCTGTGACGAAAACTGGTTCCGTTTCCGCTACCTCCGTCGGAGTAATGTGGTCGATTCCCAGTGCGCTGTCTTGCGTGTTTCGAAGCGCCATCTACATTTCGTCTTTGGTAGTTTTAGTAGATTCATATTAGGAGAATGCTTCGAGAGAACCTATAGTCAACTACTGGCGGCTGAGCAAGCACACTGCTTCAATACGCCGTAAAATTTGATAATGTACACACGAAGTCGTTAGTGGTGGTAGGAACGAGTTTAGCTGGGCCTTTGGCTCAAATTTTTCAACACTATTTGGACGAAATGTACATGCCCGACATGTAGAAACACGGGATGATTAGTTCTATACAAAAGGGATGTAGTCGTTCCATTCCAGGCAATAACCATCACATAATTTTACTACTGGTTCTTTCAAAGTTCATGGAAGCTATTATTTCTGGTGTGCTAATGGCTTGCTTGGAAGAATTTAGCTACCTCGCACGGGATCAGCATGGCTTCCGACGAAATCGATCGTGCACTACAAATCTACTACTAACACGATCCAGCTGGACCGAAGCAATGCTGTGGCACAGGAGTAGATTTAGTCTTGCTCGAATTCTCACAGTCGTTCGACCGGTTAGACCATTACATGCTGCTCTTCAAACTCCCGAGTTTTGGTATTGATGGTCCTCTCCTAGAATGGATCAGAAGCTTTCTTTTACATCGATGCTTGGGAGTGCGAGTATGTGAATCGCTGTCAGATCCCATCCGAGTTGAATGCGGAGTACCACAGGGACCGATACTTGGCCTGCGATTATTTTTGACGGATAGTGACGATACCACACGCCTCATAAGCCTGATGACGTCAGGGTGTGGAGGGCGAGCAATACACCAGATGAAATCACGGTACTTCAAGCCGATCTGGATATGGTACAATGGAACAATGGTTTATTACGGGTAAAATAGCATTGCTTAACAAGTCCCGTGGGATGGAAATTATTGCGAAAAGCAATTGCATAATAAAGTGAAAAGCGTTGTGGTGGACTCACCATAGACTTTTGTGGAATAGCGGAGATGTTCACGTATTAATCGTATAAATCCATACATCCATTGGTTAGGCGTTTGGCAAGAAACCGTTTGATTGCGTTTTGTAGTCCCTGGCTAACAAGTTATAAAATGAAATGTAAGTGAGACAATGCATCGTCAACACGTTTTTTAAATATCGCCAGATTGGGAGCAGAGACGACATAATTAGGGAGGGCTTTCCAATGCTGATGATGGATGACTGGTGAATCCAGCATCTACTTTGATTCAGTGTGACAAATGTAAAGTGCTGCACCTACGGCGAACGTTGATGCACCTACAAACCCGGCCACTAGGAGCTTCAGACGTCTGGAGAGAATGGGCTGGGAGTTTGGGTCCACGTCGACCTTGGATGTTCGACTCAGACTAAAACGGCTTCTAGGCGGGGTAATCAACACGTGAGCCACCGGAAGCTTGCATTCGGACGATTTCACCCTTCGCTCATTCCACAACTTCTCGGCGCAAACACACGGCCACATGGGCGATATGTAATACAGTTCGGGCAGTCATGGCTGAGATCTCGACGCCTTGGATATATCACAAAGTCGGGCAACAAAGAATGACAAGGTACTTAAAAGTTGCCGTATGAACGTAGGCTTCAAGTGCTCGAGGTTTTTAGCGGGCATTATCGACGATTGCGTGAAGACCTCATTTTGACTTACCAGATATTGGGAGATCTCAATCACACGTGCTGCTATTTGCTAGAGCTCAGTCACGACAGCGATCTGAGGGGCCAACATCTCAAGATAGCAAAGCAGCACAGTCATTTGGAATGCCGTCAGAATTACTTTTCCGTACGCTGTTGGCGAACGTGATATGCTCTACCGGCACCTGTCATCTGTGCTCCCAAGCTGGCAGAGTTCAAAGCCCGAGTTGACTATGCGCCTAGTTCGCTACACCATCTTACATGACCTAATACCCATGAGTAGACAAGTGTTTGTAAGAGATTTCCCTGGCAGTCAAATCCCAGAATCCGTTTCACGTTTTCACCTTTTGTATGTGTACACCGGGAGGAGACAGGATTTTTACCAAGAGCTCATTTATCATCATTTCTCATAGATGTACCTCGGATGCACAGTCTATAATACATATGTTTCAGCTGAGCACTGCGAGATTACACAGCGGCTGGTATCGGCGCCTAGGTGGCACCCTTATTATGGCGTACTAGATTCTGAGAAACCCCAACCACGTCTGCCGCCACCTACCACAACTCAGCTCCAACACGAATTTGAGGAGCCATCAGCTCAAGTTGGCCACGCAATACAGTCGAATAGAATGCTGACGACACCTTTACTCTCTTCGTGTTTGCAAGCCACGGAACACCCTCCCAATTTAGATTGTTTCCGCCCACACGTCACCTGTGTTTAAAAGCGCCTTGACCTCGCCCTAATCCGCCTACATTTTTAGATCTAGCCTGTGTGTAAAGACAGACGATATAATGTAACGGAAGTTGCACAACCAGAAATAACTTACACAACTGAGTTTGGCTCTTTCTGCATACCTCCGTGCAAACACTGTGCGTAGTCCACCAGAACGCTTTTCCTTTCATCCCTTTGTTTTCTGTTCACCGTATTATGATCCTCATTCTGGTCATCCTACGGGACTTGCTAAGCATCACCTTTTTGCCCAATAATCTACCATTGTTCCATTGTTCCATCTGCCTCCTTCATTTAGTTTAGGTCTAAAGGGAGTAACTAACTTCTTAAGTTTCCACTTACTTCTGGCGGCCAGGCCATTTCAACAAACACTCGGGTCAACGCACTACTGAAGGTACGTGGCATCTTGAAATTTGGACGTGGCGCCGGGCGTACATTTTCTTATCGGACTGGAGGTGGTTGGTTCAGGTGTATTTGGGCCACTGATGTTTTGATATTGAGCGACGTTTAAGTCTAAAGCTGAAATATTTTCAATACACTGTTTAGCCTCCTACCTCATTTTTGTAGCGGAGCCTTTCGGAGAGGGCTAATATCAAGTCGTTTTTGTGCTTTCTTTTAACGATCAATTTTGTTGTTTCTCATTTGTTCAACCATTGTCACCAGTCTCGTGTTTTGAGATAGTTCACGTACAACCTTTACCCATGCGATGGCCATACATACCGCACAGAACCACATAGAATATATTTTGCCATTGCACAGCTGGACCTGTTTTACCGTGAGGTTAACACACTGAGAATGAAACGTTGGGAGGAGAGTGGAACACTGGATTCCTGTTCGTACATTTTTGGTACAAACGAAAGTCGCATACTACTTTCATTCAGGCTGCATGATGCTGGGTATGTTTTGGTTGGTCGTTACTAAACATATCGCTGCATGGCTGTCGATTGATAGCATTTCTTTTGATAAGAAATATAACATGATGTGGCGAAATGGGGTGCATGGTCAACTTTGCCTTTTAACCCTACCAGCTTTGGATCGCAGATTTCGGAAGGGCATTTATCGCTTGTCAAACACACAGGGCAAGGAAATTCAGGCAGCTTTCCAAACGACAGTATTGCACTAGCAACTAGTGATGGTGGCCCCTCAGCTTGTCCATGTGACTGAGATCCAACAAATGGTATCAGTTTGGTTCACACCGCACAAAAGCTGTTAAGATAAATTAGGTCTCCACCAAATCGGCAGCATGGTCCACTGAAGATCGATAGCCCATTAAACGTTTCTTCTTAAGGCTTATGACACAATTCTTTGACATTCTTGGTTACCAGACGTTTACTTATCGCCAAATCGGTGGGATGCCTCCTCAGCTACGGCTGACAGACCTGTAGTGCATATTGCAGTGCACCTAAAAACACACACAGTATTTTACAACATTGGATTTAATTGTTATTTGAACATTCACAACGTCAGTTGTTTTACTGACGGCACATCCTTTTACACGAAGTGCTTTCAGGAGTCCCCTGCTAAACCTTTCTTTGTCCGGATTGATTTGCTTCCTATACCTGTATCCTGTGCAATATACGTTGGCTCCAGCTGCTTCCAACTTCTCTCCTGTCTCGTACTTGACACGTCTCTTACATGTCCTTAGTATAGACTAGTATTCCAAGCGCCACCCAAATATTCCACTTGTGGACGTGTATATGAGCCGAAAAGTTATTCAAAAATCGACGAATCAAATCGTCCAAGTGCACGCCGCAGGAGATCCACTTTTTGGATGCTTTTCTTTATGGCACTTTAGGTTGATGCAATACAAGGACAGCCTAGATCAAACCACTTTAATCCTTTTCTCTATAAGAAGTTTTAGGCTCCTGGTTGTCCATTCTATAGCAACAAGATAGTATTCGTCGTAAAAATAGTACATTGAACAAAAGTCGATTCTGGATTGATCAGGTGTGCACCCTATCGAGATTGGCTTGGATTAGTGCGTTGTTTGCCCTCCACACATTGAAGTCATTGGCATAGAGTAGTTAGTTCGAGATTATGAGGTGCGTTATATCGTTGCTGTCCATTACCCACTATCTCGTCCAGACTGGCTCCAGGGGACAGTTGGCCGTTGATGGAGGGGACGGGGTGCACAATTCTTGTTGTCGTGATAGGCTCGAAGAGTGGCTCCATGCACTCCGTGTGGAACGGAATACGGTCCAACCACCGCCTTGTGTGCGGTTAATTCCCCAAATACAGCGTGCTTGTGTTTGCCTGCGAAGGAATGTGAGCCGGCTCCGTTGATGAAACGTCGCTCCCATCCACATGCCTCCCGGTCTTATTCCTTCGGGTTTACACCGGATATGGGGTGTGTGGATGGAACTGTGTGTGGTGCAGCGCGAGCCACCCATGGTCCCTCTGTAGGCGCAGGCGTCCTGTGGTTGGCCACAGGGACAGGCGAATCCGAAACCGGATGCCGCCAACCATGTATGTGTTATTGAGCATGGTGAGTGAACTTATGAAGTGTGATTGATTGCATTGTTTTGTTTGCTGTGTTCGCCATCGTATGAAGGGATCAATGGAACGCCTCTAATTAGATGACTTCTGTGAAGTGAGGATCTTCCGGAAGGGGAAGCTGCAGTGACTTTATTTTGTGGCCAGTCACATCCGCCACGTTGCAATGTTGTTAAACGGATCTTTGTGGCTTTTTATAGGGAGAACGATCGCCAAGCCAAAAACCATCACCTCCTGGAACACTGCCGCCGAATTATTCGCTGGAACGGGATGAACCCGAACCATTCAGCTTGCACCACGAGGAGGTTGTTCGGCTAGACACACGCTGATTTATTGTACTGACTGAACTGGGTGGAGGCGGGAGTTGATAGCCGCCTGACTGAGAGAGGTTCACAGTAGAATGGTACTTTGCACTGTAACAATAGCAAGCAGTAATTGAATGTGAAGAAGAGCTTGTAGAAAGGCCGGGAGATTACTTTATCGAGTGGTCGAAATCAGACATGAAGGATTGTAACAGCACAGATTTGTGCGCGCGAGTGAGGGCGAACTATTTTCCTAATTTGCGGACCTCGGTAGAAACAAGCATTTTTGATAACATTCCAGAGGGAATGTTTTCCGTAGAGTGAGCCCTTCAAACCGAGAAAAAAAGTCTAAATCCAGTGACGTAAGGCAAAAGATTAAGAAGGAACTACGAAAAGACCTGGCGCACATAATGCTGTAACCGTCATGTGGGTTAAGGAAAGAATTTAGCTACAGACTACACGTACATGATGCACTGGGCTCACTAGGCCCCTACAACTTCCGACAATGGCGATTACATAGATCACCTACCTCACCACACCCCACAGCTTCAGTCCGAGCAACCCAGAGCACTGAGCTTGCATACAAACGCGAACGAACGCTTTCCCACTTACACCTGCGTGTTCAATCGCAACGAAACACACGGCGATCACTCCAACGTCCCTATTCTGGTCGGTCTTATGTCGTTGGCAGAACCGATAAAACACATTGATCACAATGGTAAGCAGAAACGATCAACCTCAAACGACCCAAGCCAGTATTACTTGGCAATTTTGACTACATCGCAAAAAACGCCATGCATACCTACACAGCAACTACAGATCAGGCACTCCATTCCAGCGGAACAAACAGCCTTTACCGACCTCAGCCCTACTCGACATACCATCAATCGACATGGTAGGAATGCTGTCACTCCAACAAATGACTACTGATCATGAATACAGGTGCTTACATGATTGGTTGACAATAACCTTGCTTTACGTGCTTTATTTCATTGGGTTTCCGTTTCGGTATTTCTAGTGACAGTAACTGTGACATTCTCTAAACGGTTCCACACTAGAGCTGAAAAGCAATTTGTTCAGTCTGTTAGCCCCTACATCCCTATTGTCTCTCCGCAAGACCCGATCATTAACAATGTATTGATCTCCCATTTTGTTTTGCATACGACAGAACTATGTATTTTGTTGTACTCACATTATGAACACCGACACACTACACGCATTTGCTCATTTGGCTCACTACGATTACTCAGACTCCTTGTGCCAACTCACTAATTCGCACTGCTTCGATTACCTGATTTGTGCATTGCCGATACTCCAGCCCATTCTGGGGCTCCGTTACAAACTTTCAGCTGCATCAGCGTGCAGACATATACACATTCCCTCGTTCGCATACTTCATTAATTGTTCCAGAGCGCATTCTATTTTTACATCGTATCCTCGTTCTTGGTCACGTGTTCTTTGTCCGGTTGATTGCAGGTTAGGCTCACTCTCCAACCCACCCGTGTTCCATGTCCACTGTGCAATGGCCGACCCAGTGACTATTGCTCGCTTCGTTGTATTCCACTTCTGAATGACACAGTCTGCTTCGCCTCCGTTTGCTTATCCGTTGTCCGCTGCGCTGTTTGGTGAGGCTTGACAGCAGGTTGCATTTGAGAGTCGATTTAGTGTATACATTTTGGTCTGGATATTGTTTGAAGTTCGTTACTTAATTGCTGTCTAACCATTTGTAAATTAGCACCGTAACTTACTTCCGGCTTGCACTTTTGGATTGCCCCGGGTTACTAAGTTTTATTCAATTTCCACGACCGATTTGTCGGGAACACACACCATGCCTGCGAGCTCTGCTTTGTCCATCGGGTTAGGAGCCGCACATAACATTCTGGCGACGGGTTAAATTATCGCGATATTGTATCTACCTACACTAAGTTAAAGTGTTCCTTAGCAGGAACCAACGCCGGCTCCTTGAAACCGCTGGAAGCGCGCTTTTTGGATTATTTAGGGGTTTTTTCCTATTGCGTAACAAAATACGATATTCTCAGAGAGCCACAAAATTAAATTATTGCGACTATTTCTGGGGGATGAAGGCTACAGACATTTTTATCCCTTCCATGTCGGTGCTAAAGCTACACGCAACGGCGCGCTAGAAATTCTCAGCAGGTTGTGAGTTTCATGGTTGAACACAAATACGGCGAGGTATTCCTTCTCGACCTTTTGTCAAAACCCCAAAGTGTCGTTGATTTCATTGCTAGGGTTCAACAAGCAGTAAAATCCCAGACACTAATTTCGAAGAAGCGGAGGGTCTACAGTGTCTTTTACCCTGTATCCAAGACGAACATGCTCATGAAAGGTTGTTGTCAGAAGATGAGAATACAATGAGTTAGGAGAAGGACTACAAGATTGTTCGGCAGCTAGCGAATGTTGACGAAAGTTGGTACCTTTTCCCTAGTAACATTGTACAGATACAATACAAGCGATGGATCAAAAAAGGGTTACTCCGAGACGGTCCGAATTTCCTTTTTCCATGCTACTGATGCGGAAATTGTCATTCGTCGGTCGAAGAATGTCGTCATGAACAGAGTTTCTGCCATCATTGTGAAGAATAAGGGCATTTGGCGCGGGTTTGCCGATCAAATGCAGGCACAGCTGCGACAGCATGGTTTCACAAGAAGCCCGTGAAGATCGTCCAGCCTTCACCCGAAACAGACGGGCTACACATAATTCGGAACGCAAAGTCAAACATCTACAGCATTCATCTATTTACACTGTGCAACTAGAAATGGAAGGTCAGTTGGTCAAAATGGAAGTTTATACCCCTGCTTCACTTAGCATAATCAGTGCTGCATCTGTTAGAAAAGTATTCGTTACCCCCTGTGAAAAAAATATGCGGACCTACCCCAGGCAACCCATATTAGTCTTGTGAAAGTGCACAGTACACGTTACTTATCATGGGGGAAACGGACCTTACAGGCATACGTTGAGGAGAATTATTGACCAAACTTACTTGAGCGCGACTGGATTAAATGCCTAATGGCTACGTTGGAGACAGTGAAGTTCATGTCCATTACTCAACGCTTGGAGGATGTGCTCTACAGATGTCCCGATATTTTTCCGATAACCTGGGAAAACTGAACGGACCTCAGGCTAGTATCAAATTGCGGCCGGGAACTGAGCCCTGCTTCTTTAGGGTACGTAACTTATTCTCTGAGATCAAAGATGGAAGAAGAGATACAGCGATTTTCATCAGCAGGAATAATGGGGCCAGTCTAATACAGAGGGTGAGGAGCTCCAATAGTTCCAGTCCTGAAGTCGGATAGTTCTGCAACTATTTGAGGTGATTAGAAACTAACTGAATCATTGTTTCATTTTAGTAAGTATCTCTTGCCTTGGATAAAGGACCTAGATGCTACGATAGCCGGCAAACAAACATTCATGCAGATCCACCTCAGCCATACGTACTTACACGTACATACTTACTTGTCAGCGTGTGCGTGCTAATCGTGAAATCCTGTGCTGTATGTTAAATTAGACTTATCCTCTCACATTCTTGTACCATCTCTTCGTAAGTAGCCTCAATCGATTTAGATCCCCGAGCTCCATCCAACAGGGTCTATATTATTGAAGTGAATCCAACCACACGCTGGTACACCACGAAGTCTTCGGATGTCTATTCACTATGCCCAACTTGAGTAACTTTGCTTATTTGAGTTTCATCAGTACCTTTGGGATACCATTCGACAGAACTTCTTTAAGGCTGTCAGACAATATATAACTTAGTACTGTGCACCACTGTACACCATAGGTCCAGGCATTTTTTGTCATCTCACGTTACCACCATATTTTTACGTACATTTCACTGCACAAAGCCTGTGTGATTTCGCCTACCCATGCGCCTAGTGATGTACCACCACCAAACCCGCTGACCGGAGCAGGCAACTGAGGCAGCCCAATCGGCGTGAGCAGCGCAACCTAAAAATGCATACCGACCATTGATCCATGGGCGGGAGAAGTTTGTCAACCGGGAATATAGTGAGCAACAAACCCAAGACCAATCGTAGCTCAGAAAAGCGGGGAGCTGAGATTCTCTCGAAAATCACGTGTTCGTTCTGTGCGAATTCCAACGACGCAACAAATGTGAACATCACACGTAACGGCTAACAACGTATCGACAGATAGGTTGTGTTGCTGTGACTTATATTCAGATAGTCCGATAATCAAGATTGTTCAAATGCTTACCGTAAGGTGTGAAACGTTGGCTGTTACGTCGGCAGACCAAAAGGAACTGATCACGGTATTGGGAGGGAAAATCTCAGAACTCGAGTTGCAGATTAGTGCATTACGTAGCCCCAATTCCCGACCTGTTAAAAGGCAAAAGCTCTCTAGCAACAATGCTACACAGTCCAGCGAAA
>OX104066.1:97436877-97490108 GCA_944474145.2 Dicrocoelium dendriticum
TTCTACCCTTTGTGCCCAATAAAAGCAAGAGGAAGAGGGCTAAGAAAGTCCGTTAGACTACCTCAAAGCCTGAAGGTGCTGAAACCATAAAGGTATTGGAGGTAGAGCACAAAGCTCGAACTCCATTCACCCCAGTTCAATTGGCAAAGAAACGCGCCGTATTGACTTCGGCCACACCTGCAAAATCTGGAAAGACTAGGCCGGTGAGGGAGTCAATTACTTCAAGTCAATTACTTCAGCTCCCTTGGCGAAGAAATGCGCCGTGTCACCTGCCAAACCGGTCGAAAATGGGGTCGGGTCGAAGGCTTGTGGGGTGAGCACACCTCCTCGTGGTGGTTCTTTTACTGATAGTAGCGTTATCTTTCGTAACGTTGCTGCATCCACGCTAGCTCTTCCCAAGGAATGCATGCTGGATGACCTCCAGTGGTTCAGGCTTGCGTCAACAAGATGCTTCCACCTGGTTTCCCCGGTGTTATTATCAGGTAGCTAACCAGACTTGGGGACGTCCCTGTCGATACGCCAAATCAGAGACCTCGACTACTTTGTGTAGTCCTCTCAACCCCGGAGGAATGCAAAGCGTTAATGTGCTTTGCTTTCAAACTCAATGGTAGTAATGTCAGCTTTCAGCCAGACCTCCCACTTGCAAATCGGCTGAACGTGAAAGGAAGCCATCAAAAGCCTCAAGAGCAGGCGGACGGCTGGTGAGCAAGGCCTTCGTCTTGTGGGTTTTCAGGTGGTCAGCCGGAAGTCAAATTCTGCCCTACCAGAACCCCTCCTGGTAGCGTACGACCCAGGGCTGGTCGTGCCGAGTTCCTTTGGGTAATGCTTAGTAATGTTCGTAGCCTAAGGAGGTGGGTCTACTTGTAGACAAATCTCGTCCCGACATACTTGCTTTCACTGAAACGCGGTTGTCCCCGGAAATCACAGACAATGAAGTATGTTTACCTGGCTACGCACTGCTTATATGTGATCGCTCTGTTGGCCGCCAAGATGGGGGCGCCGCTCTTTATGTGAGTTGTAAACTTGATGTATTGAGGACCTGTGTTTTCCAGTCGCCGGATCAAACTGTTGAAGCCCTGTCGACTGTTGTATGTACTTCCTCTGCTCAGTTTACAGTTGTAGTGGTATATCCTCAGGATTTATTGACCTGGAGATTCCCCCGTATGACTGTGTAAACTATTCTAAAATATATTAAAATTATAGCTTTCTTGTGTATTAGGGAATTAGGCGGTTTGCTTGTTGGAACCTTGTTTCCGTTTGTTTGGAACACGAAATCGACATCCGCCTTTGGCGCGCGCGACTCGACTGCGAACAACTCTTCGTCCACGCACTCGACGCCCAATTCCATCCTCCCTAGCTAGCTCTCTCCTTGTGCCCTATTTTTAGCATTAGATAACTCTTCTCTCGTTCAATAAACTTTTTCTCTAGCTCAACATTTATGTATTCTGCCTTTGGTTGGCCGTCTAGTCTCGTACGGATATATAGCGCACGATCCTCGCGCTATACTTGGTAACCTCCAAATTTTTTGGCTGTCCGATGCTAATATTACTTTTCAGATTTGGTAACTTATTCTGTCTACCCTACTAATTTTACTTTTTACTATTTTTGTTCACTTACACAAGCTCCGTACTTTTACACCATGAAGGTCATTAACCGAAATTCGGACGATCAGGTTAGCGGGTTCCCTTTCCCTATTCCGCCTTTCCGAGAGACTAATCCTAAGGCCTGGTTTAATCAGCTAGAATCCATTTTTTCGTTACATGGCCTTAAGTCTGACAGTGTCAAATTTCACTGTGTTGTCACAGCGCTTCCTCCGCAAGTCGTCGATGACCTCGACGACATCTTGGAGCTTCCCGTATATTAGGAGAGTTACGACGAACTTAAGGCCGTCGTCTTAAAGCGATTCGGAATATCAGACCATGCTCGCGTTACGCAGCTTCTTAACGAAACCGAGCTAGGTGATCGAAAGCCTTCTCATTTGCTGCACTAAATGCAGGCTCTAGCTAACCCTCTCTCTATTGGCGACTCTTTCCTTAAAGAGATGTGGTTTTATCGCCTGCCACGTGACATACGTAACCCACTGTATGCAAATGATGCGCCTCATTCTCAGTTCGCCGATATTG
Source organism: Dicrocoelium dendriticum (assembly GCA_944474145.2). Lineage (NCBI taxonomy): Eukaryota > Metazoa > Platyhelminthes > Trematoda > Plagiorchiida > Dicrocoeliidae > Dicrocoelium > Dicrocoelium dendriticum. The sequence continues at coordinate 97,439,001 of OX104066.1, forward strand.
CCGACCGTATTTGGGAATCCAACGCCCAAGTATCTCAGATTCAGTCTACTTCCAGTACGGAGGTAGCAGAACTAAGTGCGCAAGTGGCGGCACTTACCACCCTAATAGGGAACCTAACACAGTTCGGATCCAACCACCGAAATCGTTCTAGTAGTCGCACTTGTCCTAGATTTCTTTCGAAATCTCTCCCTAGATCAAGCTATTGTTGGTACCACGAGCGATTTGGTCATCAGGCCAGATCGTGTCGCCCGCCCTGCTCCTTCAAGCGAACACGCAGGGAAACGGGCCGGTCAGCACGTAGGGGCGACGGACGTTGCTGCCTGCCGCAGTCGTCTTTTCTTCGTCACCGATCGCAGTACGGGAGTACGCTATCTCGTTGACACCGGGGCAGAAGTCAGCGTTATCCAACGTGATTCTAATGTTGTTATTGGAGAGGCGACTAGTTCATTGCGCGCAGCAAACGGCATCACCATTCGCGTATATGGTCGACACTCGTGCACGCTTACTTTAAACCTACGACGTTATTTTAACTGGATCTTTCTCGTCGCAGATATCCAGACGCCAATTCTTGGTCTTGACTTTCCGCAGCACTTCTATTTGCTTGTTGACGCGAAGCAACGCCGTCTGATCGATTATCAAACAAATCTGGCAGTTATAGGTATTTGACCGACATTAAGTAAATCAGTCCTGTATACGCCAACCAGTCGAGCTCACCTATCGGTCAGATGCTTAATACCAAGTTCCCGCAGGTCTTCCGTGCAATGACACCGTTTCCATTCGCCACTGATGCTGCAAAACATCACATCGTTACCAAATATCCGCCTGTTTTCGCCAAAGACAGGCAAATGACCCCTGACAAGCTAAAAGTTGCTCGCGCAGAATTCGAGCACTTGCTTGAACTAGGCATCGTTCGCCCGTCTAAAAGCCCGTGGGCGTCACCGCTCCACATGGTGCCCAAAAAGTCAGGAGACTGGCGTCCATGTGGTGATTACCGCGCGCTCAATAACGTTACTGTTCCTGACCGCTATCCTTTTCCTCACATTCATGACATCACGGCAACCCTGCGCGGCACCCATGTGTTTTCGTAAATCGATCTGGTTCGCGCTTATCATCAGATTCCAATCGCTGAGGAAGACATACCGAAGACTGCCGTTATCACGCCGTTCGGGCTCTTCGAATTTCTGCGTATGCCCTTCGGTCTTCGCAACGCAGCCAAGACTTTGCAACAATTTATCGATTCAGTCACTAAAGGTCTAAATTTCTTCTATTCATACGTCGACGATATCCTAGTTGCCAGCGCTTCTAAAGAACAACAAGCAGAACATCTCAAGACTCCTTTCGATAGGGTGGCCGCGGATAGCATCACTGTCAACCCTGACAAATGCGTATTTCATCAGCCCGTCGAATTTCTTGGCCACCATATTAATCAGTATGGCATACGGCCTCTAGACGATAGAGTCCGCGCCATCAGACTTTCCGGTCCTGACGACATTAGCCGCTATTCGCCGTTTTAACGGCATGCTCAACTATTATCGACGTTTTCTTCCACACTGCCAATTTTCTAAGTCCACTAACCGAACTATTTCATGAACGCAAAAACGGTCAGGTGGAACTGACTGCTGCTGCTACCGAAGCGTTCATAACCAGCAGAGGGGCCTTATCCAAAGTCGTTATGCTTCGTCAATTCGATCCGAATGCTCCGCTGGGTGTTACTCATCGCAATGAGGCTGGACCTTACCGTGGTGCGGTGGTTTGTGTGCCTCAGAGATCCATTGAGCTATGCTGGGTGGTGCCTTTCTTGCACCTTCAGAGCCACTCATACCAGATTGATCAATGGTTAGAGGCCAGACAAGCTCAGCCTCCTGGTCCTCCAGGTTGGGGGTTGGAATGGGGGTGGCTCCTCATTTCATAAAACGGGCTCTGTAGCCCAGTGCCAAAACCCGCTGCCTTGCGGTAAGGTTTTTGAACCAAAGGCTTTGGTTGAGAACCCTAATCGTTCTCCTGTCTAGGCCTGGGCAACCTGACAGTATTCTGCCCACACAATACAATGAACCTTTCCTACAACAATTTCTTGATGCTCTGGCCGTCACAGAGGATAATAAACGGCGCCCTATCTGCTGCGTCGAGCAGGGTAGATAGGGGTTTGGATGCTACCGCTCAGGCCTTTCCGTCTTCTTATACCCCTTCTTGCGCTTCATCCATTTCGTCCGCTCCAACTTTACTTATATCCCCCCATTTTCAATCCCCCAATTCTTGGCCCTCCCCCAGCTTGCTTCAATAGTCGCTTGTCTTCTGATTTCAAATCACACACAATCGCAGGGCTTCGCTCCAGCCCAGTCGACAAGTCCATGTTCAACCAAGCGGACAACGTCAGTTCATCTGTTTCCATTTGGAGTCCTCGTGTCTCGCTAAGACTGGCATGCCTCAACCTGCGCACTTTGCTGCAGCTTGGCCAACAGGCAGCACTTGCCCGCACACTAGAGACCCTATCGATCGATATTTGCTGTTTATCAGAAACTCGCCTGCAAGGTTCGAGCTCCGCGCTTACCCTGAGATCCCCCCCTGGCGGCACATTCTCATTGCGCCTGTCTGGCGATGATGCAGCTTCAAATGCCGGTCAAGCTGGCGTCGGCATTGTTTTGAGTCCCCGGACTGAAGCTGCCCTGATTGATTGGATCCCAGTAACCAGTAGGATGTGCGCCGTTAGATTAGCTGTTTCGTTCCGTGCTACGAAGTCGCGCAGGGACAAATGGTGCCTGTTTGTCATTGCGGTCTATGTCCCTACAAACTGTAGCACTGATTCGGTAAAAGATGATTTCTATCAGCAACTTTACGAGTTCCTTCGTTACAGAAGAAGCACGGATACTGTGGTGTTGGCTGGCGATCTAAATGCCCAAGTCGGAAAATTGTCCTCTGATGAGCTTCATCTGGGCGGCCAACATGGTGTAGGCTCCCGTAATGATAATGATGAGCGATTGCTACAGCTGTGTGAAGATGTTCGCCTCTTTCCCGCGAGCACTAACTTTCGGCACAGCACCCGCAGAAGCGTGACTTGGCGGCCACCAGCTTCGGGCCAGTCATGGACGCAAATCGATCATATGGCGATCAGTTACCGCTGGAGAGGCTGTGTCCAAAACTGTCGCTCGATTTGGAGCACGAGCGTGGACTCTGACAACGCACTTGTCTGTGCCGACCTCATGGTGCGTTTCGGTGGACGTCTGCGACGTCGATGTGAACGGATTGACACCAGCCAGCTGGCGAAGCCAGATGTTCTGAATGTGTACCCAAGTGCGCTGACATCCGGGCTGAGTAAGCGCTCAGTGAACACCGTTGAAGATCACTGGTCGCATACTCGTCAAGCGTTGCTATTAGCAGGCATGTCTTCATGTGGCAAAACAAATTGCCAAACCGGACATTGGGTCTCTACACAGTTTCTGGAACTTATGGATGCTCGCCGACGTATTCCGGCTGGAAGCGAATACAATGAGGCTCGCAAAAATCTCAGGGCGAAACTACGTGCTAGCCTGAAGAAGGACCGGGAAACCTGGTGGTCTCATCGTGCCTCTGAGATGGAAACAGCCGCTGCCGTTGGTAATCATCGTAAGTTATTCCGTCTGATACGGGAAACAGGCAGCAGAAGACCTGGTGTTAGCGAGACCATACGCGACGAGAGTGGGCAGCCGATCCACAGCCTGTCAAAACGCTTGGAGCGTTGGGCTGAACACTTTGCGAGGCAATTTAACCAACCTGAGTTATCGCTTTCTTCTTCGGGCATTGAGTGCCTTTCTCCCTGGGCCGTCTCCTTGGATCCGCCATCACGTGCAGAAGTCGAACGTGAGATCAGGCTGTTGAAATTGCATAAGGCCGCAGGGGCAGATAGAATTCCCCCAGCCCTCTTCAAGTTCGGTGGACCTGCTCTAGTAGATGATATACACGAGTTGCTAGTAAAACTTTGGGTGCAGGAGACAGTCCCGACAGACTGGAACCGCTCCGTCATTGTCACAATTTGCAACGGAGGCTCGTTTGGAATGCGGCAATCATAAGGGGATCAGTCTGATTTCGATTGCCTCTAATTTGCTTGCCTCTATCATTCTCCACAGACTTGACTGGCACTCGTGAAAGCCAGATTCGTGAAGAGCAAGCCGGATTTCGTCGAGGTCGGGGCTGCATCGACCACATCTTCACCTTGCGTCAAGTGTTGGCGCACCGCCATGTTTATTGGCGACCCACCGTTGTCGTGTTTCTTGACATAAAAGGTGCCTTCAACTCAGTCGATCGATGTGCCTTTTGGTACTGTCTGTTGAGGAAAGGTGTGCCTGATAAATATGTAAACATTATCAAAGCGCTGTACGCACATTGTTCGGGCAGGGTGAGGGTTTATGGCAAACTGTCGCCACCCTTCAGTATCACCAGCGGTGTGAGACAAGGATGCTCGCTGTCATCTTTCCTCTTCAACTTCGCTATTGATGAAGTCATAGAAACAGCGTTCGCTGCACACGACCTAAAAGGTGTGGAGCTACTTCCTGGTGAGCGACTTATTGACTTGGAGTATGCGGACGATATTGCCCTAATCTGTGACAGCTCCCAAACGTGCCAAGCAGCACTGGACCGATTAGCACTGGCTGTCAATCGTTTTGGGCTATACTTTGCTCCATCGAAATGCAAAGTACTTCTCCAAGATTGGCAGGGACCCAACCCTGCGCTAACGCTTGGTGGTGATCTGCTAGAAGTTGTTCAGGAATTCAAGTAATCGGGCAACTATATTAGCACCCGTGGGATTGAAGATGAGGTTACGAACCGTATAGCAAAAGCTCGAGGTGCTTTTGCCAATCTCCGCCACCTGTGGCGCAGACGCGACATTACTCTCGCCCTGAAGGGCAGAGTTTACAACGCAGCCGTCCATTCAACTCTCCTATATGGTTGTGAAACCTGGCTCATCAGGTCGACAGACATAAAGAGGCTCGTCATATTGGATCATCGCTGCCTTCGCAGCTTAGCTCATGTCTGGTGGGAGCACAGCGTGAGCAATGAGCGTGTTCGGCCTCCTTCAAAATCGGGGGCCTCGTTCTTTTTTGACGTTTTACATAACACTAGTGAATCTATGGGAGCGGAAGACTGTCTCAACAGACTGGAGCCGCTCTGTTATAGTCGCAATTTTCATTTTTGGAATGCGTCAGTCATAGTGGAATCAGTCTGATCTCAATTGCCTCTGTCGTCCTCCATAGACTAACTGGCACCCGTGAAAGCCAGGAGTGCGAGGAGCAAGCCGGGTTTCGTCGAAATCGAGGCTGCATCGGCCACATCTTCACATTACGTTTATTGTTGGGGCACCGCCATGTTTCTTGGTGACCCACCGTACTCGTGTTCCTAGACCTCAAGGGGGCTGTTGATTCCGTTGGTCGATGTGCCCTTAGGGTGTGTCCGGGAAATATGTAAATGTCATAACTGTGCTGTACGCTTATACTTTGGGTATAGTGAGATTTTACAGCAAACTTTCGCCGCTCTTCAATATTTCCGGCGGTGGAAACAAGGTTGTCCGCTGTCACCTTTTTTCTTTAACTTCGCCACTGACGTAGTCATGGGAACCGCGTTAGTCGGGCACGACCTAAAACCTTTGGAGCTGCTCCCAGGTGACCGCCTTCTTGACTTGGAGTATGCCGACGACATTGCACTCATCTGTGACGGCTCACAACTTACCACGCTGCACTGGACAAATAAGCTTCGGCTGTCAGTCTTTTCGGACTATGTTTTGCACCATCCAAATGTAAAGTCCTTTTCTGAGATAGACGGGCCCACTTCTGCGCTGACCTTTGGTATCGATCATCTAGAAGTTATAGCGGAATCGTTCGGTCGCTATATGTCAGCTTCGTCCCGCTTCAAGGAAAAGACGGATATATGGGCGAGATAGACGTTTGTTGTCGAAACGCACAATCCCGCTAGATGAAGGCACCGTAAAATGGTTTTAACTAGGGGAAAGGTATACTCGCCAGCCGAGACGCAAAAGGCGGAAAAGCCGGCAGCGCGCGAACGCGATTCGTTTGGATGACTCAAACACACGTAGTCATCGTGCGAACAGTCAAGTTTCCTAAGTTGTCTATATACCGAGTGATATTATATTTTAATAATATTTTACACAAACAGGACATTCACCAGGTCACTACCAAGTCGTCCAGAAATTTAAGTCTTTGTGCAGCTATATCTACGCCAGTGGGATTGAAGATGAGATCACGAGCAGTATAACAAAAGCTCGGGGTGCTTTTGCCAATCTCCACCACTTGTGACGCGGGGCGACATTTTTCTCGCTCTGAAGCACGTTTGCAATTTGCAATAGTAGAGAATATCCGTAGCTCGGGATGTGGATGTGGGTTTTGCACTGCTCTCCGAGCTGAATGATTATTTTGCAGACGTTTCGCTGCCAGACTAGGCAACATCATCAGTGCGGCTTTAAGGTCCTGTTTCGCAGAGCCTCCTAAGCGACTTCCGGATCTAAGTGCTTATTGATCGGGTCCTGCTTTGAATACTTGTAGCTCGGGGTGTGGATGAGAGGATTGTCCTGTTCTCCGAGCTGGGCATTTCGGTTGCAGACGGTTCGTTGCCAAACTACCACCAAGCATGCACTATCGTTCACCCATCAACAATCCGTTGGCCTGGAAGATCACCGAACAACATGGACGACGAATGCTACGTCTGTTGATCACGGATGCGCACAACCGATGACAACAGTATCGACGAGTAGTCGATCAACAAAAGGCCATTTGCTTATCCAACCTCGGGGAACAATTAACCAGAGAACTTGAGAAAGCGATCGCCATTAGTACCCATAAGACCAAATTCAAAACAAAGCAGAAACCAAAAGAGAAGTTGGACAGAATCTCGCAACAAAAACCAGCAAACGAAGAGGACGCATGGATTAACAATCTATCCAAACGAACCCTATCAGATACAGAAAGAGCAGTTATTGTGCGAGGGTTGCAAGTCAATTACAAAGATTCCAATCCCATTGATTTCCTTGCCGCACTTGAATCAACGCTGACCACATCAAACATCATAACTGAGGCCCAACATGCAATTAGACACAGCATCATCCCCGCTCTGAGTCACAAAGTGGAAACCAACATATTCAGTGTAAGCGAACGAAAGGCACTAACAAACTTCAGAAAAGACAAAACTATTGTTATATTACCGGCTGACAAGGGACGTCTTACTGTAATTATGGACAAATCTGAGTACATGAAGAAAGCACAAGAACTGCTCGGAGATGCGAACACCTACCAGCCGATAAGTGAAGACCCTACAAAACGTCTGGAAAGCAAGATCAACAAAACTCTTCAAATACTGGAACAAATGGGACAGCTCACGAAGTTAGAACACAGTAAGATGAAACCCGAGGATTCAGTGCTGCCACGGTTCTACGGCCTACCTAAAGTACACAAAATGGGGTACCGCTTCGCCTTGTCGTGTCATTACCCGGGGCGCCAAATTACAAGCTGTCTAAGGAACTTTGGAAACGGTTGAAACACCTAATCGCAGGCTCAGAGCACTCAATCCAGTCAGCAGAATAATTCCTTGAAAAACTTAATAGAATAACAATGGAAAGAGACGACATAATGGTCTCCTTTGACGTTACAGCTTTGTTCACATCAATTGACACGACGCTGGCGAGGGAAACAATGAGGACTCTGCTTAAACAACAAGGAGTGGTAAATACCAGCAACCGAATTGAAGCCACACAAATGATGGAGTTGTTTGACTTCTGTCTCATCACACATTTCACTTTCAATGTTCAAATATACAAACAGCTAACGGGTACGCCAATGGGATCACCAATTTCTGGACTGGTAGCGGAAGCGGTGATGCAAATCTTGGAACAGGAAGCCATTGCCAATAGTGGAGCCCAAACTTTGGGTACGTTACGTAGACGATACTTTTGTCATCCTCAAACGCTCCATACTACAAGAAACACATCAACTAATCAACAATATATTTTCCGGCATCCATCTCACCAAAGAGGAAGAGAACAATGATCAGTTGCCATTCTTGGACGTGCTCGTGAGAAGACATGCTTCTGGGTCACTGGAAACAACAGTTTATCGGGAAGCGACCCACACCGATCAGATCTTAAACTATCGCAGTAACCATCCGATCATATACAAGCGAAGTTGCGTGAGGACGCTTTTCAAACGGGCCCTGACACATTGTAGCACGCCGCAACTGAGGAAGGCGGAGGAAAACCACCTATTTAGCATGTTTCAGCGAAATTCGTACCCTAGAAGCTTTATTCTACGCTGCCTGATGTCGAAGAGCCAGTCACAACCCGCATCCACATGTGCAACAGAAAGAAGAACGATTATCCTACCTTACATCCATGGGATTTCTGAAATGGCAGCGAGACTTCTAATGCCTCACGGGATAACTGTTTCACACGAAGCAACGGAAACCATACGAACTAAACTATTTAAGGTGAAGGACAAACTCACTAAGAAAGAAACATCGGGTGTAGTTTACAAAATTTACTGCGAGAACTGTGATGAGTACTATGTAGGCCAGACTGGAAGAAAACTTGGCACAAGACTGAACGAACATAGTCTGGCCATCCGCCGCCACGATGAGAAATCCTTAATGTCAGTACACATGGATGCCGAGAACCATCAGTTCGATCTGGAGAACGTTGAAATAGTTGGAAGAGCAAGAAACCGCAGAGCGCGTGAATTCCTCGAGGCCTGGCATTCTGGTCGGAACTCAATCAACAAACACCTGGAGCTGGAGGGTGTCTATGAAGCTCTGCAGGTTAAGCCAGCATTAGGCACCAGATGGACAAGGAGAAGAGGTGCCCACTCGACCAACTCACGTGAACCGTTCGAAGGCTGACATTCGAAGTAGGCAACAATCAATAGTCACTCGGATCTGACATTGGTTTACGAGACCGCGAATCAGGACTGAATAGCCGCACTGAAGATGTTGCCTAGTTTGGCAACGAAACGTCTGCAACCGAAATGCCCAGCTCGGAGAACAGGACAATCCTCTCACCTGCTTTGAATACCAAGCGTCAATAAACTCATGTGCTTGCCGGCTTGTGGCTCTTTCGAGAATTTTCACGTGCTCCAAGTCGAATTGCTGGCCTTCAGCATCCATATGCATGGGCATCAAAGAGTTCTTATCATGACGGCGGATGGCTAGATTATGTTCATGTAGCCTTGTGCCAAGCTTTCTTCTTGTTTGTCCTACGTAATATTTGTCACACTCGGCAGCATATCTTGTAGATTATACCAGATGTTTCCCACTTACTGAGTTTGTCCTTCACTTTGAAGACCTTATTTCGTATTGTTTCTGTTGGTTGGTGGGCAACTTCGACTCCTAAAGGCAACCCAAGTCTCGCTGTCATTTCTGAGATTCCGTTAATGTAAGGTAACGGTTTGCTTTTCAGTCGTTGCATTTGTTATGGTGTGTTGTGTTGCTTTATGTGGGACCAAGCAGCACAGAATGAAGCCTTTCGGGTATGAATTCCGTTTGAACAGACTGATGAAATGGTCTTCCTCCGCCTGCCTCAGCTGCTGCGTGCTACAATGTCTCCGTGCTCGTTTGAAAAGAGCACGCAGCTGCGCTTGTGGACTACTGGACGATTGCTGTTGTGGTTGAGGATCTGGTCCGTATGTGTTGATTTTCGATAAACCGTTGTTTGGAGTGGTCCTGAACCAGTTCTACATATGAAAACGTCCAAAAATGGTAGTTGCCCATCGTTCCCCTCTTCCCTCGTGAATTGGATGCCGTCCACCACACAGTTGATTAGCTCATGTGTCTCTTCTAGTTCGGAGCGTTTGAGCATGACGAATGTGTCGTCTACGTAGCGCACCCAAAGTTTCGGTTTCACATTTGGGAGTGCTATTCGTTCTAGCGCCTGCATCACTGCTTCGGCTACCAGTTCAGAAATCGGTGATCCCATTGGTGTTCCTCTTATTTGCAGGTAGATTTGGCCGTTGAAAGTGAAATGTGTTGATAGACAGTATCTCAGCAACTCCATCATTTGTTTGGCGTTTGTTTTACTATTTATGTCGAAAGCTGCTTGTTCCTCCAGTAGAGCAACCACTGTTTGTTTCGCCAAGTTGATGTCAGTAGATGTAAAGAGCGCCGTCACATCAGAACAGACCATTATTTCGTTTCGTTCTATGGTTGGGGTTTTGAGTTTTGTTAGAAACTGTTCTACCGAGTTGATCGAGTGTTCTGACCCCACAGTTAGATGTTTTAGTCGTTTCTAGAGTTGTTTTGCAAGTCTGTAGTTTACAATGCAGCCGTCCAACCCTACCGTTCGGTTGCGAAACCTGGCCACTAGATCAGCCGGCATAAAGAGATTAAAACACAGTGTTGCAAAGAGATCTCTTTTCGGCAGATCACATCAGGCAAATACAACTACAGGACTGTAAAATGCATTAGTAAACTGGTGCAAGTAACAATGAGGACGGATGGGACGATTTGAACAGTTTTAGTATGTTCATTTGATGCTCGAATCGATTTAATCAGGTGACATCGTGATCGGGCTAACCGAGAGCTAAAAAACTTGTGTAAACAGAAAGGGCAAAATTACTAACCAAATAAAATTAGTTAATTACGCAAATAAATAGCACCCGGTTAAGCGAGATACTCCGGGGAACCATATCATCAGGGCCATGGCAAAGTCAAGGGTTGCACGAGCACCCTATGCTTGCATAGCTCTGGTTGTGTTAGCCTGTGCGATGGCTCCAAAGGCTTATTGCCTCATTTGATTCTTATTGGAGGTATATGGATGACACTTTCATCATCTGTGATTCGCACATTGATGTCAACCATTTGCTGGACCAGTTCAACAGTGCACACCCCTTAATAAAATTCACTAGTGAAATGGAGAATGAAGGTAAGCTGGCTTTTCTGGACGTTTTGTTGAGGAGGCGCGAGGACGGATCACTTGAGCGTAGAGTCTTCCGCAAAGCTACTTGGGTAGGACAGTACACACACTTTTCGAGCTTTGTCCCTCTGAGGTACAAACGCAACTTAGTACGTTGCTTGAATTACCGGGCCACCAAAATTTGTAGTCCCGAAACTCTCGAAGACGAGAAGGACCGAGTTGTGAAAACACTTCTTGCGAATGGATACCCAGAGCCTTTCATCAAAAAGCATGCCATGACCCGTGAGCGTGATAAGCCCGTAGCAACGGTTCCGAAGAAGGATGTGTTTCTCACTGTTCCTTTTAAGGGAGATATCGCCTTCGATCTCCTGAACAGAAGACTTTCTAATGCCGTAGCAAGAACCTACCCGGCCGCCCAACCGCATGTAGTTGCAGAGACCGCTCCCTTCATAGCTCAACGCCTTAAAGACAGACTGCCAGTGTCGTCCGAATCGTACATTGTTTACCAGTTTACTTGCACCTGTGGTGCAAAGTACCTCGGGCATACGACCAGGCGTCTGTCGGTACGAATAGCTGAACATTGTCCAGGGTCATTGCGGAGAGGCATGCACAGAAGTATCAACAGCTCAATTATGGAGCATCTGATTCTTAGTGGGCATCAGATTCTGACAAAAGATGCTTTCAAAGTCTATTATGCCGTACCGAGGCGATACCCGAAAGGGCTAAGGAAACGCCTCCTGCAGACAGCTGAAGCCATCGCGATCAGGCTAACACAACCAGAGCTATGCAAGCATAGGGTGCTCGTGCAACCCTTGACTTTGCCATGGCCCTGATGATATGGTTCCCCGGAGTATCTCGCTTAACCGGGTGCTATTTATTTGCGTAATTAACTAATTTTATTTGGTTAGTAATTTTGCCCTTTCTGTTTACACAAGTTATTTAGCTGTCGGTTAGCCCGATCACGATGTCACCTGATTAAATCGATTCGAGCATCAAATGAACATACTAAAACTGTTCAAATCGTCCCATCCGTCCTCATTGTTACTTGCACCAGTTTACTAATGCATTTTACAGTCCTGTAGTTGTATTTGCCTGATGTGATCTGCCGAAAAGAGATCTCTTTGCAACACTGTGTTTTAATCTTCCATGGGCATTATTTATGAAATAAAGAGATTAGTTACCTTCGACCATCGCTGCCTGCGCCGCTCAGCTCATGTCTGATTGGAACACGCGTGAACAATGAGCGTGTTCAGCGTCGTACTTGGTGCACGAGGAGCGAACGAACCGCTGAGCACCATTATATCACGCACTAGACTCCGATGGCTGGGCCACGTTACACATGCCAGCACGCTGACTCTTGCATCGTGCGTTGTTTGCGCGCCAGGGGTGTGGATGGAAGAAGTGGGGTGGCCAAGCGATGACTTGGTCAGGAGGAATGAAGTCCCTCACTTCTAACTTGGCATCGGTTAGGTTTTTTCCGACTTCCGGGCTAGGGTCCAAAGGACGATGAACACCTTTACTTGGATACACTAGCTGACATAACGAGAAACCGACTTCAGTGGCGTTTAGGTTGAGTCACTTTGTCCCTCCCCTCTCTCTTAGCTTTTCCTCGAACAATGATCTTAGCCCAATGCGCAATGTGATTTTAGCATTATGTCTGCATTTTGTATTGCGGCACATCAGCTGCGGTGTGTTTCTCACCCTCGGCTAACGTGTATGGACGATGATGATGATGATGATGGCCTGGCAGCGTCAATTAGGCAGGATATGTGGGCAGTAACTGGTTACAAAGGATGTAATACTAATCATCTTATGAGTTCCTGGTTCATTGATACGCAGGATGATTACTTACGGGTTTCTGTTATTGTTCCGGTCCCAAATAATTTGAACCTGACTCACGGATCATAGTTGCTTTACTACGCTGAAGTTATTCAGGCTTGCATATTCTTGCGACTCCGAACTGCTCTCCTTTATCGCGAATTCGGTTTACTGGTTGATTGGCTGCTTATTTCTCGACTGCTGGTAGGTCTCACTTTTGTCCTCTTGGTGTACTACTTTCTGTTTTGACTTTCAGCATAATGGCCTTCCAGTATACGTATGCAATCGTGAGCAAGGTTCCAGAGTCATTTGCAGCCTTTCGGGAGGACAGGAACGACGATACTTTCAACCCGCGGGAGGCATTTGTTAACGCACAAGATGAATGCACTGAATTCGTGGAAACACTCAGGAGTATCGGGGTGGATATACTTGAACTCAAAGCGGAGGAACGTCATCCGGAATGCGTGAAGGTCGATGACACGGCCGTTGTCATTAACGGCACAGCACTCATGTGCAACCCTTATGGCCCTCATAGACAAGGAGAGGTACTCGTTTGCAGTCAGTTTTATCTTTTTAGGTGAATTTGATACGACAGACTTTAAAGAAAGAAGTAGGTGTGAAAGTTGTGGAGTTGAACACGGAAAATTCACAAGTGGAGGGGAGCGATGTCTTGTTCACTGGTGAGACTCATTTTTAAAGGACTTCCATGGGATCTACTCCATCACGAGAGACTGATATTTATGGTCTCAAGTTTTTGGTTCGTTTTTATGCTACAAACACCTATCATTTTAACCTTCAACAGCAAAGTGCTAATGTATAGTGTCTGCAACGTAGACGGTTCCATTCCCTAGCTGCCAAACCGGACTAAATTCGAATGCAGTCGTCCACCAGTACACCCTGCCCTTATAGGCTATCACGATCGATTCCCTCACCAGAGAGTAACCCTAGGACAGTCATACATCGGTCTCTAGTATGGCGGATCTAATTTTTTGGCTCACATTCCAACGATAACAAGGATAAAAAACCGCGCAATGAAGCGAGAAATATCGAACTAGAAAAAGTAGACAAGGACATGAAAAAGCACGGCTGCTGAATCGTCGGACTTAAGAATTAGTAATTGCGACCGATATTGTATCCTATAAGAGTTCCGACTATCTGTTCAGCTCCATAGGTTCACATCCCAAGAGACGGCAGCCTCCGACGTCGCAGTTTTGCGGTCATTCTCCTTTTTCTCACGTCATAACCTTGTTTCTCTGTGGCTTCACTCAGCACGGGGAAACAACAGTCATCGAGTTTCTTCCGGTGGACGTGCGAGAAATTTGGACGGTGAGAACTGTTCTGGGTTCTCTTATCGTCCACTTCGGCGCCAGTTCATCCGCTGTTGAACACTGACTGACAAACCACCAAATGGGGCAATGCTTGTTAGACACCTGTATTCAAGGAAGAGCAACCTATCTATGTTTTTGGCCTCCACTGGTCACTACTCCATTCCATGCTTTAAATTAATCGCACTGCAACTTTCCATGCCCTTCGATTGACTGGTAACCCTATGCCACTCAGTGCAAAAGCAAACGGGCCTTCACAAGATGAGCGAACAAAACACAAATCACCGTCTTCGACAGCGCACTCAAAAGGCAGTGTTTATATAACACCACACAACAGCATGAAATGACGCCGATTCTGTTTACGGGGTAAGCGACGAAAGCTCTATGCAAGTGTGCACAACAATGATGTAAGCCTAATTGGATAGGTATTTGCTAATGGCACTCTCGATGTTGCCGGTGAGCGACAAGCCGGTACATACGTCGCGGTGAACAAAGATGTAGGGCGATTTAAGCTGGTGTGGCACGGATTGTAGCCACAGGGAGCTCGCAAACGGGATGGCCACAGGAGGGGCGAGAATTCGAAACGGGTGTATACAAAGTGTGGACATCCAGAATGTAACCGGTCGTGGCGTAGACCGAATTTTCAGTTGACCCACGAGGGTAACAACGCCAGGGGCGGCACACTAGCTAAGGCTACTGCTGCTAATGATGACAAATAACTGCAGAAATGATAAACCAGGGATTTAGCCTCTTACAAGGTGCTTTTGTATCACCTGCGTGTGCCCCAACCGACTGCCATTTAGAGGCTACCAATGGCAGTTACTATCGGCAAGGCTAAAAGCACATATATCATGATCTTTAACTGTAGTATATATGCTTACGTGAGTTGCTTACCGGACTCCGAACACTGTATGAAAGTCTGCCTTCAGATCCATGCACGCCGGACAGATAATGACGATGGATTTCTTCAACCTTGTAGTAATGATAAATTTTGTGGTAATAGCACCACTTTTCAGCACAAACTCTCACACTGCGTCACCCACTGTGAATCGGATTATCAGTAAACTAGACCCAAGTTGATCACATTACCAACTGCTATAGGTGGCGCCCATCACTTTAACATATTCTGTCGATGTAGCTCACGTGCGTAGCTTTATATCATGTTCTTGTTTGCACACACAAGTCTTCGAGGACGCACCTGACTTGGATGCAAATTTCGTAACTCATCAATATATAAACCAACTGATTCGCTGGTTGTCAGTGACGAATCAGACGGATAAATGGAATGCCAACTAGAATCATCTCGAACTTGAAACCAGCATATCGAGGGGGGGTTTCTGAAGCATCGATCAGCATGATCTAGGGAAGGAAACCGCTTCCGTTTGATACCTATTTTCAGCGTGCCCATGAGAACGAGAAACGGCATCTAGCTTGGAATCTTGGAATCAATCAGAAGTGTTGGTGATCGGCAACAGCCCGTGAAATGGAGCAAACTAGATCATTTGTCTTTATCGTTAGGATTTTCTCCACTTTTTGAGTCTTGTACGGTCACGAGGTTCATGCACCCCTTTTCCCTTAAGCAACGATCAACAGTCTCCTGGAGCCAGTAATCTTGGTGGTGAGTAATAGACAAGTAGGCACCTTGTCAACATGCACACCAAGCGCAGCCACACCGGGGATATTATTCAACAACAAACACCTGAAACGCAAGAAACTCAACACGCAGGCACGCGTACAGACCAAATGCAACTGAATACTGTATTATAGAGCAAGTAGAAATGAATTCTGTACGACTCTTTCGAAATATGGTGAAAAACGTTTTAACAGTTGTCAACCGTGAATATCGTTGTCGTTCTCATGTAACATTTAAATTATCTGACTCACGATATTTCAGGACTCACAAATGTGATATGTCATCGTAAGTGTGCAATCGTTCTCTGAATCTAATAGTGGTAAAATATAAATCTAACAACGTTTTGAACTGCTACACAGATGTTGCCTCCATCACATGTTCAGGTAAACTGTTCCAAATGTTTACCACTCTCCGTTCGAAGTACAGTGGGTGGGGAACACATTTCACATCCGGCACGACAAGTTTGTATCTGTGTCCGCGTGTGCTGCATGGCCCTCGTAAGTGCAGCATTGGCCTTAACATTGGAAAGTCACCGAGATGTAGAATACGGTAGGTCCTAATGAGGTCGACCCGCATCCGACGGTAGGACAAGGTGTAGAGTCATAGTTTCTCTCACCGGTCTTCATACCCCAAGCCACGTAAACTCGGGATGAGCCTGGTAGCAACGTGTTGGACCCGTTCGATCTTTTGTGCTTCGCCTCGGGTAATCGGCAAGTAGACGGGCGAACCGTACTCTAGCATTGGTCTAATGATGGAAGAGGAGAGGCGAGTGGCAACCTCTTCAGACCATGTGCCGAAGCTACGTTTGAACGCCCAAAGCATGCGCAGTCCGTTACGATATAGCCTGTTCGTGTTGTCCACGGACTTCAAATCATAGCGTGAGAGTACACCTAGGTCCTTCACGGAGGGTGTGGGATATAGCGGTTGGCGGTCAAGGGTGTCGGTTCGGCCGTCAGCACCCTTCCCCAGACTCATAAATACAGACTTGGCTGGGTTGACCGGGAGAAGAACTTCTGAAGACCATGTGGATATGCGGTTGAGGTCTTGCTGAAGTAGGCCACAGTCATCAGAAGCGTCCATTTCTCTCCAAATCTTCATGTCGTCCACAAACATGGCACACACCGACCGGAGAAGCTGCGGTAGATCGTTGATGTGGATCAGGAACAGAGTGGGCCCCAGCACAGTGCCTTGAGGCACGCCACTTGTAGAGGGGTACCAGTCAGATGGTCGTCAACCTGTACCCTCCACTTTCGTCCAACAAGAAAGTCGCGGATCCACCGGTGCAGTGAGCCACTGACAGCACACATTCTGAGTTTGTGAAGGAGAACCTCGTGGCTGACCTTGTCGAACGCTTTACTGAAATCGATATCACATCGACGGACTTCCCCTTGCTTATTGCCTTCAACCACTCATGCCTCATCACAAGCAGGTTCGTAATGCATGAGCGACCTTGCATAAAACCGTGCTGTGCGGGCTTCAGGACCTCGTTAGACTGTAGCAACTGCAGCAATCCCTTCTTCACGATTTTCTCAGCAACCTTTGCCAAAATAAGTGTCAGACAAATTGGCCTGTAGTTGTCTACTTTGCTAGGGTCGCCGCCTTTCGGAATAGGCTTCACCACCGAACATTTCCAGTCAACCGGCAACGAGCCTTCGGACAGCGACCTGTAGAAAAGGTCAGTCACGACAGGAGAGATGATGGTCGAAATTGACTTGAGAACCAGTGGGTGAAGCCCGTCAGGCCCGGCAGGTTTGGTGCCGTCAAGGTTAGCGAGTAGTTGAGCTACCCCTTCAACGCCGCAATGCGGACTATCGAGTTCGGTAAAAGCGGTACACGTTGAACTCGGAACAGACACCTGGTTATTCGCAAATACAGAAGCGAAGTGCGCCGCCAACGCGGACGCACGCTCAGTGCTTTAGGTTAGGGGCTGTCCATCCGGGCCATCCAGCACTGGCACATCACCTGCCGGCTTCAGGCGTCGCTTCACTTATGCAAAGATTCTCTTTGGGGTGGTCTTCGCGGTTACTGCGAGCTGCTCTTCGAAATGTCGGCGTTTATTCTTTTTTGCACTGTTGCAGAGGTTCCGCTGACATTTATACTCTTCGTAATCATTGGTAGAGCCTGAGAGGAGGAATTCGTCCCACAGTCTGCGCCGCCTCCGAGCCAGGTTTCTATACTCTTTGTCAAACCAATGAGGCTTAATTGGTCCAACCTTCTGACATTTCAATGGCACAAATTTGGAACACAATGATGTCAATCTCTCTTTTATAAATATCCAAGAGTCTTCCCCAGATGCAGCTTGTGACAGACCAATCTAGTTGGCTCGCGGCTCGAGCTAGACCATCGAAGTCCGTTTTCCAGTAGTTGGGAGCTGGTTCCAGCGGACGTGAATACGGCAAAGATAATTCCATATCAGCTATGAGCACTGAATGGTCGCTTGTAGCCAGGGGCTCCAGGATCCTAACGTCACGCACTCGTTGTTCGTAGCTCGTTAACATCAGGTCAAGACAGGACGGGGTTGAACGTGTTGTTATGCGTGTTGACTGGCATATGTGTTGCGATGCACCAGTTCCAAGTACCAAATCCGCGAACTTTGCTTCAAGCATCAAATGCACATCAGGCCATCGTATTCGAGGACAGTTAAAATCGCCCATAAGTAGAAAGTGTGGACGACTCATGTGGGTTCGAAGAATGGGCAGCCAATCCAAACAACGACTCAGGGGGCTGCGATAAACTGCGCCCACAAGCAGTTCTCCGCGCCTGAGGCGGATGAAGCACCACAGTAGCCCACACAAACCATCGTCACTTCAGTAGGTGCTCACAAGTCTCCCACGCAGGGAAGACCGGATGTAAGGTATGACACCACCGTGGGCATTCTTTATCGCATCGGAAGCACGAGTAACCGTTGAGTTCAAGTTCTTGGTTTTATAACTCTGTATTCAGCCATGTCTCTGCGAGTCCCACTGGTGATGGTCGCGCGGCAGCGAAGCGCCGTTACGGCGTACAGCTGACACATTATTATTATTATTTATTATTATGTCTGGCCGCTCAGACGCAACGAAACAACAAAGCTCATCGCGCTTATTCATAACACTGCGAACGTTTGTGAAGGCTACTCGCAGGTCGCAGCAGGAGCCGCCGGGCGTGCTTGAAGTATGAGTAGCCTGTTTATCCTGATTCGCAGATTGTTGGAAATTACCCGAAATTTTACGATACGAAGATTTGTTTCCCCCTCACCAGTGCGTCTTTTCAGCTCAATGATGGCAGAGCCGCTCACTGTCTACTGGGGCCAGGTCTGGGCGAACATGGATCTTCAAACCTTTCAGCCTCCTTAAGCGGGACATGATCAGTCTTGGACTGGCTTCGTCCACAAAAGTGATTCTCATAGGCCGATTTCGTTGATCACCTTGCTTTCCAAGATGGGTAATTTGCCTCACTTTTACCGAGTCCTCATCAGCGTCGAGGAGTCTGTCAATTAGACTCTGTAAAAACGACATCGTGATCGTAACGCACTTGGAGTGATGGATCACTGGACTCCGGTGCGTGAAAGATCACGAGATTATAACGTCTCTGGTCGGATGAGGTTGACCTTGCAGGGCGAAGTATACTACCAGCCTCACGCGGTTTGGCTAATTGTTGACCTACAGAACTTAAACGCCCAACGTCCCTTCGTAATTTCGCTCTTTGTTCTTTCCTCTGATTTTCAGCACTTAGATTTTCACCTACTCGGACATCAGTGTCCGTTGGACACAACAAAGGTAAACAATTTATGCCAGGTGCAACTGGGCTTCTCACAACGGTTGGACTTCGTGTCGGTGAGTTTGCACGGGTAGAGGAGGACAACTGAGCTGAAACCTGAAGGCTCTTCGGTCTAGGTTGTTGGGCCAAAAAGACGGAGCTGTTCGCAACGAAATGCTGAGGCCTACACGTTGGCTTTACTCTTCCTGGCTGTATCTTATTTCGGCAATTTTCACATATGCAACGATGATGTAGCACACGTACCACATCAGCCACGTTATTCGCCTAAGATAGTAAATGGAATTGAACAGCGCTGCATTGATGATAATTACCTATTTAGCTTACACATCTTCTTTTAGATACTGGCCCCGCGTGGCGACGCTGCTGGCTTACTAAGCCGGCTTGGCTAAGACACACGCAATTGCATGTGCTACAGCACAATGCGCTCGACGTCGATAGGCTATCCGCCGTTGGCGCCTGTCCATCGCGTACCCGGAGTTTCTCCGCATGTAATAGTGCGTTCGGCTGCACCTGGGCGACCGCTCTCTTAATCAGCTCACGCCATTCGCGCCGATCAGTCGTCATCGCTTCCCAACACCTGCAATCAGTATTAGTTCGTGATAAACTCACCTTGTTCATGTCCTGGTAACGTAACCGGTTTACCCAGGTGCGGTTTCTTTGCTCGCACTTGGTCATAAAGTAGCTGTTTCATTATCCGCATCGAATCCGTGCGGCGAACTTGTCCTAGCCATCTCAGGCGCCTCAGCAGAAGTACGCAGTTCACTGCATACATGCCACTGCGGTGCAACACATCCGTGTCCGCAGCTCTGTCGCACCTGCCAGTGCACCGAATCCATCACAAACACCGTTGATGCAACCGCTCCAGATTTCTAACATCCTTCCGGTACGTTGTCCACGTTTTGTTGCTGTATAGTTGAACGGACACAACCCTCGACTTGTGTGTCACCAGTTTCGTCCCAATAGTCAGCTGACGAGTGTTCTACACCCGATCTTCCAGCTGTATTCGATACGCGCATACGCAGGTCGCTCGTCAGCTGGAAATCGGTGGACAGTACGCTCGTAAGATAGCGAAATCTCGAGGTGCTTTCCAATACTTCAGCACCAATGTGGATTTGCTTCAGACCCACTAATTCCACTTCTGGCGAAGGCTGAAAAAGACGAACAGTCTTGCTTGTGTTGATTGTGAGCCCGCATTTGACCGCTGTCCAACCGAGAGCCGTAGTCATGTGCTAAAATTCATCCGCACTGTGCAAAAATAATGCACAATCGTCAGCAAACAGCAGCATGCAAATGTTTGTCTCAAACACTAGGAATCTTGCCCTGGAACGACCGATGTTTAGCAACCCACCATAGATACAGTGTTCCACAATGACACCGTAAGCAGAAGCAGTACCAAAAGCACAAGGCATCATTGAATGAAAGTAAATAGTAAACGGGGCAGGGGCTAAAACACACCCTTGCTTCACACCAGAGACAATGGCAAAGTCATTCGAGGATTGTCCGTAGAGCTGCACCCTCGACCGCATATTCGGACAACCAAACTTACCCAACACCAACCACAGTGCCTCGCCATTCACCATGTCAAATGACTTGGTGAAATCAACGACCAGCGAGTACAATGGCTGGTATCGCTCTCGACATCTATCTTGCAACTTACGTACCGCAAACACCATGTCTATGGTGTTGCGACCCAAACAGAATCCACCTTGCTCTTCCGCCACTTTAGGTTCCACAACCTGACTGACGAGGCGATTGAGCAGGATTCGGGCAAACACCTTGACCACACAGCTCAACAAGTTGATACCACGATAATTCGTGGGACATTGATCGCTTCGTTTGCACTTGTACAGTGGGAGTACAAACGAATCCCTTAACTCAGGAGTCACCTCCTCCACAATCCACACGCGTTGCACCAATTAGTGCAACGCATTCACCAACGCGCCGTATTTCAATACTTCAGACGGGATCCTGTCGGCACCGGCACGCTTGCCGTTTCGCAGCTGAGCAAGTGCTCTCTGCGTCTCATCCAGTGTCGGCGTGTCCGTCAAACTCACCTTCACTTCGTGCTGCTTCAGGCCGTTCAAGATAGGCCAGTCAATCCCTGAACGGTTGTTCAAGAGACAATCAAAGTGGTTTCGCCTGATCTGCATTATGTCTGTGTGCCGGCGGCACCCGAGTTACCCTCTATCAGCTTCTTCAGCGCCTGCAAGGTGACTTCATACACCACCTTCAAGGAGTCAAAGCATTCCTTATGTTAACGGCGTTCGGCGTAGCATTCTATCTGCTTCGCCTTCTCCGTCTACCATGCATTTTTGATGCGACGGAGCTCCCGAGTCTCATTGACGGAATTTACGAAACTTGCCTTTCTTTTCTGGGTCGTCAGATACTCCTTATGCACAGTAAAGGTTGCATTCTTCTCCAACACTAATGCACCAGTGGTCGCATTGTTCTCGTCAAGCCAACCGGGCCGCTTAAAATTTGCGCGCCCGACCGTTTCTTCGTCTTCTTCTTCTTCAGCAGCAGCAGCAGTCGCCTGGTCACGGATGTGGTGCCACAGGTTGTGGACTCAAACGATGAAGTGGACATCGCCAACGTCGGTAGCCATCGAATTCTCAAGTTCTGTCCTCTTCTCAAAAATATCTAAGGAACGAACATTAAATGTGCACTGATGATTCATGAGAGGGAAACGGTACATGAATTTGCTAAAATATATGTGCCCTAGTCAGCTCTACACAGTACCCGTATCAGGCGCACTTCACGAATGTCGCTCTGAATATATACGGTGGTCACTCCTTGGGGCTTATAGGGGCGAGATTCTGACAAATCAGTGACCAGCTGCTTTGGCTCTGCTTTCTACCTACGTTATTGACATTTCCCTGTTGCGGCCGCTAAATCGACTTATGGATAAATCACTCTTTCAGCTTGGTCGATTGACTTATGGCGCATTTTCAGCTGGCTTGCAGTCTACTTTATCGAGGTTATTGGCAGAGGACCCGAGTCGTCCTCTTGTTTATATGCGGGTACCTAGACAGTATATTAATTAAGCCATAAACCACGCGACTACGAATAACATGCTACATCGAACATCACGCAGTAGGGGCGAAAGTGCTGCCTTATTTATCGCATAGTTGTAGATAAGCAAAAACATGCACCGCTAGCATCTCGTTTTCTTCTTCCCCTTCACCCTACACATTCAACCTTCCCAATCCCGGGTTAACCTATCGGATTGTTTTGATGACTGCACTGGCGCATTGGTGTGGGGGGAAATGCAGCATTCGCTGCACATGTCGTGGACCCTGCCGACTCCGAGAAGGAAAATCAATTTCGCAAACTTCGACGGCGACTGATCGAGAGCTCCGTCGCATCAAAAATGCATAGTAGACGGAGAACGCGAAGCAGATAGAATGCTACGCCGAACGCCGTTAATCTAAGGAATTCTTTGAATCCTTGAAGGTGGTGTATGAATCCACCTTGCAGGCGCTGAAGAAGCTGATAGAGGGTAACTCGGGTGCCGCCTACACACAGACTGCGGACATAATGCAGATCTGGCGAAATCACTTTGATTGTCTCTTGAATAACCGGCCTGCCTTGAACGGCCTGAAGCAGCACGAGGTGAAGGTGAGTTTGGCGGACACGCCGACACTGGATGAGACGCAGAAAGCACTTGCTCAGCTGCGAAACGGCAACCGTGCCGGAGCCTACGGGATGCCCCCAGAAATGCGGAAACACGGCGGACCCGCGTTGATACGTGCGTTGCACCACTTGGTGTGCTGCCACTGAACAAAGGAATGGGAGCAAGCAATGTGTCACGAATTATCGTGGTATCAACTTGTTGAGTTGTATGGTCAAGGCGTTTGCCCGAATCCTGCTCAACCGCCTCGTCACTAAGGTTGTCGAACCAATCGTGATGGAAGAGCAAGATGGATTCCGTTCGAGTTGCAGCACCATTGACATGGTGTTTGCGGTACTTCAGTTGCAGGATAGATGCTGAGAGCGACATCAGCCATTATACTCGCTGTTTGTAGCTTTCACCTAGTCATTTGACACGGTGAATGGCGAGGCACTGTGGTTGGTGTTGGGTAAGTTTGGTTGTCCGAATAAGTTCGTAAGTTTAATTGAATGTCTGCACAGTGGCATACGGTCCAGGGTGCAGCCTTGTGGACGATCCTCGGATGACTTTGCAGTTGTCTCTGGTGTGAAGCAAGGCTGTGTTTTAGCCTCTACACTGTTTACTTTTTACCTAATTGGCATGATGTGTACTGCTTTCAGTGCTTTGATTACGGTTTACCTCTCTGCCTTCTTACTGAAGATGGGTTTCTTATCATCCACTGTTTTCAGGCACTAACCTGAGTGTATGAGACAACAATCTGGATGTTGTTGCTTGCCGATGTCTGCGCGTTACATGCACACAGGGATGATGGGCTTCGACGTATGACGACTGCTGTCGTTGCACGTCGGCCCTCATCTTCAACATAAGCACGACTGTTTATCATTATCTGGTTCCCCAGTAATAGAATCTGTGAGCTGCTAACTGATCAGAATTGCTGATGAAACCTTGAGAAACTCATCAAAATGGTCTATCTCTGAAGCATGTTGTTAACACTCCTGCTGATAACCAGTGAGCTGCCCACCTGCTTATCGAAAGCGAGTGCGGCCTTCGGTAAGCTGGAATACCGGGCGTGGAGGGACCACCAGCCAATTTTTAGAGCAATCCTACGTTATTTAAATCACTGATGCTGTCGGCTCCGTTACTGCATCGATACATAGACGCTGTACAAGAGGGACATCCACTTTCTGTGATAATTTCACCAAATATGTCTACGTCGGAATCTACGCATTCGATTCTTTGACAGTTCTTGACACGGAGGTGTTTCGTCGGAGTAGCGGGTACGTAATAGGTGTCTCGGAGATGTCCACCTTATGGGTTCGACTAGAATTCCGAAACGCTTGCTATATAGCCAACTTAGTATGGAAAATTTACGATACCAGTGCATAATCAAGGTGGGTTTATCTATAACTTAGGGTATTGTGAACCATTGTCAGTGAATCGATACCAATGGCGTGACCTCATCAAGATTGCCATTTTCCATGTGCACCGGTAAGGATTGTTGCATTAGAAAGAAAAGCGCTGGTCACAGAACCGACAGACGCCAATGAGGCCTAGCTCATCGATGTCAGGCGCTTGGAGCTGTAGCATATGCGGTCATATGTGCCTCAGCCAAACCAGTCTGCTTAGCGATCGACGTGGTCACGAGGAGCAATATCAGAGAGGCGACTAGTATGTTGAATAGGTATGTACGCTGTTTCCGATTCCATCAACTAACCTAGGTCACTAATGCTGTAGATGTGGCACGCGTGCTGCATCATCGCTGTAATTGTTAGGTACGCGTGTCTACTAGTTTATTTTCTTCCATTTTAGATGTTTGGTTATTGATATCCCCGGTCTGACTGTGCTCGATGTGCATGTTTGAAAGGTGCCTACCAGTTGAAAACTGCCACCTCGATCATGCAGTTTCCAGACACATGGTCGTTGCTGGGAAAGATAGGGTGCGCATTCTTTGTGACGGTGCTAAGCTCTTGGAATGGCTCCATGTGATATAGAATGGGCTACCGCCCAGGCATCGTCATGCGTACGTCTAGTATTTACGTTTCTTCTCGTTCAATTAATGATGTGCATGTTTAAAGAATGTGAGCCGGCTCTGAATAGGTCGTGGCTCCCATCCACTTGCCTCATGGACTTTTTCCTTTTGGTTTACACCGTATATGCGATATGTGGATGGAACTGGGTGTGGTGCAGCGCAAGCCACCCATAGTCATTCAGTAGGCACTGACATTTCGCGGTCGCAGTGGTTGGCAAATCCGGGAACGGATGGCACCAGCCACGTATATCTCTTCAACACCATTAACTATGCTATCGGTTATGACGGTGGTTACCATTTGCACTTGCACTCGATTCTGGGTATTAGCATTCGATGCATCTTAGCAGCTGTATACCAAAATCTTCTCTTGATGACACGGCTAACAACGCAGCCATCATCTACTGCCTATTTATACTGTGCTTCTGGTGCTACAGAATCAGAAGCCAGTGTTCTAATTGTGGACACCGCTATGCACTGCATGGTTGTATGCTCTTTACCGGATATATCTCCCTTTCTTTTTGATTCTTGGCCTATGGTGTCAGCTGGGACGGCAAAACGTTTGCAACTCTGACTGACAACTTGAAAGGCAACTAATCATCTAGGGCTTAATACCTTTATCATCAACCACAGTGTTAGCACGTCAATCTTGCTTTTTCACTTTTACGCTATCAGTGAACCGGTTGCTGTTCTCTTTTCCCTATTTTAGGGCAAGAGATAATCGTGGGGATTTCCAACCACACAAACGAGGATGGAGCGCAAGCCGTGGCTCGTGCATTCCCTGAGTACGCAACGTCCATGGTTCAGGTCCGCGCACCGTTTCGTTCACTTAAGGACGCCGTTGGTGTAGCAGGGATTAATGTACTTGCTGTTGGTGACAGTGATGCCTCACGACGCATGTTGAACGTAAGTATACTTATCCATATGTCGAAGTCCCTTTCGCCCTACGCAAAACCCTACTTTTTAAACCCGGACACTTTCATTCATGCCATACATTTCACAACTTTTTTAGTGCTCTTGTTAAGAACGCAATGCAGACGACTTGTACACCACAAAACACACGTACAGATGGCATAACAGCTTGAACATAGAACAGTCGGGTCTGTTTGCGCATTTCATTCGCGGTGCCGTTCTGACTCTCCGTCCCGTTGCGCTGCACTCCTCTCCGCACAACATAACGGTTGTGGTTGATAGATGAGTGAACCGCACAGCACCGTTATATCACGCGCCAGGCTCCGATGGCAGAGCCACATGTTACGCATGCCAGCCCACCGATTCCCTCGACGTACGTTTGCGCGCCAGGGGTGTGGATGGAAGAGAAGGAAGAGCGACCAAGCGATGACTTGGTCAAGAGGGATGAAGTCCTTCACTTCTAATTTGGCATCGGTTGGTGTTTCCCGACTGCCTGGCTGGGGACCGAATGATGGTGAACACCTTTGGTTGTATACATTAGCCGACATGGCGAAGAGTCGACTTTTGAGTCGGTGTGTTTTCTTTCTCTTGACGCGGCTGGCAGACCCAGGCACGCAACAACTTGCAGCCGCCACAAAAACTGCTCCCAATAGGATCTTCGCCTACTTGAAGCAGTGCCTGAGGCCTGCAGGCAATGTGCCAGTGTTGAAAGGCTTAGATGGACCTTCCTTGACTTCGAGCACAGATCATACGTCCGCATTGGCGGCGCACTTTGCTTCCGTATTTGCAAATCACCAGGTGTCTGTACCGAGTTCGACAGGTACCGCCCCCGCTGAACTTGACAGCCTGGATTGTAGCATTGAAGATGTACTCAAGTTGCTAGCAGGTCTTGACGGGACGAAACCTGCCGGATCAGATGGAATCCACCCACTGATCGTCAAGTCCCTATCGGCCTTCATCTCGCGTTCTGTAACTGAGCTGTTCAACAGGATACTATCCACTGGTTTATTATCAAGCGACTGAAAATACTAGTCGTAAAGCCAATACCGAAAGGTGGTGATTCAAGCAAAGTGGATAACTTTCGGCCGATCTGCCTGACCGCTGCTTTGGCAAAGACGCTTGAAAAGATCGTGAAGAAGGGTCATCTGCAGGTTCTCGAGTCGAAAGGTCTTGACGCTCGCACAGCATGGTTTCGTGAGAGGTCGATCGTGCATCACCAACCCATTGTAAACGAGGCACGAATGGTTGCAGGCGCTGAACCAAGGCAAGTCGATCGACGTCATTTACATTGACTTCAGTAAGGCTTTTGACAAGGTGAATCATGCAGTGCTCCTCGACAGGGTGAGGGTGTGCGGTGTTGGCGGCTCGCTACACCGATGGATCAGGAGTTTCCTTGTTGGTCGCAAGTGGGGTTCCAGGTCGACAATCATTTGAGCAGTGGCGTGCCCCAAGGCACTGTACTGGGACCCATTTTGTTCCTGATCCATGTAAACGACGTGCTTCAGATACTCCGTTCACCTTGTGCATTGTTTGCGGATGACTTGAATGTGTGGAGAGTAATCCGCACACCCAGTGACTGTGATTTGCTTCAGCAGGACCTCGACCGCCTCTCCATGTGGTCTGCATAGGTCAACCTTCCGATCAACCCGGTCAAGTCGCAATTCATGAGGCTGGGTAAGTGTGAGCACAATCGAACCTACACTGTGGCCGGTCAACCGTTGCATCCCGCGCCTTTCGTGCGAGACCTCGGTGTAACCTCACGCTACGACCTAAAATCCATGGACAACACGACTAGGCTTTACCAAAACAGCCTTCGTATGCTTTGGGCGCTCAGGCGCCGCTTCAGCACTTGGTCCGAAGAGATTGCACTCGCCTCTTCGTCTCAGTAATAAGACCAATGCTAGAGTATGGCTCTCCCGCGTATTGTCCTCTCACCCGGGGCGAAGTATAAAAGATTGAGCGAGTGCAGCATGTGGCCACCAGGCTGATTCCCAATTTACGAGGTGTGCCGTACGAAAACCAGTGTAATAAACTAGGGCTGTACACCCTGGCTTATCGTCAACGGCGCGTTGACCTCATCATGACGCACCCGATATTACATCTCGATGAATACCCCATGTTGAGGCCGCTGCTTCATCTGCGCACACGAAGCAGCACACGAGGACACCGGTACAACTTGTCGTACCGGATTTGAAGTGGGTCGCTCACCAACTCTGCTTCAAGCGCACAGTGTTGCGTATTTGGAACAACCTGTCTGCAGATATAGCCGAAACAAAATCGGTGCCGGATTTTAAGAAACTCTTGGACTCGCACCTTTCTGACTTGAGATCTCGGATATAATCACCATCACAATAGGTAGATTTGTTTAAAAGATATTAGATGCAGCTACATAGAGATATCTGTTCTTGCTGTTTCCAACCAGCAATCTATGGTGTTTGTATTGTGTCTCTTTATCCCTCCCCTTCCCTTTAGCTTTCCCTTCCAACAACGATCACAAATGTGGCATTAGCATTACGTTACTCTTTATAGCTTTCAAGTCTACATTGCTTAATGTCTTACCTTTTTGTATTGCGACACATTAGCTCTGGGGTGTTCCTCACCTTCGGCTAGCGTGTATTGATGATGATGGTGGTGGTGGTGGTTGATCTGTGCATAACGCGCTTAGTCCGCAGTTATCCATGATTTCTCTGATTTTATGGCTACTTGGTTCTTTCCATGCTGCTCATTGGTAGAGCACGACAGGCACTTCC
Organism: Dicrocoelium dendriticum; assembly: GCA_944474145.2. Classification (NCBI taxonomy): domain Eukaryota; kingdom Metazoa; phylum Platyhelminthes; class Trematoda; order Plagiorchiida; family Dicrocoeliidae; genus Dicrocoelium; species Dicrocoelium dendriticum. The sequence continues at coordinate 97,467,710 of OX104066.1, forward strand.
AAAGTTTCCGCTGCATCGACCTTCGACGCTCGCACCACCTCATCAGTTTGTTGGCGTGAACTCGCCGCCTATCTTCTGTCGAACAGTGGTATATACGGGCCCTCATCAACCGATTACGTCATACGGTCACATGCGGCTGCATATTGGTGATCTCTGTATTTCACCTTCGAACCGATTAAAAAGTCTACCTTCATTGTCATGGTGTTAGCTCAGGGTTTTTTGTCATCTGGACCTGGGTTGCCCTCAAATTTCGGTTTACGATCTTCCTGTTGTTCCGTGCTTCTTGACGGCAACTTTCAGGTCGGTCACAGTCCAACCTCTAGATCCACAAGAGGTCGAAGTTCGCAGTGTACCTTAACTGGAATGGAGTCTCTTTGTGCTTGGACGCGCGGTGAGCCATCTAGAGTAGAGCTAAGACCTTTTCTCAATCTTTCACCACCGCCAGTCCATCTGTCTAGAGATGCTAGGAAGGGGTTCCTATTTTCCTGATGCTTAGTTTCTTCAGACGTCCGAAACTCGTCATTTTCGAAGTACGGGCTTTGTTCTGTCAGTATGGCCTTCGGAATTCCGTGATCCGCTGTCACGTGTTTCATCATCGCGTATGTTCTCGAGCCAGCCCGTTAATCCGGAATTGCTGCGACATCGATCCAGCACGTGGAGTGCTCGATCATCACGACTATATAGGACTAGTAGTTACTAGCCCAAGACCGTGTACGTAATCGAGCGCGGAAATCAGAAGGCAAATGAAATCTGACACAGCGGACTATATTCGACGGGCTAAAAGTAGACGTGGACCGATGAAGCGAGACCGGAGAAAGCGACAGCATAGTAATTCACAGAGCAGACATGTGTCGAGTTGGATGTAGGTCAACATGGCCATAAGGGCGATTGAAACAAGAAAGAATAATATACGATTGCTCAGCATTGAAATTGTACATAGTGGGTAGTTGCCATCTTTTGGGGCGCTACAGAACTCCTCTTTAGAATGTTGAAGAAAAGGATCCTTCGCTGTCGAAAATAATGGGTGAATAGAAGCTTGTTGGGTAGTATCGCGCCGAGTAACAGTGAGTGAGCGTTTTTTTCGAATGGGGTTCGTCGGAAATCGGAGTCCGCTGTGCCGTTTGTCTTTTATTATTTATTAATTGCCATTAACAAAGTCATGGAAACAACGTTTGCTGAACACGACTTACAAGATGTGGAGCTGCTTCCTGGTGAGCGACTTCTTGACTTGGAGTACGCGGACGATGTTGCCCTAATCTGTGACAGCTCCCAAACGTGCCAAGCAGCACTGGACAGATTAGCACTGGCTGTCAATCGTTTTGGGCTATGCTTTGCTCCATCGAAATGCAAAGTCCTCCAAAATTGGCAGGAATCTACCCGTGCGTTGATTCTCGGTGGCGATCAGCTAGAAGTCGTACAGGAATTCAAGTATCTGGGCAGCGCTCGTGGGATTGTAGATCAGGTCACGAACTGTATAGCAAAAGCTTAAGGTGGTTTTGTTAATCTCTGCCACCTGTCGCACAGACGCGACATCACTCTATCTGTGAAGGGCAGAGTTTACAATGCAGCCGTCCGTTAAACCCTCCTGTGCGGTTGTCAAACCTGGTTCATCAGATCGACAAACATAAAGAGGTTGGTCGCATTCGACCATCGCCACCTTCGCAGCTTAGCTCATGTCTGGTGGGAGCACCGCGTGAGCAATGAGCGTGTTCGGCGTCGCGTATTTGGTGCAGGAAGAGCGAGTGAACCGCCGAGCACCATTATATCACCCACCGGGCTCCGATGGCTGGACCAAGTGTTGCGCATGTCAGCACACCGACTCCTGCGACTTGCATTGTTTGCGCGTTGTGGGTGCGGTTGGAAGAGGAGGGGAGGCCAAGCGATGACTTGGTCGAGGGAAATGAAAACCCTCGCTTCAAAGTTGGCGTCGGTTGGTTCATCCCGACTGCCTGGCTGGAGTCCAAAGGGCGATGAACAAGTTTGGTTGGACACACTCGCTGACATTGGCTAGGAGCCAGCCTCAATGGCGTCTGTGCTGTGAGTTTCTTTGTTCATCCCCTCTCCATTAGACTCCCTCTCCAATCACCATCTTATAACAAATTACTGATAGGATATTTAACATTATATTGCGTGATGTTTTTAGTATTTTTGTAGTGTTACTTATATTACTTTTTTATCGCGGCACATTGGCTGAGGGGTGTTTTCCACCCTCTGACAATGTGTATTGATGATGCTGATGTTGACTATACCCCCGGGATCCTAGTCTCGAGTAGGTAAGATCAGTGTCTGCTTATGAGACACTTGTCCTTCTTCGTCTTATGCAAGGACTGGCACCCAGTATCGATCGCATTACTCCGAAAGATGTAGCCCAGATAAACCGCATGTTTTCCAATTCCACCCTAAATGTTTTCTTTCATCTGCGCTCTACGCGTCCCACATAAACGTTATCCGGATTACCTTCGTACCCATCGTTTTCAACCCACGGCGTCCCGAACACTTTCGACCCAATTCCGTGATCTCTGTCTTCAGCCGCCTACTTCAACACATTCTTCGACATATCAGTTCCACCCTTTTTCATTTTCGATTTCTTCGCAAGGATTGCTGTTTCGTAGCCTAACTATTCTTCACACTATGCTCCATTCTTTTGCCTCCACTTGATATCTGAAGCTTTTGGTTACGTTCCCATGGTTCTACGCTTCGAACTCCCTCTCCTTTTAGCGCTCCATCGTTTTTGTTCTTTTCTTTATATTTTCCTCTATCTCCATTTTCAACGGGATCAATATTCATCTACAAATAGGGTGTCCAGGCATGTGTCTGCTTCTCCCATTGTTCCCCATCATCGTCTTGAACGAGGCTCTTCATATGCCTGCATCATTACACTGGTCGTGGCCCGCTGGGTCTATCGACTACATGACTTTTGCCCAAAACCAAGCGAACTTGATGGATCGTCTCAGAACGACTTATGAAGGCTTTCTTCTCATTGACCTGTCAGTTATGCAGCCGAAGTCGACCACTCTCAATATCCTCATAGGCCACACAAGAATCACTACTTTGGGACATATCTCCAGTCTCGTGTTGCTCAATCAACTAGATGTATCGTTCGGTTATCTCCGTCTTTCATTCGCCTGGAAAGTCAAATTACCGCATGCATCTCTTGGACCAATACTCACAACTTCAAGCGACCACTAGAACTCCCTTAAGCCAGTTTACGGGGTTTGCCTTAGGGAGACAGGTACGGGAGGCTAGGACTGTACACCCTGCTATGTCCTCTTCTGCCAGTCGACCTACTGATCTCTCACATTCTACATATAATTGACTTCCCCACGCTGATGTCACTGCTCTACTTGCGAACGCCCTACAGCACACGCGGACACCAGTACAAGCTTGTGGTCCCAGATCTGAAGCTAGTTCCCCACCCCCTATGCCTTGAACTGCGGGTAGTCAGTGTTTAACGGGGCTTATGGTGGAAGAAACTTGATGTAGCAGTTCAAAACCTTGATGGATGTGCATTTCTCTAATGTCTGATCCTAAGAACAGTTACCCACTGACAATGAACAATGAATTTATACGGGTTAAGAAGCGTTGCTCCACAAGCCCCGTTAGATAGTTGGTGGGGATATCGAATTAATAATAATACGAATAATAGTAGTAATAATAGTAAAGCAGTTAATACTTTATGAAAATAACGACTTATTGTTTGCTCTGCTGTAGTCCTGCAATCCGCTTAGATTCACAGCACCCACAGTTAACATCAAATAAATCCATGGTAAACTCCAGGAGTAGGATGTAGACGTAGCGCTGTGACAAAGTGTAAGTGGATGAGTGCATCATCCAACCATCTTTTAAATACTGTTAGTGTCGGTGCAGCGACAACCGATTCTAAGAGAGCATTCTACGGGTGACAGACACCAATGGAAAAGAAATTTCTGCGACACTCCAGATGGCTATGCTGTTCTGCGAGTTTCACTGAGTGGCCCCTCAAGTTTGTATTGCTGCTGAGTTGCAGTAAAGGGCGGCACACATGATGTGGGTCTCGCAGAATCAAGTATGCCCTAATCAGGTCGCCTCGTAATCTGCGGTAGGGTCCGCTGAATACCCCCAATCGTTTCAGCCTCTCCTCCTATGAAGGACTGCGCGTTCCAATTGCGTTCTTAGATGCCCGACGTTGTGGCTGCTCTAGTGCATTAAGATATTGTTTCAACCATGGCAAAGCATGAAGCTGGCATTAAAATGCCCAAATTCTCCCGTAAAATGGTCGCTCCTACAATCAATTGGCCGTCCTTGCCGTATACACTGTGAGTTTTCGATCCCAGTTTTCACTCTAACAGTCAGTGATTCATGATTTTGGCTCCATATTTAACCTGCTCGCTTTTCTACTTTATAACGGGTTATCTCAAGGTAACACTACATTGTCGTCCGCAACGTTTTCTGCGACACCGCATCTAAATTTTTCCTCTGTTTACTGCCCAAAGATTTTGGTTGCTTGTTCATTTCTAACGCGATTCACTAGTCAAATCGCAACCCCAGTTGAAACAGCACGTCGCAATCGAAGCACTCTGGACGAGACTGGACCTTAACGTGGTGTGGCAGTTTGCGTATCTCATCGACCCATAGAGCTATACTGGGTGGGGTCCCCGGGCCCCTTGATAGCTAATCCTACCAGATTGGTCAGTGGTTAGAGGTCAGACGAACTCAGTCTCCTGATCCTCCAAGTCAGGGGTTTGGAATGGGATGGCGTCCATTTCTATAAAACCGAATCATTTCCACATCCGCTGCCTTGCGGACAGGCTTTTGAGCCAATGGCCTTGATTAAGGACTCTAATCCTCTTCCTGTCTACCTCTGGGCGCCCTGGCAGTATCTCGGCCTACGTACAACCATGACTTCTTCGTCAAACTTCAATCATATCCAGCATCTGCCGTCGCGCAAATTATCAAGAGTCGTCTTATCTGCGGCATACAGCAGGGCGGATAAGCGAAAACATGATACTGCTGGCGCCTCCCTTCTTTCCTTTCCAACCGTTTCTCTAACTCCTTTCCCAAACCCTTTTACTAATTTTCCTTCTATTATTCCAAGTTTAGTTGAGAGCAGCCGCAGTATCATTGGAGTTATACCATCTGCAGCTCCGTTCCCGTACCACCCAATGGACAACTATCGGCAGCAGCTCCTTATAAAGTCACACTGACCCGTTTCCCTGGCGGCGTTCAACGTTCGCACCCCAAGACAAATTGGTCAACAGGCTGCACTCGCACGCACGTTAGACACGCTGGGTAGTGACGTGTGTTGTGTGTCCAAAAGTAGGATCAATCTCGATCACGGGGCTGTTGAATTAACTGCATCCGGCTTGTCCTCGCTATTGGTTGCACGCATCCGGAGACGCTGATGTAGCAGTCACGGGTCAAGCTGGGGTAGGTATCATTCTCAGCTCCAAGGCTAAGCCATCGTTGTTTGATTTGATTCCGGTGAACAACCCGTTTGACAACTTCAACTTAGGTTAATTCACAAAGTAGTGCACAACGCTGTTTGTTTGTGATTTCCGCTTATGCTCCTACCGACTACAGTTCTGATGCTGCCAAGGACACATTCTATCACGTACTGAACGCGCTACTACGCAGTGCTACTAGTTCAGATATTATATTACTTACAGGGGATATGAACGCACAAGTAAGGCGTCGGAACTCTTCAGAAGCTTCGCTAGGTGGTAAGTATGGACTTAACTCCGAACGGACGGACAGCGGCGAACGTCTGTTACAGCTGTGTGCGGAGCACCAGCTGTTTCTTAGTAGCACTGCTTTTAGATACAGTGGGCGCCGAACTCCCACTTGGCGTCCTCCTGTAGCTGACCAGCGATGGGTCCAAATTGACCAAATTACTAGACGTTACTGGTGGCATAGTTCCATCCTGGATTGTCCCTTATTTCGGAATACTTGCATCGACTCTGATCATGCCTTGGTACACTGTCACTTTTCCACGATTTTTACCGGTAGGTATGCCAAACGCCTCTCTCGATTGGCAACTGATAAATTATCTCAGCTCTCGGTCAGGCAAGCCTACTACGATGCACTGCGTACCGAACTTTCGCTGTCTTGTCCTAATGACACTGAGCTTCAATGGAATAGAATCTGGGACGCCATGCAACATGCAGGAACCTCCGCTTGCGGCACTATCAATCGTCACCGCACCATTCACTGGATGTCCGAGAGGTCGGTGAACCTGTTGGAATCTAGAAGACACCTCCCGGCTGGCTCTGAGCACAATGTGATCAGGCGGGCTATTAGGCGCGAACTAAAGCGGAGCTTACGTGCTGACATGGAAGCCTGGTGGGCCAGTCACGCTCAAGAAATGGAGGAGACAGGAGCAGTAGGCAATTATCGCAAGCTCTTCCAACTGATCCGCACCACTGGTCTCAGGAAACCAGGCGTCAGTGAGACAATCAGAGACAGCGCAGGTGCACTGATACACAATGAGGAGCGCCGTATAGCTCGTTGGGCGGACACTTTTAATATCAGTTTAATTGGTCCACTGCTCCCGGACCTCTTCATACTCATGTGCTGCAGGCTGAGCCATGGACGGTTAGTTTATTGATTCCGTCGGAGACTGAGGTCCGAAACGCGATCATAACTTTTGATCGTTTTCGTGCTACTGGCCCGGATTCGCTCGCACCCACACTATTTAATGATGTTGGTGAGATCCTATGCAAAACGCTTACCTGTTCGAGCAGGTCTGGAAAGCAGAGACCATCCTAGCCAACTGGAGTGAATCAATTATATTGGTGAAAATCAAGAATGGCAGTCGCATCTGTCTGGTAGCCCTCCAGGAATCAAGAATAAAGTCTGGGCGGCGATCAACAATCATTATTAAGGAGAATCGGGGTCTTTAATAGACTACATACGGTATTCTGCTGTCGTCCGCTTATTGGCTGCCCCTTGTTAACTGGCCCGTGACGTTAACTCCATCCCGTTGGTTTGTGCTTGTTCTTCAGTTGAACTGATTGACATTTATCGAACCCAGGGTTACGTCCAGTCGCGTTGTTGTCATCGCCGATAGACTGCGCGGTGGCGTCTGATTGGCCATTGGTGTATTAGATTGATGTTTCCCCGGTTGGCTAGCTGACACAGCTACGTGAGCTGCCCACTCGCCATACGACTGACCAATCCACTCCTTAGATGCCCTAAATCACGCTGTTCCTCTTGTGTGCTGAGCCGGACCAGTCGTGCGCGTTTCGCCTTCGTCTGATTGGCCCCCGGTCCATCGTTACCGCGATGATTCCCTTCTACCCAAGTTTCAGCTGCCATCACAACACCGACTGTGCTAACTACTGGGGTATTAGCCTAACGCCTGTTATGACAAAATTAATGGCCTCAATTCTCGTTCGTCGCCTCACCGCGGAACGGGAATCACGGATTAGAGGAGATCAGGCAGGCTTCCACCCAGGACGGGGCTGTATAGACCACATTTTTACTCTGTGGCAGGTGCTAGAGCAGCGCCACACGTACCACAGGCTGACAATAGCTGGAAGTCGCTTACGAGTCTCCGCGAAACAAGACCTTAAGACCGCACTGATGATGTTGCCTAGTGTGGTGGCGAAACGTCTGCAAAATAATCATTCAGCTCGAAGAGCAGTGCAAAATCAACATCCACATTCTGAGCTACGGATATTCTCTACTACGACAATAGCTGTGTTCCTCGACTTCAAGAGTGCGTTCAATTCACTTGATCGATGCATTCTGTTCGAAATACTTGCGCAGAAAGATGTTCCCATGAAATATGTGCTCATTTTACGTGCTCTATACTCGAACACCACAAGCCGCGTCAGGGTCTACGGTGATTTGTCGGATGCCTTTCCGACAACAAGTGACTTTCGTCAGGGTTGTCCAATTTCCCCAGCATGGAGTAATCCCTTGCGCAGCCTCATGATGTAGGCCTTGTGCTCCGGCCTGGTGAAAGGTTACTTGATTTTGATTATGCAGACGATATTGTCCTATTTTTTAACGATGTAGGGGCGGCACAACCAACCCTGAATAACCTGTCTAGAGTCGTCCCATTATTTAGCATGCGATTCTCACCTTCAAAGTACAAAGCGCTGTTACAGGACCGCCAGCTACTTGGTGCTCCCTTGATCTTTAATGACGAGGAACTTGAGGTTGTTGATCGAGTCACTTACCTTAGTTGCTATATCAGCAACGATGGACGCCGAGGAACTGAAGTCAGTTCACACTTTTCGAAAGCTAGAACTGCCTTTTTGAATCTGCGACATCTGTGGCGTCAGAAAGGGGTTTCCCTCCGTCTAAACGGCCGTGTTTAGAAGGCCACAATGAGGGCCGTCCTACTCTATAGGAGTAAAACTTGGCCCCTCCGATCTGAAGACCTGCAGTGCCTTCAAGCCTTTGGTTATCGTTGCTTGCGAAGCATTGCTGGTGTCGGATGGCACCAGCATGTCCGCAACGATGATATTCGTAAGCGAGTACTAGGCAATGATCAATAGGCTATTTCCTTGAACCAACGGATAGCAGTGAATAAGTTGCCTTGGCTTTGGCACCTACTACGTGTGCCTGGTCACTGCTTACCTAAGAGGGTCTTGTTTTGCTTACCAGATGTAGGATGGCGTAAGGCCTCAAGTAAGCAAAAATTAACTTGGCAGCTGGAATTGAAGTCACTGACGGCCCAACTCGGTGCCGTTGGTCCGTCTCGCCTTCCAAGCTAGAGTCCACGTGACACTCCTTGTGCTTGGCTCGAGACTTTACAGCGCATGGCTCGCAGTCGACACCAGTGGCGCGTCTGCTGCCGTCTCCTAATCGGATTGTCTGTTTAAGGTGTTTTTGGTGCTGAGTTATCTGCGGGTAATGGCTGCTTATGACGCGGGGCAGTGAAAGCCGCCTTATCTTCACACGATTGCCAGCTGTTTGTGACGATATGTTGTTGACAAGGTGTAGGCACCTTGACCCAGTGGGTTTGTTTAAGGAATTAGCGTGGTATTGTAGGTCCCTCTTCTCTCCCTCTTATTGTTCTTCATTCTGTAGGTCGTTATGATTGTACGGCAGCGAAGCATCAGTTCAAGTGGATTATATACTGCTATTGGTGATGATGATAACTCTGGGCGTTTGAAACCAGTGCTTAGGTCCTTCTACACCGCGCTAACTCCAATGTTCGATCGTAGTGCACATTTCCTTCCACTGGGATAGCTCGTACCTCTAAGGTTCCATTACTTTGAGGGATTCAGAAGTCGCCACAACTGTTATGTTGCGGCGGCGAACCATCTTGCTCCTGGAAACCTCGAATTGCAACCATTACAACCAGGTGCACTGGTTTCCGCTATGGAGTTATATCCGCTCACCAGCATCTTTACTACCTATCTTTTTAAAACTACCTTGTTTAAGAAGGACTGTCCGTCTACCCGACATCCTCCGTCCACCGTTACTAAAAGATATTAGTGGCTCGGTTGTGTTTGGGCTGGTGACTGCAAGACTGGACCTTAACGTGTTGCGACGGTCTGCATACTTCTTTGACCCATGGAGCTATACTGGGTGGTGCCTCCGGGCACCTTGAGAGCTACTCCTACCAGGTTAGTCAATGGTTAGAAGTCAGACAAACTCAGTCTCCTGGTCCTCCAGGTTAGGGGTTTGAAATGGCATGGCGTCCATTTCTGTAAAACTAAATCATTACCACCTCCGCGCTACCTTGCGGAAAGGCTTCTGAACCAAAGGCTTTGGATGAGGACCCTAATCGTCCTCCTCCCTAGGTCTGAGCGCCCTGGCAGTATCCCAGCCCACATACGACCATGACTTTTTCTTCAAATATAAACTTCATCCTGCATCGGCCGTCACGCAGATTATCAAGGGTCGCGTTATCTGCTGCATACAGCAGGGCGGATAAGCGAAAACATGATACCGCCGGCGCCTCCCCTCTTTCTTTTCTACTTGTTTCTCTTATTCCCATCCCAACTCCCATAACTAACCTTCGTTCTATAATTCCCATCTTTATTGACAGTAACCGAAGTGCCACTGGAGTAGAACTATCTACAGCCACTTTCTCGCGACACCCATCGGACGCCTATCGGTAATAGTCCCTTATAAGACCACGCTGTCCCGTTTCCATGGCGACGTTCAACATTCGCACTCTAAGACAAGTAGATCAACAGGCTGCACTCGCACACACGTTGGACACACACTGGGTATTGATGTGTGTTGTGTGTCCAAAACTAGCATCAATGACCCTAACGGGGTTACTGAATTGACTGCACCTGACTCTCGTTAATGGTTGCACGCATCCGGAGACGCCGATGCAGCACTCACGGGTCAGCTGGTGTAGGTATTATTCTCAGCTTTAAAGCAAAGCCATCCCTGTTTGATTTGATTCCGGTGAACAGCCGTTTGTGTACAACCCGTTTGACGACTTCAGCTAAGGTTGATTCACGAAGTAGTACAAAGCGCTGTTTGTTTGTGATTTCCGCTTATGCTCCCACCGACTGCAGTTCAGATGTTATCAGCGACACATTCTACCACGAACTGAACGCAATACTACGCAGTGCCACTAGTTCAGCGGTATGAACGTACAAGTAAGGCGTCGGAGCTCTTCAGAAGCTCAGCTGGGTGGTAATTACGGGCTTAACTCCGAACGGACAGACAGCGGCGAACGTCTGCTGCAGCTGTGTGCGGAGCACCATTTGTTTCTTAGTAGCACTGCTTTTAGATACAGTGGGCCCTGAAGTTCCACTTGGCGTCCTCCTGTAGCTGACCAGCGATGGGCCCAAATTGACCACATGGCCATAAGTTACAGGCGGCGTGGTCCCATCCTGGATTGCCGTTCGAACTGGAGCACCTGCGTCGTCTCTGCTCATGCCTTGGTACGCTGTCGTTTCTCCATGAACTTTACCGGGAGGCGCGCTAAACGTCCCCTCCGATTGGCAACTGATAAATTATCTCAGCCCTCGGTCAGACAAATCTACTACGATGCACTGCGTACCGAACTTTTGCTGTATTGTTCTGATGACACTGAGCTTCAGTGGAATAGAATCTCGGCTGCCATGCACGACGCAGGCGCATCTGCTTGTGGCGATATCAGTCGTCACCGTGCCATTCACTGGGTATCCGAGAGGTCGGTGAACCTGTTAGAATCTGGAAGACACCTCCCGGCTGGCTGAGCACAATGTGATCAGACGCGACCTAAAGCGGTGCTTACGTGCTGACATGGAAGCCTGGTTGACCAGTAGGGCTCAACAAATGGAGGAGACAGGAGCAGTAGGCAATTATCGCAAGCTTTTGCAACTGATCTACACCAGTGGTCTCTGGAAACCAGTCGTCAGTGAGACAATCAGAGACAGCGCAGGTGCACTGATACACAATGAGGAGCGCCGTATAGCTCGTTGGGTGGACACTTTTAATATCAGTTTAATTGGTCCACTGCTCCCGGACCTCTTCCTACTCAGGTGATACAGGACGAGCCATGGACACTTAGTTTATTGATTCCGTCGGAGACCGAGGTCCGAAACGCGATGACAGCCGTCAATCGTTTTTATGCCATTGGCTCGGATTCTGTCCCACCTGCACTATTTAAGGATGGAGGTGAGGTCATCTGCAAAGCGCTGACCTCATTCGAATGTATCTGGAAGGAAGAGTGTCCCGGCTAATTGGAGCGAATCGATTATAGTGGCAATATACAAGATGGGCAGTCGCATAGACTGTTCGAATTACAGGGGTATTAGCTGTTGAATACTGCCTCTTGAATACGTCAGGTTCTAACAATGTGGTACCAACTCTCCTAGTCGGATGAGCGAACGAGACTCAGAATTATCTCTCGCACAGCACGGTAACTGACAATCTCGAAGTCTGTAGGTTCTCGGAACTTAGCCGCGAAAGATTAATTCACGCGAGTCGAACGGGTTCCTAGACCGAACGCAAAGTTTCTACGCACGATTTCCCAACCCAAGGCTGAATCAAGAACAAGAGAAGCCTTTTGCCACAGGCTGGACCTTACCGTGGTGCGATGGTTTGTGTGCTTCAGAGATCCATTGAGCTATGCTGGGTGGTGCTTTTTTTGCACCTTTAGAGCCACTCATACCAGATTGATCAATGGTTAGAGGCCAGACAAACTCAGCCTCCTGGTCCTCCAGGTTGGGGGTTGGAATGGGGGTGGCTCCTCATTTCATAAAACGGGCTCTGTAGTCCAGTGCCAAAACCCACTGCCTTGCGGTAAGGTTTTTGAACCAAAGGCTTTGGCTGAGAACCCTAATCGTTCTCCTGTCTAGGCCTGGGCAACCTGACAGTATTCTGCCCACGCAATACAATGAACCTTTCCTACAACAATTTCTTGATGCTCTGGCCGTCGCAGAGGATAATCAACGGCGCCCTATCTGCTGCATCGAGCAGGGTAGATAGGGGTTTGGATGCTACTGCTCAGGCCTTCCCGTCTTCTTATACCCCTTCTTGCGCTTCTGCATCCTTATTGTCCCGCTCCAACTTTACTTATATCCCCCCATTTTCAATCCCCCAGTTCTTGGCCCTCCCCCAGCTTACTTCAATAGTCGCTTGCCTTCTAATTTCAAATCACACACAATCGCAGGGCTTCGCTCCAATCCAGTCGACAAGTCCATGTTCAACCAAGCGGACAACGTCAGTTCATCCGTTTCCCTTTGGAGTCCTCGTGTCTCGCTAAGATTGGCATGCCTCAACGTGCGCACTTTGCTGCAGATTGGCCAACAGGCAGCACTTGCTCGCACACTAGAGACCCTATCGATCGATATTTGCTGTTTATCAGAAACCCGCCTGCAAGGTTCGAGCTCCGTGCTTACCCTGAGATCCCCCACATGCGACAATGGCGGCACATTCTCATTTCGCCTATCTGGCGATAATGCAGCTTCAAATGCCGGTCAAACTGGCGTCGGCATTGTTTTGAGTCCCCGGACTGAAGCTGCCCTGCTTGATTGGATCCCAGTAAACAGTAGGATGTGCGCCGTTAGATTAGCTGTTTCGTTCCGTGCTTCGAAGTCGCGCGGGGACTAACGGTGCCTGTTTGTCATTGCGGCCTACGCCCCTACGAACTGTAGCACTGATTCGGTAAAAGATGGTTTCTATCAGCAACTCCACGAGATCCTTCGTTACAGAAGAAGCACGGATACTGTGGTGCTATCTGGTCATCTAAATGCCCAAATTGGAAAATTGTCCTCTGATGAGCTTCATCTGGGCGGCCAACATGGTGTAGGCTCCCGTAATGATAATGATGAGCGATTGATACAGCTGTATGAAGATGCTTGCCTGTTTCTCGCGAGCACTAACTTTCGACACAGCACCCGCAGAAGTGTGACTTGGCGGCCACCAGCCTCGGGCCAGTCATGGACGCAAATCGATCATATGGCGATCAGTTACCGCTGGAGAGGCTGTGTCCAAAACTGTCGCTCGATTTGGAGCACGAGCGTGGACTCTGACAACGCACTTGTCTGTGCCGACCTCATGGTGCGTTTCGGTGGACGTCTGCGACGTCGATGTGAACGGATTGACACTAGCCAGCTGGCGAAGCCAGATGTTCTGAATGTGTACCAAGATGCGCTGACATTTAGGCTGAGTAAGCGCCCACTAAACAACGTTGAAGATCACTGGTCGCATACTCGTCAAGCGTTGCTATTAGCAGGCATGTCTTCATGTGGCAAAACAAATTGCCAAACCGGACATTGGGTCTCTACACAGTTTCTGGAACTTATGGATGCTCGCCGACGTATTCCGGCTGGAAGCGAATACAATGAAGCTCGTAAAAATCTCAGGGCGAAACTACGTGCTAGCCTGAAGAAGGACCGGGAAACCTGGTGGTCTCATCGTGCCTCTGAGATGGAAACAGCCGCTGCCATTGGTAATTATCGTAAGTTATACCGTCTGATACGGGAAACAGGCAGCAGGAGACCTGGTGTTAGCGAGACCATACGCGACGAGAGTGGGCAGATGATCCACAGCCTATCAAAACGCTTGGAGCGTTGGGCTGAACACTTTGCGAGGCAATTTAACCAACCTGAGTTATCGCTTTCTTCTTCGGGCATTGAGTGCCCTTCTCCTTGGGCCGTCTCCTTGGATCCGCCCTCACTCGCAGAAGTCGAACGTGAGATCAGGCTGTTGAAATTGCATAAGGCCGCAAGGGCAGATACAATTCCTCCAGCCCTCTTCAAGTTCGGTGGACCTGCTCTAGTAGATGATATACACGAGTTGCTAGTAAAACTTTGGGTGCAGGAGACAGTCCCGACAGACTGGAACCGCTCCGTCATTGTCACAATTTTCAAGGGAGGCTCCCGTTTAGAATGTGGCAATCATAGAGGGATAAGTCTGATTTCGATTGCCTCTGAATTGCTTGCCTCTCTCATTCTCCACAGACTGACTGGCACTCGTGAAAGCCAGATTCGTGAAGAGCAAGCCGGATTTCGTCGAGGTCGGGGCTGCATCGACCACATCTTCACCTTGCGTCAAGTGTTAGAGCACCGCCATGTTTATTGGCGACCCACCGTTGTCGTGTTTCTTGACATAAAAGGTGCCTTCGACTCAGTCGATCGATGTGCCCTTTGGGACTGTCTGTTGAGGAAAGGTGTGCCTGATAAATATGTAGACATTATCAAAGCGCTGTACGCACATTGTTCGGGCAGGGTGAGGGTTTATGACAAACTGTCGCCACCCTTCAGTATCACCAGCGGTGTGAGACAAGGATGCCCGCTGTCACCTTTCCTCTTCAACTTCGCTATTCATGAAGTCATGGACACGACCTTGAAGGTGTGGAGCTACTCCCTGGGGAGGGACTTCTTGACTTGGAGTATGCAGACGATATTGCCCTAATCTGTGACAGCTCCCAAACATGCCAAACAGCACTGGACCGATTAGCACTGGATGTCAATCGTTTTGGGCTATGCTTTGCTCCATCGAAATGCAAAGTACTTCTCCAAGATTGGCAGGGACTCAACCCTGCGCTAACGCTTTGTGGTGATCTGCTAGAAGTCGTTCAGGAATTTAAGTACCTGTGCAGCTGTATTAGCACCCGTGGGATTGAAGATGAGGTTACGAACCGTATAGCAAAAGCTCGAGGTGCTTTTGCCAATCTCCGCCACCTGTGGCGCAGACGCGACATTGCTCTCGCCCTGAAGGGCAGAGTTTACAACGCAGCCGTCCGTTCAACTCTCCTATATGGTTGTGAAACCTGGCCCATCAGCTCGACAGACATGAAGAGGCTCGCAACATTCGATCGTCTCTGCCTTCGGAGCTTAGCTCATGTCTGGTGGGAGCACCGCGTGAGCAATGTGCGTGTTCGGTGTCGCTTATTTGGTGCAGGAAGAGCGAGTGAACCGCTCAGCACCATTATATCACGCACCAGGCTCCGATGGCTGGGCCACGTGTTGCACATGCCAGCACACCGACTCCCGCGACGTGCATTGTTTGCGCGTTGTGGGTGCGGTTGGAAGAGGAGGAGGGGAGGCCAAGTGATGATTTGGTCGAGAGAAATGAAAACCCTCACTTCGAAGTTGGCGTCGGTTGCTTCATCCCGACTGCCTGGTTGGGGTCCTAAGGACGGTGAACACGTTTGGTTGGACACACTTGCTGATACGGCTAGGAGCCGGCCCCAATGGCGTTTGTGTTGTGAGTTGCTTTGTCCATCCCCCTCCTGTTTAGCATCCCCCTCCAATCACGATCTCAATCGTTAGTCATAATATGACTTTCTTTTACGGCAGCCAGCTGTTAGCTCTCCGGAACGATGTCCATCCGTTACTGGGGACTCAGCGGGCGTGCCACTGTTTGTTTGTTTCCTTTTCTTGCCTTTTGTATTGCGGCACAATAGCTGAGGTGTTTTCCACCTCCAGCTAACGTGTAATGATGATGATGATTTGCCACAGGCTCTTTTACTGGCCCAAGCTAAGGCGTTTCTAGCGTTGTACAGCCTCATTTTTATATCACGAGACGGTGATGAAGGGGGGTTTTTCCTTGGAAGGGTTTGCGTAAGCAAACTCTGGAAACAAGAAACATGGTTTTATGTAAATGTGCAATGTCCGTACACTGAGCAGAAATGTTGGAAGTTTGGCGAGAGTTGTCCGGAAAAATGAATGTTGCTTGGATACAACAATGCGTGTTTGGTTGGAAACAAGACTGTTCTGGGTGCAAAGGCTAAACAATGTGCATGTTACACGAGTTGGAAGGCTGATTGAACGTGTGCGTTTTGTCTGCTCTGAGTACATGTGCACTTGAATGAATCGGGTTTTCAGCCTTCCGTAATTTTAGCCTTTAATAATTATAGGGACGTTGGGTCCCCATGACATTAGCCTACCGCCAGTTGTGACAAAATTACTGGCCTCGTTTTTCGTTTGTCGCCTTACTATTTAGCAGGAATCTCGGATTAGGGAAGAGCAGGCCGGTTTCCGCCCAGGACGTTGCAGTTGCTAGAACAGCACGACGCATACCGCATGCCGACAATAACTGTATTCATCGATTTCAAGAGTGCGTTCGATTCAGTCTGTCGATCTATTCTCTTCGACATACTTGCGCGGAAAGGTGTTTTCACGAAATATGTGAACATCCTACGTGCTCTATACTCGAACACAACAGGCGGCGTCAGGGTCTACGGTGGCCTATGGGATAGCTTTCCGACCACAAGTGGCGTTCGTCAGGGTTGTCCGATTTCCTCATTTTTGTTCAATTTCGTCGTGGATTCTATCATGGAGTGTTCCCTTTGCGGAATCTCACGGTGCAGGCGTTATATTGTTTTTTTTTCTGATGTAAGATTAGTTATCTTGATTAGGCGGACGATATCGTCTTGCGGCGTCACAATCAACCCTGAATAGCCTGTCCAGAGTAGTCCCATTATTTGGTATGCGCTTTGCACCTTCAAAGTGCAAGGTGTTGCTATAAGATCACCAGCCACTTTATGACCCACTGACCCTTGCTGACGAAGAACTCGAGGTGGTTGATCAATTCATTTATCATGGCAGCTGCATCAACAACGATGGGTGCATGGAAACTGACGTCAGCTCACGCATTGCAAAGGCCAGAGTTGCCTTCTTGAACCTGCGGCATTTTCGGCGATAAAAGGGAGTTCCCCTCCGTCTGAAAGCCATGTATACAAGACCACAGTGAAGGCTGTTCTGCTCTATGGTAGTGAGACTTGGCCCCTTAAGTCAGAAGATCTGAGGCGTCTTCAACTCTTTGATCATCGTTGTCTGCGAAGCATTGCTGGTGTCGGATGGCACCAGCGTGTCCGCAACGATGATGTGCGTAGGCGAGTACTAGGTAGTGATAATCGTGCTAGCTCCCTAGAACAACAGATAGCACTGAAAAAGTTGCGTTGGATTTGGCACCTACTACGTGTGCCTGGTCACCGCTTACCTAAAAGGCTCTTGTTTTGCTTACAAGATATAGGGTGGCGCAAGACTAGAGGTGGACAGAAGTTCACTTGGTAGCGGGAAATGAAGTTACTGACTACCAAACTAGGTGCCGTCGTTCCGTCTGGTGTTCCGGGCTGGAGTCCACGTGACGCGCCTTGTGCTCGGCTCCAGACTTTTGGGGACATGACTCAACCGACACCAGTGGCACGTTTACTGCCGTCTCCTTATCGAATCGCCTGTTGAAAGTGTGTTTGGTGCTGTTATCTGCGGGGTAATGGCTACTTATGACGCGGGGCAGTGAAAGCCGCAAGGAAGCTGTCTCGCCGATGCCGCCTTATCTTTGCACGATAGCCAGCTGTTTGTGACCGTATGGTGTCTTCACAATGTGTAGGCGCCTTGACCCTGAATGTTTGCTTAGGCATTAAGGTTTTCAGGTAAGTCCCCCTTCTCTCCCACTTATTATTCTTTGTTCCATAGCTAATCATGGTTGTATGGCAGCGAAGCATCAGTTCAAATGGCTGATGTACTGCTGCTGTTGTTCATATATGTCAGGCTTGAATTGCGTATTCGACATGGGAACGAACATACGCACTGAGCATTTGTCGAAATATTGAACTGTTTATTTGTCCAAACGCCGTTCGCAACACCCTGACTTGTTGCTTTGCTATCTTCGAGGTATTTTCTGATTGCCTGGAGCAACCCACGTTCGACAGTTGATTGTTGCCGTACATTCATTCCGAGACTATATGAGTAGCTGCCCTGATGTCGGATGGAAACTACCTTGCATTTACCTACGTTGAAATTTTGGATTGACCATTAATATACCATGTCCAGATCAGTCTGAAGCAGATGCTGGTCGTCATTCACATGGATCCTGCGTCAAATCTTACTATCGTCGACAAACATTAGGAATTTTGTAGTGATTCCCTGTGCAAGGTCACCATTTAACACTGAATCCAAACGCGGACCTAGAACTGAGCCTTGCGGCACTCCACACTCGACTTGTCTGGGGTCCGATAAAGAGCTCCGAACTTTGATCATTAATTGCGTTGAGTTGGAAAGTTGGCAATCCAGCTTAGAAGTGGGTCGCCCATCGCGAGAGTAGTATCCGATGGTCTAGACGATCGAACGCCTGGGAAAAATCCAGGTAGATCACGCTATCTCTAGCATCAGTCGAGTCGGTCCAACTACTACGTGCGTCTAGTAAATTTGTCGTGCATGACCGATGTCGACGGCAGCCGTGCTGCTCAGGCGTGCTGATGTTACAGATTTCCACGTGCCACACCAGTGCATCGGCAACTATGGGTTCCATGATCTTAGAGAGTATAGGAAGGAGGGATACTGGGCGGTAGTTGGAGGGATCGGTTCTGCGTCCACCTTTGTGAATCGGCGTTATTATTCCAAGCTTCCACATAGCGGGAACTTGATTCTGGTCTAAGCAGCGCTGCAAAAATTGAGCTAAAGGTCCTGCCAGTTGGTTTGCTACTGCTCCCAGTGCCTCCGGACGAATGTTATCAACACGCGGCGAACTGTGTTTGTGTAGAGACTTCAGCTTTTGCAGTCCAGCCTCCTCGGTAAAAGTACTGTTGGTTAGTCCTGTTGGAGAGACGACAAAGGCTAGAGGATCGCTTGGTGGCAAGACCCTCTGAAACGTGGTGTCATATATTACATCCGCAGCGCGTTTGCTGCTTCCACAGCCGTTCTTGGTGGGCCGTCGGCAGTCCTGAGTGGAGGAAATCCTTGCCTCACCTTTCATAGGCTTTTGACGTGCTTGTACAGCAGTTTGTGGTTAGCACTGAAGGTTTTTGCGATGTTCTGTTGATATGCGGCTTTGTCTTCTCTGAGCACTTAAGTTCAGTGGTTACGTTGGGCTACGTAGTTGTCCCAAGTTTCTGTTGCTGGAGCTTATCTGCACACTCACCATGCTGTTTTTGCGTACTGTCATCCTTCGAGTTCTGCTCCTAACGAAAGCAACTTATTTACACTTCTTGAAAACTTTTGAAACCCTTAAAGCACTTCATGTAATCTCTGAAACCTCTGCAATCAACTGACTGAATTTGTTGACGAACTCGAGCCAAGAGACTTCCGATGATTCT
The DNA here is from genome assembly GCA_944474145.2 of Dicrocoelium dendriticum. Lineage (NCBI taxonomy): Eukaryota > Metazoa > Platyhelminthes > Trematoda > Plagiorchiida > Dicrocoeliidae > Dicrocoelium > Dicrocoelium dendriticum. The sequence goes on from OX104066.1 coordinate 97,487,139, forward strand.
TCGGTGAGGAACGACCAAGTTGTGGCGCTGACGAGCTGTTCTAATCCATCGTAGCTTGTGATGATTCGCATAGTCTCATCGTTCTCACCCCGATAATCCGCATAGCAGACGAAGTTAAAACTGGTCACTGCGTGATCACTGCGACCCAACGGGCAGTTTACAGCCAACACATCAATCATATGCTCCTCGTTGGTAAGCACAAGACCCAGACCTGTTTCCTGTTCTAAATCGAGTGGGCAGTGTTGTGACTGTAAAGCGGAACAGTGGTTACGAGATTGCGTAGATCGGCTTTGAATTGTTCTCCGGTCTTGGCAGGGGTTTCTTACAAATGTACGTTGAAATCAACCATGATATGTGAGTGTACTTTCATTGTAAACTGCATTTTAAAGCAGCCGCATGGTGGCAGTCGATTTCGGGTGTAGTTAGTGGGGCGGTACACCAAGGCAATAAGGCGTCTCTGCCTTTTAACACCAAAGGGAGTCGGGGAACTGCGAGCCTGAATCCTCCTCGGTTTCACACTGTAAGTCGCTTCAGCAATACTGAATTACCCCTCCTCCTTTTTTGAGTCTGTCGTTCCGGATCAGCGACATGCGCGTTGGTGAAACTTCATCGTCCGTCATTCCCCTGTGCAACCACTTCTCAGTGATAACATTGACCCGGAAGCTTGGCGATCTTTCAGTTAGTCGAGTTTATTAAAAGGACCCTGTGCATTCGTATAAAAGCGGGTCAGTTTCTTGGTCTCTATGACCCCACAGAGGGCTAAATGGATAAAGTGTGTGAGAATGCTGACCGATGAGTGGACACTTACTCGTCTTTTTGATGGGATAATGATATCATGCGTTTTTGATTCCCAGTTTGCTGTGTCATGTGAAAACTTGAAAAACTGTATGTTGATTGGTCATAGATAGCTTTTTAAGCGTTTTTGAACATATTTCGATGGCCTTGTACAAATTCAATTTTCTACTTGTTCCCACGATTCACTACTCAGTATACCACACAGATCCTTACTGCCCTGTCACATTCACATGCTCTCTGGCGCCAGCGCATCGCCACGCCTTAAAGAATATGGGTATATTAGTCTGCCCCCATGCACTCAAACAATTGCGGCTGCCCGAGGATGCGCGGTTGCCTGTTTTCGTTCTGCTATCGCAGTTTTCCTCGACATACCATCACAGCACTATGACTCCACTCCGACGGAAATCTCTCCTGAGGCGCTATCTGTGGAACTCGCATTATATATGCAGTTGGGCAATTTCTCTGCGGCTTTTGTTTATCGCATTACCACAGCTCCCATATTTGTGTCTGGGCAACCCGTCCCCGACAAGGTAGGCCTGGAAAACGGCGTTTTTCTCTTCTGTCGATAGTTCGCCGCTCCGAGGCGTTACAACCGTGCCGTCAGCTCTCTATTGGCTCAGACGACCGGCCAAGAGTGTTACGCCAGTGGTCTGGTGCCTTAAGAGTGCAACGTCGTCCCCACACGTCTAACCGTGATTCTCACTGTCACCCACTGCTTTACTGTGGTTCATGTGCATGAGGCCCCCGACCATTTTAGACAGCCTGTCTGACACCCTCTCGCCCTATATTGTTAGTTGTCTTGTCTGTTTCATGTGCCTTGACGTTTGGTCAATACATTGTCCGGTGCGGTGAAGCCTTTAGTCTGACGGCTCTACGCCCCATCACCCCGGTACGTAACACTGGCGACGGAGATGGCTGATCATGTGCAGCTAACCGAATAACCACTTCAACAGCAAGCGTATATCCAGCAGCAACAACATGAACAAAGCGACATTGTTGTTCCAATCACTTACAGAGAAACTGCCATCCCTAGATCTAACACTCACCACAGTGAAACCGTGTCTATTTCAGCCGGAGCGTTAGCAAACGGAATTGAAGATTTTCAGTATGACGCTGAGAACGGGATCACTTTCGCAACCTGGTACGGGCGGTATGGAGACATCTTCCTGATTGACGCGATTACGCTTGACAATGTGGCCAAAGTACGGTTGTTGTTACGGAACTAGCTGCAAATGAACACAAGTACTGTAACTTTATTCTATCAAAACAATCCCGCGAGTGTTGATGTCCTCACTTCTATTTTTTGTGAGAGGTCATCAACTTTTAACATCCGTTATCAGTGTTTGAGTTTGTTCAAAATCCATCCGAAGTTTATGTCTCCTACGCAGTTAGTGAACCATTCTTGTGAACGGTTCAAGTTCAGGCAACTTATAGACATTTAGTTCAAGTCGCTCATTTTTGTATCCGGCCTAACTTTGCATCTGACGCAGAAATCTGAACAAATTTGCTATCCAAACTAGACTCATCTCCAGATTTTACCATCCAGGACGTCATCGCTTTGTCAGCGTCTGGTCAACTTAAAAAGGGACTCACAAATGTTGCAGTCGAGACAATTGATGTCAGAGATCGCGGTGGTTGATACAGTTTTTACCCGAACACCAATAGCTATCTATAACACTGCACGACAGAAACCACCACATGTTTGTTGGAATTGTGATGGTGGGCGTTTTACCAGAAACTGGCCGTTCATCAATCACCAGTGCATTGTTTTCCACAAGAAAGGCCACAAAGAAACACACTACCGATCGACCACACGACGTCCTGATTACAGGGACCAGTCGAAACCGTCTCACCCACGCGGAATCAAATGATTTCTAATGTGGTGTATGCGACTGCACAGGAAGGGTTTCTTCACTTCGTACGTTCGCCACTGTAACTATCAGTGGTCACTCAGTGCGGCTGCAGCTGGATACCGCATCTGACATTACCATCATCTCCAGCCTGACATGGTCGGTTTTTGGTAGACCGATACGACGCAATGTAAAAAAATACCGCAAAGCGTGTATATAACAGTATTATACGGCTACATGGTAACTTTTCCTGTGACTATGTTTACGGAAATGATAAGCGAACTGGCGTCTGTCACGTTTCTGACAACCCGGAACTAAACATACT
>OX104066.1:97490605-97527228 GCA_944474145.2 Dicrocoelium dendriticum
ATATGCGAAGTATCCCATTCCTGCTTGTTCGTGTTCTCACTACCTTTAGTGCGTGGAAGCGGTCGCTGGGATGACACAACGTCGCAACCACGTAGCAGTACTGCTACTGGAGTAGTACCGTCTGCGGCCACCATCCCACCGCACCTATTGGACGTCTATCGGCAAAAGTCCCTTATAAGGCCACGCTGTCCCGTTTCCATGGCGACATTCAACGTCCGCACTCTAAGTCAAACAGGTCAGCAGGCTGCACTCGCACGCACCTTGGACACACTGGGTATTGATGTGTGTTGTGTGTCCGAAACTAGGATCATTGACCCTAACGGGGTTATTGAATTGACGCACCCGGCTTATCCTCTCGTTATTGGTTGCACGCATCCGGAGACGCCGATGCGGCACTCACGGGTCAAGCTGGTGTAGGTATCATTCTCAGCTCCAAGGCTGAGTCATCGTTGGTTGATTGGATTCCGGTGAACAGCCTTTTATGTGCAGCCCGTTTGACGACATCAGCTAAGGTGAATTCGCGAAGTAAAACAAAACGCTGTTTGTGATTTCTGCTTATGCTCTCTCCGACTGCAGTTCTAATGCAGTCAAGGACACTTTCTATCAAGAACTGAACACGCTGCTACGCAGTGCTACTAGTTCAGATATTATAGTACTTGCAGGGGATATGAACGCACAAGTAGGGCGTCTGAGCTCTTCAGAAGCTCAGCTGGGTGGTACTTGTGGGCTAAACCGAACGGACTGACAACGGTGTCTGCTGCAACTGTGCGGAGCACCAGTTATTTCTTAGTAGCACTGCTTTTAGACACAGTGGGCGCCGAACTGCCACTTGGCGTCTACCTGTAGCTGGCCAGCGATGGACCCAAATTGACCACATAGCCATAAGTTACAGGTGGCGCGGTTCCCTTCTGGATTGCCGCTCGTATTGGAGTACCTGTGTCGACTCTGATCATGCCTTGGTGCGCTGTCGTTTCTCCATGAACTTTACCGGAAGGCGCACAACACGTCTACCCCGATTGGCAACTGAGAAATTGTCTCAGCCTTTTGTCAGGCAAGCCTATCAAGAAGCACTGCATAGCGAACTCTCGTTGTCATGTCCTAATGACACTGAACTTCAGTGGAATAGGATCTCGGCCACTATGCATGACGCAGGAGCATCTGTTTGTGGCACTATCAGTCGTCATCGCACCAGTCACTGGATATCCGATAGGTCCGTGAACCTGTTGGAAGCTAGAAGACACCTCCCGGCTGGTTCTGAACACAATATGACCAGACGGGCTATTAGGCGTGAGCTAAAGCGGAGCCTACATGCTGACAAGGAAGCCTGGTGGACCAGTCGGGCTCAAGAAATGGAGGAGGCAGGAGCAGTAGGCAATTACCGCAAGCTCTTCCAGCTAATCCGCACCACTGGTCCCAGAAAACCAGGCGTCAGTGAGACAATCAGGGACAGCGCGGGTGTGCTGATACACAATAAGGAGCGCCGTATGGCTCGTTGGGCTGAACACTTTGAAGATCAGTTCAGCTGACCCCCTGCTCCCGGACCTCTTCCTTCTCAGGTGATGCAGGACGTGCCATGGACGGTTAGTTTAGAGCCTCCGTCAGAGGCCGAGGTCCGAAACGCGATCACAGCCCTGAATTGTTTTCGTGCCGCTGGCCCGGATTCCCTCCCACCTGCACTATTTAAGGATGGAGGTGAGGTCCTCTGCAGAGCACTGACCTCCCTATTCGAACGTATCTGGAACGAAGAGTGTGCCGGCTAATTGGAGCGAATCGATTATAGTGGCAATATACAAAAAGGGCAGTCGCACAGACTGCGAACCACAGGGGTATTAGCCTAACGCCAGTTGTGACAAAATTACTGGCCTCGATTATCGTTCGTCGCCTCACTGCAGAACGGAAATCTCGGATTAGGGAAGAGCAGGCCGGTTTTCGCCCAGGACGTGGCTGTATAGACCATATATTTACTTTGCGGCAGGTGCTAGAGCAGCGCCACGCATACCGCAGACCGACAATAGCTGTGTTCCTCGATTTCAAGAGTGCGTTCGATTCAGTCGATCGATCGATTCTGTTCGAAATACTTGCGCGGAAAGGTGTTCCCACGAAATATGTGAACATCCTTCGTGCTCTATACTCGAACACTACAGGCCGCGTCAGGGTCTATGGTATCCTATCTGATTGCTTTTCGACTACAAGTGGCGTTCGTCAGGGTTGTCTGATTTCCCCGTTTTTGTTCAATTTCGTCGTGGATTCTATCATGGAGTGTTCCCTTGCGGAATCTCATGATGTAGGCGTTGAAGTGCTGCCTGGTGAAAGGTTAGTTGATCTAGATTATGCGGACGATATCGTCTTGCTATTCGACAATGTTGAGGCGGCACAATCAACCCTGAATAGCCTATCCAGAGTGGTCCCATTATTTGGTATGCACTTCGCACCTTCAAAGTGCAAAGTGTTGCTGCAGGACCACCAGCCACTTAATGACCCCTTGACGCTTGCTAACGAGGAACTCGAGGTAGTTGGTCAATTCACTTATCTTGGCAGCTGCATCAGCAATGATGGGCGCATAGAAACTGACGTGAGCTCACGCATTGCAAAGACCAGAGCTACCTTCTTGAACCTGCGTCATCTTTGGCGACAGAAGGGAGTTTCCCTCCGTCTGAAAGGTCGTGTATACAAGGCCACAGTGAGGGCCGTTCTGCTCTATGGTAGTGAAACTTGGCCCCTTCGGTCTGAAGATCTGAGGCGCCTTCAAGTCTTTGATCATCGTTGTTTGCGAAGCATTGCTGGTGTCGGATGGCACCATTGTGTCCGCAACGATGATGTGCGTAGGCGAGTACTAGGTGGTGATAATCATGCTAGCTCCCTAGAACAACAGATAGCATTAAATAACTTGCGTTGGCTCGGGCACGTGCTACGCATGCCTGGTCACCGCTTACCCAAGAGGGCCTTATTCAGTCTACCAGGTGTAGGATGGCGCAAGGCTCGAGGTGGACGGAAGTTGACTTGGCAGCGGGAAATGAAGTCACTGACAACCAAACTGGGTGCCGTTGGTCCGTCTCGCCTTCTTGGTTGGAGTCCACGTGACTGACCTTGTGCTTGGCTCGAGACTTTACAGGACATGGCTCGCAACCGACACCAGTGGCGCGTCTGTTGCCGTCTCCTAATCGGATTGTCTGTTTAAAGTGTGTTCGGTGCTGGGTTATCTGCGGGGTAATGGTTGATTATGACGCGTGGCAGTGAGAGCCGCAAGGAAGCTGTCTCGCCGATGCCGCCTTTGCACGATAACCAGCTGTTTGTGATGGTATGTTGTGTACACAAGGTGTAGGCGCCTTGACCCTGAATGTTTGCTTAGGGCATTAAGGTTTTCAGGTAAGTCCCCTTCTCTCCCTCTTCTTATTCTTTATTTCATAGGTCCTCATGGTTGTATGGCAGCGAAGCATCAGTTCAAATGGCTGATGTACTGCTGTTGATGATGATGATCGTTTTGTTGAGGCAATTTCTCGAACAGTCGCTGTAGTCACCTTGCCCTCACTGTTACATTGGGGTGTTCTTTGGATATGGATGGGTAAATCGGACCACTTAGCATATCATCGAGAGCACAGCGACTGGTCGATTCCGCGCTTTATCCATTGCTTGGGATTTCTTATCGACATTCCCACGTACCTTTTGGCCTACTATTGCTACTCAATCCAACATACTTATCCATTGAATATCAACTCCTTTACTGACCGTTTTTACTCACGTTCATGGTTGTCGCATTCGGCGGCCACCATGTTCTAAATCTCAGATAGGCTTTTTACATTTCCTTTGTCTTTCAGGACATTCGTAGAGTCGCCTCCTATACTTACAAGATTATTACACTTCCGGAGGATATCGCCGCCAATGTGTTGTATGTCAACCAATATCTGCTGCACTTATCTCCAGATTTGATACCAAAAAGTATTGGGGTAAGTTCTACATTTTTACACATCACACGGCGCAATTTGTTCTCGTCTTTACAGTCTCCTACTTGACATCTTAGCACTCGTTGCACAGCATACATCAATTGAGCCAATTCACTAGAATTTCGGAATTGTTGCACTCAGCGTCTTTAGTGTAGCGTTGGCTTTGTTCTCTTTTTAAGCGAATCTTGCAACCTAAGAAGCAAGGTTACCGAATACCTGCATCGATTTTTCAAGCCATTTTGTCCAAAGTAGTGTAATTAACCCACCTCACCGCGGGCATCATTTACACTTGGCCACATTATATATGGTTGGAATACCCGAGGGACGTTTTCTCTCTTGTTCTACCTCATTCGTGAAGTGTGCATTCGAATTCTGTCATCTCTGCTCTTTTGTCAATGGAAATCACAACTCAAAGCTGGTGAATTACGTCACCCGCATTAAACAATTAAATAAATTTATCCACCATAGGCTCAAGGCACGCCTTCCTATGCATAATCATAAAGTTACAGCACTGATGAAGTGTCATCCACAATGCATGTCCGAGAAAATAGGTCTAGCAGCGCTTTCCATGCCCCACCAATGCGCTCCTGAAGGAAACCCGAGGCGTTCTCTCTAAACTCAAACCGTCCAATCGACACCTTGTGTTTGACGCACGCGTCTATACGACTGCACGTGCGCTCAGCGTCACACTTGTCACTCTTCCCTTTGGTGTGGCCGCATGTGAAGTGCAGACTGGACCCCAAACTGCACTGCCTGACGGCCAGCATAGGGATGAGAAGCAGTCGACCACAGGATCGGTCGGGGAGGACCAGTGGAGTGGCCTGCTCGGTCGCCAGAGTTGGACCCGTTAGCTTTATCCCTGTGGGATTACTTGAAACGACGAGTTTACAAAACCAAGCCCAAATCTCTTGAGGAACCGAAACGGAGCATTTTAAACGAATGTCGCGGGATCACACTGGGGACTTTGGAGTGAAGGCTAGCCAACACCATCACGCGAATGTTACACTGTATGCAAAACGCCGGCGGGCACTTTGGACATCTACTTCGTTGACATTTATGGCCATTAAACTGTTTTCTTGTAAATATATGTCTCATCCAATGATTAAACGATTAATATGGTGTGCTGGCAACTGGTATAATAATGTGGCGAGGCAGACTGAGTGGTAAGCGCGTTGCGTATAGAGAGTAAGACGGTAAACTGTAGAATTGCTACGCAGTGGTGCTTAACATGGGACATCGAATGTTTGCAAGTAAACAGTATTTCTCGGTAGCAAGATCCACTAGGCAAGGAAAGCAACCTAATGATAGCTAATGGTTGGTTGGGTGCGTGTTTTAAGGCTAAAACAGCGTTGGCCTTGAATGTTTGTAGTCATTCACTGTTAGATGTCGGCGACCATCGCACATTCATTGCATAAATGCAGGGATGTCCAAAGTCCGGTCCGCGGGCCAAATGTGACCGGCGTTAACATTTCAACTGGCCCGCGGCCTCATCATGAAACACTAAATTCAGGCTTCGATTTTTTCGTACATGTCTAATTTTGTGATTATCTTATTGTCAAATTGAATATGGCCCTCACAAAATGTGTCCACTCCTTGGACAACTCTGGTCTACGTTAATGGGAGCAGTGTCCCCAGCAGGCATTGCTAATTCAGCCTAGCATGGGCGTTTTCTTGCTTACCCGTAGCTAGCAATAGGCTGAGTGAGCGCCGTTTATCCTGTGGCGTGCGAGTTAGGCTGACCGCGCATGCGTGAGGTGCTAATTCCACCACAGCTCATGCGCTTTGCAATACGAGCTGCCCTAATGGCTCAGTACGGGACCATCGTACCCATCGCCAGGCTGCTGAACGATAGCACAATAAAGAAACTGCTAGCGAACCAATACTATCGGTCGCTCCAGTTGGCAGTTTGCCTGTCCGTCCGCACTCGTAACCGAGTAAGGTTCTCGTGTGCTTTGGATTATGTGGTCGACTGCTTCTCATCCCTATGCTGGCCGTCAGGCCGTGCAGTTTGCAGTCCAGTCTGCACTTTACATGCGGCCACACCAAAGGGAAGAGTGACAAGTGTGACGCTGAGCGCACGTGCAGTCGTATAGACGCGTGCGTCAAACACAAGGTGTCGATTGGACGGTTTGAGTTTAGAGAGAACGCGTCGGGTTTCCTTCAGGAGCGCATTGATGGGGCACGGGAAGTGCTGCTAGACCTGTTTTCTTCACTGTTGGTATAGTTATTGAAAATCTACAATTGTTGCACATGATACGTGGAAGTAGTTAGCAATAAGTATGTTGCACAGATGCAATGTCACTGGTTTACTTGCGATCGTCAGGGTTGGGCTACTTGTGGAAATGATTGACCCATGGAATGGTGAACAGTTTGAACAGTGATTTAAGCGGCGGAAGAATCCTGTGATTGGGATTGGACGCATGGCCATTGTAAAGATGGAATTACGGCTGCTTGCCAAAGAATGACGAGGCATCGGTGAATGCGATTTAACCCAATTTATCGAGACATGGTATAAGGTAACCAAACGGTGTTCGTATGGCTGAAACTTACCACTAGTTTTATGATACAAGTTATATTCACCTTTTGGTTTCGCTTTCGCTAGGTGGCACCAGTCTCTAACGGTCAGGGTTTCGATCCCCAGTAGGAAACCGAGTGAATACGCACCACTGACGAGCCTTTACGTTGCGAAACCCGCGTCTGGTGCTTTTCCAGATTGTGCTTGTGTCGTGTAGCCTGTGAGCTACTGAGACGAATACCTTAAATTTATCTACTGGAGTTATTTGGCTTTTTCTTTTTTGTCCTTGACTAATTCATTGTTTCAATTTGCGCATTTTTTCAGGTATTCGAGAACAAAATCGATTACAATAGGCAGCCATGTCACATCCCGAGCCTTCTTTCCGCAGGCGTGCCCTTATCCAAACTGGCTTTGTTTGTCGGCCCATTCCGTCGTCAACGCAATATCATCTCTACTATACCTTAAGGCCGACACTTTCTGCTTTCGGACATTCGTGTTTTGGAAGGCGCTGATCTATCTAACATTTTTGATTTCCCCAGCTGTTCTTGTACTTCATAGTGATCAATAATTTGACCTGTAAAATTTTTTATGAGACATTCAATTATCCACTAACATGATCCCAAATACTCAAGTCAAAATAAGCTTTATGAGCCCTAATGGGTTCATTTCCTTCATTTATGCCACCACTACACGGACATCTGGATGATAATATCAATGTTCATGCTTGGGGAGAAATGGGAAATATGCACAACTGTTACTTCAACAACCGCTCGTGCAGCATGTTTGTGACTTTCGCTGTGTCAACAAGCAAACGTGAGAGATAAGGCATAACCGTATTACGACACGATGACGTGCGGGAGAATAAAATTCAGAATTTCGAACGAATAGAAGAGAAAGTGCGCGCTTTAGAAAGATCATGGTGTAGTGGATGAAATCGTTCAGTTAGTACTTTAGAAGAAAAAGCATTGCAGGCACCATGGCATGTAGAAATGACCAACTCAACTAAAGAATCTCTAGACAAGCCGCTGCATCTGAAAAGGTGCTTTATAGATCGCACCAATAAGATGTAGTCTTTCTGAACCAGTCTAGGTAAAACGACAGGAGAGTAATATATCCAATGGTAGTAATGCAAGAGGTCACAAACCTGAATCTTAAAGTAAGAGGTACTGAAATCACCTTAACTCTGAGGGCATTAAAAGAAAGTTTTCTGACTTCTGAAAAGTTTTACAGATATGCGTAGATCAAGAAAGGTTCTGTAACAAAAAGACGCCGAAATACTTCGGTATGGGATTTTCATTCACATTAAGGGTGGGAGAGAAATCTATGGGGGACTGTCACTTATCTCCATGGAGCAAAGAAAATATTACATCACTGCATTTAGAAGCATTAAGCTTAGGAGATCGGGATGAAGACCATTCCACCAGATCTTCCAACCCACTTTAAAGCGATGAGGAATCCTGCTTAGTGGGGCCATACATCCCAGCACATCATCAGCATATTTACACCCTATAAACGTGGTTCATTTAGGGAGACGTTCGACATACAAGGAAAATAGAAAAGTGATACGATCGCTCCCTGCAGAACATCACTGGTAGCACGAAGAACTCAGGATTTCCTACCGTTCAACTTGGTGAAGGGAATGCGATCTGTAAAATAACTACGTAACAGATTACGCACACCCGGGTTAACTCTACTTTCGGATAGCAGGTTGAGCAACTTTGATTTATCCAGATTTCCAACGGCATTCGAATAATCCGGGAAGAGAAACCGTACGGATTTACTTTTTGATCCAGTACATAAGCTATAGAATGGAAAAGATTTGTCATTGCATCCAATTTGGAGCGCTGGGGTCTCTAGGCAAACTGGTAGATATCGTCCTGAAGAGAGGCTGTACAAGTACGAGGAATTAACAGTCGGAAGCTTTTAGAAATACAGATGTACATACGATTGGGCGATACTTTCATGATCCATTGTTTTGTTATTTGACTTATACTTGCCGTTCTTCAAATATCCCTTGGATCCCACCCGTAGTGAGGCATTTATTATAGAAATCTGGTAAAGACAGTGTGAGATAATCAGCATACTCTTTTAAAGCTATTGATTAGAGAGCATCTGGACCACAAGCTTTGTTTGCCTTTAATCTTTTGGGTTCCTTTTTAATGTTGCTTTGATCGAAGGGCGCTGCTGGACTTGAGCTAATGAAGGAGGGCAAGGAAGGTGAGCTTAATGACGGGGAACTGAACTCAGAATTCAGTTTATCCACATCCACTTCACCGCTCTAGCTGCAGACACAGAGCTGCCTCAAAAGCCTCCATAGATCGCGACAGTTATGGTTGCCTAGAACTGCTTCGACTTGTAAGCGGTTTAGTCTTTTTATCTCGGCTTTACTTGCTATGCTTAGGCTTTTGACACAAGTAGCATTCTTGCACTCGTAAGCCCATTCTTTCATCCTTCGAAGCCGCTTAATAGTCGTAATGAAAATCTATCCGCCCTTAGGTAGATCGTTTTAAAAGGGCAACACATGGCAAAGCTATGTTTGATGTAGTCGGTAAGATGGTCACATTGAGGCGTCAGGTCCTCACCGTTAAAGACCGAAAAATCAGTTAAAGGACATATTTGTCTGGAACTTCTTGAAATATTCAGAGGAGCAATTTTGTCGTTAGATACGCTTGTAAGAACGTCTGGTCTGTGTTAAAAGTTTAGACCTGCCGTATATGACTGGACAATTTTCAAATACACTGGTCTGAACTGCTGAAAGGAGCCCGTTTTTGTCGTTTGTGTACACAGCGTTCAACTGGGCATTTTGTCTAGTCGAAAATCACTAGGTCTACCCAGCCGTGTCTTCAGGAATGTTGTATCCTTTCTGTTGAAGTCGCCAGCAACAATGCAGGTAGAACAATCTCATTTAAGCAATAGCGTTGAAGAAACTTGGTCCTCAAAAAGCTTTAACTTCGATGCATATGTGCCAGGAGCCATGTATACGTTTCAAGCGATGACTGACTGGAAGTCACTTAAGAACTTCGGCTTACATTCAGTTAAATGGCAGCGTATAGAAATCGTTATGTGAACATTACGATTGCTGAGTTGCGCCAACGTTGATTAACGTGTTATAAAGCCACTACCACGAAGCTGAGGCTTTCCTTTGTGGTCAGATCTGATGGGAAAATAACCATCGAGTTGGATAACCCCCTTTTCCACATCAATAAGCAACTAAGTTACGTTTAACCGAATGATTCCTGTATTAACATACCCATTTCGCCGCATAAGGACACTGTGATCACTGATTTTACCAAGAAGCGAGCGAACCTTATTGGAAAGTACCAGTAGGACTTGCGCTTTGTCGACAGAACGGCCAAGTTGCTAGCCAACACGATGCTTTCACTTTTTTCCAAGACATTCCTAATTAGTTTGTAGGTGTTCCGGACTTTATGACCGTATTCGATGAAGCGTAGTTTTAAAGCAGTAGCGCGTAACGTTTTCAAATGGTTGACGGAGTAGGACATCATTGACCTTGGAACTTGATCAGAAAAAACAAACTCATTCAAAGATACAAGTAAAATATAAAATCCGCAGTCGGTAGGGTAAAGTGATCCTCCAAGGAGAACGGCAGCGGCTGAATTTGAAGGCCCCGCCACACAGCTTGCAATTGCTTCAGTGTGTGGCGATGATCATATTCATTTGTGCTCTGCCTGGATCGCACCATTACTATCGTCATTACCATCACCATCATCATCAACAACACAGGGGCACCATGCAATCGACCAGGGTTACAATTCACGCGGCATGCGAACACAGTACGGCAACTGGTTGCTATCGGAAAGTGATGCAATCCCAGCAGTGCGTCGATATTTTGTTTTGTACTGGGCATGCATGATGGTCTTGCTAGTGTGAAATATGTGAACGAGAGAGAAGTGGACCTAGCGCAAAACACACACTCAAGGGCAAGTTACATTAACAACAGAACACTCACAGATAGCACTCCATCATGCCAAGATACAGCACATCCGTGAGACTGCCTCTTGAGACTTTCACTGCGACACCTTGTCCTGCAGACGACTCATAGCCAGACAATTTAAACAGATAGAATAAGAGAGGAATTAAAGGCGCCGCTGGTGCCGACTGTGCGTTACGTGTTTTAAAGCTTCGAAACAAGCACAATGTGTGTCGCGTGCTCTCCAATCATGTTGACCAGGGATGTCCGGTCCGAGGGCCGAATGCGGCCCGCGTTAACCTTCCAACCGACCCGCGGCCTCATCAGGAAATAATAAATCCAGGCTTTACTTTTTTTCGTACGTGTGTAGTTTTTCTTATTATCTTAGTGTCAGACTGAATATGTCCCGACGTATTTCTGCTTCACGAAATGTGGCCCGCCTTCCAAAATGTTTGGACAACCCTGATGTAGACCAACAGCGCCCAGCTTAGTGATTTGCCAAGTTAACTTCTGCTATCGATAAGCCTCGCAAGACACAAGCTATCGTGTACTGCTTATTGTCTAGATGTGGCCGATTATCATTGTAGTCCGACTTTGTGCTCGGCGATTATCGTTGGAGCTCATCGAAACTGTGTTCCGAGCATCAGTTAGCATGGAATTCTTCGGTAGCTGACTTCCGACAGACCTAAATGAGTCACATCATAATGCGCTCTAGGCGATGGTCCCATCATTGACCAAAGCTCGATTCGGATCTCCTGCATCTGTTCTAATCCCGCTCTAACTGATGAAATTTGGTGGGGAAATGAAACAAATGACCACGTCAGCCACCAATACATAAAGTGTTGCAGGTATTAGTTAGACAAGCCTACCAGAGGCTCCGGCGGGCTACGCCTTCGCCATGTTTCTTTTCAGCCACCACGACGATACTGGACCTTAACGCGCTGCTGAAACTTACATGTTCTTTAACACCTTGAGTAAACCCTCAGGCCGCATCTCTTACCCTGACTGAATCAACTCGTAGGAAATGTTAGCACTGCAATTTGGGCCAGTGTAACCATGTTGCTTCGACAAGAAATTTGGTCTTTTGTCTCGATAGCAACGCGCACTATGAAATAAATTCGTCTATTCTGGCTCTGCCGATGATTACGATGCGTACAGCAGAGCGGAATTTATGCAACACTGTGGACGAAGGGGCTCGTCGTCAGTTCGGAATGAAGTCTGTAACTAAAGCGAAGATTGCTGCCAATTGTGTAGCGGTGCCTGTGGTCTGCAGGTGACAACAATGTTAGGGGCTCAAACAAACAGATCCTAATCCCCAGTACTGGGCGTTCATCAGCATTTGCTGCTCATTTCGCTTCCATATTTGAAGTCATCACGTGTCTGTACCGATTTCGACATGTGCGGCCCCTACCGAACTCGGCAATATAGATTGCAGTGTCAAAGATGTGTGCAGTCTACTCACTAGTCTTGCTAGCACAAAGCCTAACGGTCTCTGATTCTCATTTCGCTATCGGCCATGATCTCGCTTTCTATTAATGACCTGCTTAACAGACCCGTTGTCCAATGGTACGTTGCCGAGTAATTGGAAACGCACGATATTTCAGCCCATTCTTAATGGCGGGGACCAAAGCAAGGTGGACAATTACCGCCCGATTTGTTTGACCTCAGTTTTGGCCAGCGTACTTGAGATGGTGAAGTCCGTTCTCCCATCACCAATCTGCCGCTAATGAGGCATGCATGTTTGTAAGTGCTGAACCGGAAAACCTCAGTGGACTCTGTATAAGTAGGTTCCGTTGCTGCAAAGCCAGACAGACTATTGGAATGGTACGTAGCACATTTGCTTTAAGAGTTTCTGCGCTTTACATCTAATCGGCACTTTCTCCTCCTCTACTGGAGTGCTGACTAATGGTGCTCGATAGCACAAACAAACGCGACCTCATTGTTATAACATGCGCAACAGATGTTCACAAAATACCTAATAGTTACTACATTGAAACAGTGCATTTCGAACGATGTGAAATCGTGTACTTCTTCCATACTAACAAGTGCGTGAAACTCAACCTAATCATTCAAAGTTGAATTTAGCGAACAAGCTGTGGTTGGGTTGCGATTCGCAACCTCTATTGAGACTTCGGTTCACTTTGAGATAAACCTCGGTCATTCTGATCGTGAGGACCGTGTCCGGAATGGAAATATTTGGGGGTTGCTCGTCCCAACACTGGTGCGCCAGTCTTGGGAGGAGCAAATCGCCAACCGAAATACACGCCTGCAATTCAGAGCACGAAATTTTTACGGGGATCGACAAATATTTAACTGGGCAAAATGTGGTCAAGCTATTGGGATGCTATATACTGAATAGCTGAAAATATACATATCTCCCAGGATGCAAAAAATTGTCTGCAGAAAAAAGTGACTACTGAATCGGAAAGGCCTCTGTACTCACGTCGCATCTGACAGAGTTCTGAGCCAAATGTTTGGTGTTCGTTACCCGGTGTTCACAACATCTGCGCACTCAACCGAAGCCCAACTTTCTTTCGTCCTGCTTCTCCATTCGGCCTTGCAGCGTTCAATGTGCGCACTCTGCTGCTGCTCGGACGACAAGCACGTCTGGCCTGCACGCTTGAGACACTTTCGGTGGATATCTGTTGCCTTTCCGAAACCAGGTTGCAAGACGCCAGTACCGTCATCAGAATGACATCTCCGGAAAACACTGACATCAAATACCACTTGCACTTTTCCGGAGACCCAGAGTCCGCCACTTCTGGCCAAGCTAGTGTCAGGGTTGCACTGAGTGACAGGACTGTGGTCACTTTGCTTGACTGGATCCCAGTCAACAGTTGGCTATGTGCAGTCAGACTAGGAGGTTCATGTAAGTTAACTAAGCGTCGAGATGTTGCACGTGCCTTATTTGTCATCCCCGCCCACGCACCTACGGACTGCAGCCCGCATGCCGTCAAGGATTGCTTTTAGCAACAGCTACATGAGCTTCTGCGTTCCGATGCGAAGATTGACATTGTCATTCTTGCCGGAGATTTTAACGCACGAGTGGGCCGCTTGTCACCAAGCGAGCACCACGTTGGTGGTGGTTTTTGCCTCGGTCGCAGCCGATCAGACAATGGAGACAGGCTACTGACTCTTTTTTCTGATCATCGCTTGTTTCTTTCGAGTCCAACTTATCGTCATTCGAGAAGACTGGCTGCTACCTAGCGTGCGCCTTTTCAAACACAATAATGGTCCCAGATTGACCACATAGCAGTAAGCTACAGATGGCGCGGAAGCCTAACAGACTGCCGATCGTACTAATCAACTTGTCTGGACTCCGATTACGCACTGGTTCGCGCCAAAATTTACATGCGTTTCGGAGGATCATCCAGACATACGCACTACCGACGGAATATCGAAAATCTGCAACATCCTGCGACGTTAGCCAAGTACTAAGCTTCTCTGTCAACACTACTTGCTTCCTCCTCTGACAATGGTCTCAATTCGCAATGGATGCGCATCAAAGACGCTTTAACTTCTGCCAGTACTGTCAGTTGTGGATTTGCTAGTCACCCGCCGAAAAGCTGGATCACCACTGCCTCCTTGTCGCTGATGGACGCCGCTTGATCCCAGCTCTACTGAGGAACGCCGATCCCTGGATCGAGCGTTGCATAGGAGCTTGCAGAAAGCGTGACCTCGTGATGTGAACATGCTAGAGAGCTTGAACTTGCTAATCTCTCTGGTAATACCAGAAAACTGTTCCACATCCGAGTCACCGAAGGCTTCCGATCAGGAGTAAGCGAAACAATCTGCGAAGACGATGGCTCCCTAATCACTAATCTTTAACGACGGTTAGAGCGATGGGCCGAACATTTTCGTCCGCAGTTTTCCTGGCCGCCAGCTCCATCTGTTTCCCTTGGGGCGCGCATTGGTGATGAGTGGACTATCCTGACATCCTCCTTCTCAACAGGAAATTTGGTAGAGAACGCTGCTACCTAAAGCGTTATAAGGCACCCAGCCCTGCTGGTCTACCTCCTAAACTATTTAAAAATGGGGGCTCTTCGCTGGTTCGAGGACTCACCGCTTTGTTCTCAGAAGTCTGGGCAAAAGAGGAGGTTCCATCATCCTGGAGTGAGTCGGTAGTCGTCCCCATCTTCAAAAAGGGCCTGCGCACAAATTGCTCCAATTACAGGGGCATAACTTTGGTTCCCGTCGTTTGCAAAGTTTTGGTGTCCATCATTCTTCGCAGGCTATCCCCAACGCGTGAATCACTACAGCAAGAAGAACAGGTAGGGTTCCGCCCTGGTCGAGGATGCATCGATCAGATTTTCACACTCCGCCAGATTCTCGAGCTCCGCCATGTGTATCAAAATCCAACGATCGCTCTGTTCCTGGATATCCCTGCAGCCTTCGATTCTGTCGATAGGACTACATTGTGTCACTGTCTGGTGAGGAATGGTATTCCCGGGAAGTTCGTTTTCATTCTGCATGCTCTGTATAGTCTGACCTCGAGTAGAGTTAGGGCTTATGACAAGCTTTCGCCTTTCTTTCTTGTCACCAATTGGGTTCGACAATGATGCCCTAACTCCATTCCTCTTCAAGTTTGCCATTGAGTATGTCCTCAAAAATACCCTAGATGAATTGTTGAACGCTGGTGTTGAGCCCCTCTCAGGTAGTCGGGTAGTTGATTTAGATTACGCTGATGATATCGTCTTGTTGGGTGACGTCCAACTTGCACTTAACCGCCTGGCGACTGAAGTGTCGAAGTGTGGCATGCACCTTTCACCATTTAAATGCAAAGCGCTTTTTCAAGACTGGTATACGCCGCTACCTGCACTCACCATCGATGAAGAAACGTTGGAAGTAGTACAGATTTTTATCTACATGGGAAGCTGCATAACTGCTGGTGGGGCTGTTGGAAACGAGATTTCGATGCGTATCTCAAGAGCTCGTCTCGTCTTCTCCAGGCTGAGGCAATTATGGCGCCGTCATGACATCCGTCTCTCCATTAAAGAACGGATTTATAGTGCTATTGTTCACGCTGTACTGTTGTACGGTTGCGAGACGGCCTGCTCGTACCGATGACATACGTCGACTGTCTGTCTTCGAGAACTGTTGCATGCCGTCCATCGCCCATATGTGGTGGTTGAACTATGTAACCAACGCTAAAGTGTCTTGGGTGGAGACAGCCACTCTCTCGAGGCGGTTGTGTCGCTACGCCAACTACGATGGCTCGGACACGTACTACGTATGCCCGTTCACCGTCTCCCTCGTCGTGCCTTGTTCACGGTCGCTGGACAGGCTTGGAGGAGGCGGTGTGGTTACCGCCTACAACTTAAAGAAGCAGGATGAAAAAGCTGACGGAACGGCCACGGTTGGTTCCTCCCGACTCTCTGGACGGGGTCCCAAGGATGCTGAGTGCTTTTGCTTGGAAACGTGGGAAGACATGACTCGAAACTGAACTCAGTGGCGGCGTGTATGCTTGTTGCGGTGATTCCCCTTCCCTCCCCCAATAAAAAACATCAAAAAATTCAAAAACGATGTGGAAAAATGGACAAAATATTGTTTCTTGACTTTTTTCTTTTACTCTAACCCTGTTTTCCTATTCCGCCATGGTTCCGATGGCACAATATCTATACACAGATTGTGATTAACATATATATATATATATATTACAAATAATTTCAAGTGACTGAGTCAACATAAAAAACAAAGTGGTATCCTCGTCTGGTCTGGTGAACGTTGCCATGGAGCTCACATAGTGATGTAGACCATAAGCGAATACGAAGAAGAAAAAGTAGAAGAAGATGCGGTAGCTCACCATCACGGGATATTACCGCACTGGAATACACTTGTGAAGGCAGCAAAGGTGTCATAGTCAAGAATAGCAAAGTACTGTGTTGAGCAAAACGTGGAGCAATATTAAAATACGGCCGTGCTAATTAAGCCTTAGATAGGGTAAATTCGACTTGGTGCGTGCGTACTAAACGGGCACAGCATATATACGGTATGTCATATTAGAATGAAGCTCTACCCAAACAACTTACCTGAGCGATAGAACGACGAAGACGCAAACTGCCCACTGCATTTCACCGTGCTGACGATGCAATCTCGTGTGGTGGCGAACCGTATGCAACTCGATCGCCAAGATCGGGTAACAAGTGACAAGTGGCAACTTTGTTTTGGTTATCAAAGGATTTATTGTACTTAGGTAGAGGTATGTAAACGAGACCACTACTTTTCATATGCTCAGCTAAGTTCCATTTGTCTGATGAGCCACGAGGAATATAGCTATACTCACTTTAACGACTAACATGTGAAACAGAACATGAAAAAATCAACGTCATCATGTTACTGAGTAGTCAGTAACATACCGGGACCGTTCAATTTTCACGATTCTTCCGGAGCAATTTCACTTGAGATGTATGATCCAACTTGGCCACCTCCACCAGGATGCAAATATTCCATCAAAACTAGGAAGCATTGTTTTGGGTACCGTAATCGGTAAAGTGTTCGGAGACTTGGGTAGTGGTAAGTATGATAAGGTTAGTCAGTATAGCCCGACTGAAGGGAAAAAACATGGTGTGGGCAACATCAAACTTCAGCATGGGACACTCGTATGTGGGCATATGTGTTCGGATTACCACTAGAGCAATTACAGAGCAACTTCGTCTGTGCAGAAATTATGGGTGGTTGTCGCTGCGTCGCAACGCTCGTTGAGTTAGTATAGTGTTATCGCACAAGTCCTCGCCTCCGATCAGAGCGAGAACAACGCTGGAGGGGGCATAGTGTGTATTGACACAACCACGTGCAAACCGACAACTCACAAACCCATACATATATGGACTATGTTTCATTCCCACGACTCAACGCGGATGAAGATTTGTGTGACAGGCCATTCCATGTGCCTTGCGAGCTTGAGCCTGGTGAACAGTCCCTCCATGTTTTCATCTCGTATTTCCGCTTCGCTATATCCGATTCTGGCCAGTCAGGAGTCGTACGAAATCTCGCGATTTGTTTTCGCTTGGCTGCATCACCCGGCCCGCGTTCAGTCCTGTGGGCTTCGCTAGCGACGTATTTGTCTGATACACTGCGTTCTCGACAAATATCTCTTCCATTGTTCTGGGTCCAGGTTCCTTACCGGATGCCGCTCGTGATCCGCAAGGCTGGCAAAGCCTTTTCGCATTCATTGTGCCCGTTGGTAATTCTCTACCATCCCCTTTTTGCTGTCTTTCCGGTGCACGAGTAGTTTTTGGCTTCCGCCGCCCTACACGATTTTGCGACAGAACGAGTATTCCGTTCTGACTCAGCTTCCTCCATAATGTTTGCTGATTTAACATGCACCACCCACGCATGCTAACTAACACGTGTTATGGTATCCCTCCTCAGTTGTGTCACACAAAGGGCTGCAAGTCAGTCCGTGGTACTCGGTCTCACATTTAGCCTGTTCTGCATAGCCCCATCGTGCCCTCGCTGGTGACTGGTTAGACCAGCTGGACTAACGCACACTCGGCCGCATGCACTACAGCACCATGTGGGAGTAGCCGATGTAGAACAGTCCGCCGGCAGCTGAGGTTGGCATGCCGCAGGTCTCCATGCACCAACTGTCTTTCGTGCGCTTGGGTAACGGTACGTTTGATGACATCAAGCCAGTTCCGCCGATTCGTTGCCATCTTCTCCCAACCCCTTAGGTCAATACTTACGCTGCACAAACTAACCCTTATATTGTCTTGGTAGCGCAATTATGTTTTGCCTGCACTCAATTGCCTATACAGCAGTTACTTCGATATTCTCGTCGCATCCACTCGGTGGACATGTCCGAGCCATCTGAGATGCCGCAATAGTAGCAAGCAGTCCATTTTTTCACGTCGTTGCGACGAATCACCTCGGTGTCAGGCAAACTGTCCAACCAGTGGATATGCAGGATTCGGTGCATGCACTGTTGATGGAATCGTTCCAGAACTCGGAGCTCCTCCTGTACCATGTCAACGTCTGCGATCCACAGATAAGGACCGAAAAGATCATTGAATTGTACACCATCACCCTGGTTCCAACCGTGAGGGGATTCATTTTCCGAACCCGATCTTCGTTTCCCAAAAGCTTCACTCTCCTTTGCTATACAAGCATGCAGTACGTCGATGATCCAAAGGTTGGTTGACAACGTGCTTCCGAGGTAACGGCATGCTGACGTGTTCTACAGTACTTTAACACCAATCCCTGTTTCTAGCTTGAACATATGTTCTACTCACGGTGCCGGCTGTAATATGCATACAGTCTTGCCTGTATTTGCCCCAAGTCGGAACTTTGTCGCCGTGAAAGCTAATGTAGCTGTCATGCATTGCAGTTCTTCCTCGGTATGTGCATCCAACGCACAACCGTCAGCAAATAGCAGCATCCAGATGGTTGTCTCACGCACTAGGCTTCTTGCTCCAAAGCGGCGGATCTTAAACAGACCCCGTCGATGCGGTGCTCCAGATGCACACCGTATGCGCACACGTTGAATGTAGATGGAAGCCACGTTCCATCAACGGAGCGGTCCACACTCCTTCAACACACATAACAACAACATTCCTGTCTATCTACGTAGGGTCTCATGCGCAACCCACGTACACAAGGAGATGGCTTGACCATAGTCTGCTCCACAATGAGTGTATGAAACCACTCTTTGGGCTTAGCATGGCCACGAGGACTGTGCACCCCGTTCACCCAGCAACTATTCACAGTCTCCTAGAGCGAGCGCTGGAGGTGGAGGGTGTTCTACAGGGAGGCACCTTGTCAACATTCAAATCAAGCGCAGCCACACCGGGGATAACAAACAACCAACACAGAATTCGATGGAAAATAAACGCGCAGAAGTGACATGAAATATGCAGCAGAATAGGAGAATCGAGCAAATCAAACAAAGTGGAATACTTTTTATCCGGTTAAGAAGCTCTAGTTAGGTGTACGTTACTTTGTCTGCAATGAACATGTAACACACGCTTTCTGTATCTTGTGACATTGGATTTTATTATTGTTTGTATCTTCCGATCATCCATTTGTTTTACTGACGGCTCGCCTGGTTCACTTTCGGACTCTGTGTGATTGGCACGCTACCTTGTCTACCTGGACTTCTCAAAAGCGTTCACTCGTTTGGACCACCGCGTTTTCCTTCACAAGCTTCGAAGCTATGGAATCGGTGACTCTATACTCGGTTGGATCGACAACTTCCTCGCTCAACGTCAGCTGAATGTGAGAGTCTGCAGCTCCATTTCCGACCCCATTGACGTCCAGTGTGGCGTACCTCAAGGATCGGTACTGGGGCTACGTTTATTCCTCACCTTCATTAACGATCTTGGCAGTTTACTGCAGTCGAATTTCTTACTATTTGCAGTTGGTATCAAAATTTGGCATGATGTCAGAACATCAGATAATCATATGACATTGCAGAGTGATCTCGACAGGGCTTATGCGTGGTCATCCGACAACTGGCTCCAGTTCAACGTGACCAAGTACAAAGTCGTAAGCATACGCCATCAGCTAATCTATGAATATAGACCTGGGAACCAGCAGTTACAACGTGCTTCCCAAGAAAATGACCTCGGGGAGATTGTACAGGAAGATCTTGGTTGCTCGAGACAGGCTGGAAAGGCACCAAAAACCAAGTCAGCATCTTGGACTCTTACGGAGGACTTTCGGCAATTTTGAGCCATCAGTCTTTCCGCAAATGCTGAAATCCTACGTGAGGCCTCACGTGGAATATGCGATCCAGGCCTGGCGTCCATGGCACAAGCGTGACGTCGATTTACTTGAAGCTTCACAACGCAGAGCGACCGAACTCGTTAGAGGATTATTTCATCTATCCTACCAAAGCAGACTGTAGTCCTTGAAATTGTACAGTGGTGAATATCGACGTCATCGAGGAGACTTAATAATGGTTTACTTAATACTGACGAACCCCACTCACCCATGTCGAATCTGTGGTAGCTGAGCCAAAATACCAACCTGACAGGCCATCAGTTCAAACTGGCTACACACTATAGTCAACGAAAAGTTTTCTTTCTCCGTGTGTCCCCTGCCTGGAATGCCCTTCCGACTCACGTTATCCTTGCCCCTACATTAACGCTTTTCAAAAAACGCTTTGGAGAAACGCTTTTAAACTTGCATTACTTGATATAGTCCGTTCCACTTGGAGGACGAAACAACGCAAACCTAATCATATGCTTAACGGCCCTCTCCGCAACATGGCGATGAGGATACATGCAGAAGTGTCCATGTGATTAACTTGGATGTGGCTAAACTGGATTACCATACCACATCTGTCTAACGAAGAAACAAACAAGTGAGCGTTGTCGTTTCTTTTTTTATTTTCACTCACTGAACAGCTCTCTATATTATTTTGCGTGTACACATCCCATTCCCACTTCAAAATATCGTTACGTAGTAGCGCATTTAACTCAGTGGACGCTTGAAATAACGATTTAGTTATTCGATTATCCTTCAAATTTTAGTTTTTATTCCAACCATGCTTTTTTACCCATGATAAATCATTGTTCATCCTTACTCCGTGCTGTTGCTAATTTGCTTTTAGTTCATTGCAGCTCTTTACCATCCATGTTGGGCCCGGCCACCTGCTCACTTCTGAATACTTGTTATCCTTATTAGCTCTTACTTGTTCTCATCGCAACCCGTACCTGAGTTCCGCTCCACAATTGGTGAATCCGACTGTGAGCACAGTTCCGCCATTGCCGAAATCATTTTGGTGAGTTCGTTCCTTTTTTCTTTGAATGAGATTTCTGAAAATATTGGTTGTTGCTATTCTATGGCTCACTCATTTTCGGCTCACCTATTAGAGTCAAATTGCTGTCTGTCCCCCTATCCTACTTGATGACCCTGCTTTTTGGCTGGTTTTGTTAAAATATGAGTTTTGCGTCATAATATTATTTCCGAGCAATCTAACTATAGTTATTCGTGAAGTGGCCTTCCTAGGAACTTTGCTTTACAGCTCAAGGACACTCTTTCGAACCCAAATACGGATCTTATATATATATACTTCACGATCCGTGCTACAGATATTGTGCAATCGGAATCATGGTTGAATAGGAAAACGGTATGAATAATAAGAAAAGACAAACAACAACAAAAGTTCTTTTTTGTCCAGTTTATAACCCACAGTTTTTGAACTTCTTTTCAGTTTGTTCTATTTTGGGGGAGAAAGAAGGGACACCGCAACAAACCGATGCACACGAACGCCATTGACATCGATCTTGAGCCATCGCTTCCAAGGTCTTCAACCAGCAAGTATCCGCATCTCTCGGATCCCAACCAGGTAGTCGACAACAACCGGCCGAGGCCAAATTTTTCGTCAACTTTTTCATGCGCCTTCTCCATGTTGTAGGCTGTCCACCAGACCGTCTCTTCCAGCCCTGTCCAGCAACCACAAACAACGCACGACGCGGGTAACGCTGGACAGGCATGTGCAATACGTGTCCAACCCACCGCAGTTGATGCAGTGAGACGAGCTCCTCGAGCGAGTGGCTTCCACGTCCCAAGACACGCTGTCTAACTTCCACATTGCTTACGTGGTGCTGCCAGCACACACTGGCAATGGACCGCAGACAGCGGTGTTTGAAGACGGATAGCCTACGCAAGTCATCTTTACGAATGGGCCAGGTCTCGCATCCGTACAAGAGTACAGCACAAAGAGTTGCACAATAAACCCGCCCTTTGATGGAGAGACGAATGTCGTGTCGACGTCACAAGTGCCTCAGTCTAGAAAAAGCGAGGCGTGCTTTCGAGATGCGCATCGAAATCTCGTCTCCAACAGCCCCACCAGCAGTGATGCAACTTCCCAATTAAACAGAGCTCTCCGCCACCTCTAGTGCCTCACCAGTAAGCGTAAGCGCAGGCAGAGGCACCCGCCAGTCTTGAAAGAGAGCCTTACATTTAGATGGTGAAAAGTACATACCATACTTTGGTGCTTCAATCTCCAAGCGGTTTAGTGCAAGTTGGACGACGTGTGGATCATCACCCAGGAAGAAGATATCACCAGCATAATCCAAATCAACAACGACTACCTGGAAAGGAGCTCAACGCCAGCGTTCAACGAATCGCCCAGAACGTTCTTCAGGACATCCTCAATGGCAAAGTTGGATAGGAACGGAGAGATAGGGCATCCTTGTCAGACTCCACTGGAGACCACAAAGGTAGGCGAAAGCTTGCCATAAGCTCCAACCCTGCCCGATGTTAGACTATAGAGAGCGTATTAGAGAGTATATAGAGAGAGTATGGAGACGAACTTCTCGAGGACACCATTCCGCAGTAGGCAGTGCCACAGTACTGTACGATCGACAGAATCGAAGACTGCACGGATATCTAGGAACACAGTAATCGTTGGCCTCTGATACACATGGCGGAGTTCGAGGATCTGGCGGAGTGTGAAAATCTGATCGATGCATCTTCGACCAGGGCGAAATCCAGCTTGTTCTTCTCGTTGCAACAATTCGCGCGTTGGGGATAGCTTGCGAATTATGATCGACACCAGCAGTTTGCAAACGACAGGAACTAAGCTTATGCCTCTGTAGTTGGGGTAGATTGTGCTCAGGCCCTATTTGAGAATGGGGACAAATATCAATTCACTCCAAGATGATGGAACTTTCTCTTTCGACCAATTTTCGAGAACAAAGCGGTGAGTTCTCGAGCCAGCGAAGCGCCACCATCTTTAAATAGAGCCGGATGAAGACCATCAGGGCCGGGGCTTTATAACGCTTCATGTGCCGGAGCTCCTGTTCTAGTTCCTAGTACGAGAGAGGATCTGTGTGGGTAGACCGCTCGGCCCCATTGCGAGCGCCAGAGGTAGCAGATGGAGCTGGGAGCTAACAAAATTGCGAGCCAAATTGTTCGGCCCATCGCTCCAACCGTCTTTGAAGATTGGTGATTAAGATGCCATCCGCTTCGCATATGGTTTCACTTATACCAGATCGAACACCTTCGGTGACTCGAATGAGATGGAAGAGTTTCCTGGTATTACCAGAGAGACTAGCAAGCTCCATCTCCCTAGCACGTTCACACCACCAAGCTTCGCGGTCCATTTGCCGGCACCTGTACAACTCTCGACCAAGGGATTGGCGTTCTTCACTGTGTCTGGAATCCGATGGGAGGAAGCGGCGTTTGTCCATCAGCGACAAGGAGTCGACGGAAATCCAATGCTTCGGTGGGTGACGGGTAACTCCACAAGTGTCGATACTGGCGGAAACTAAGGCATTTTTGATATGCGCCCACTGCGAATCGAGATCACCGTCAATAGTTGAGCCAAGCAAGGTAGACAGTGAGGCTTGTTACCTGGTTAAAATCGCAGGGTTTTGTAGATTGGCGACGTCCGGTCGGTGGTGAGCGCGCCTAGGTGATCCTCCGAAACGCATGCAAATCTTAGCACGAATCAATGCGTAATCGGAGTCCAGATAATTTGACCAGTACGATCGGCAGTGCGTTACGCTTCCGCGCCATCTGTAGATGATTGCTATGTGGTCAAGCTGGGAGCACTCTTGCGTTTCTGAGGGCGGGCGCCAGGTAGCAGTTGTCTCCTCGAGTGCCGAAAACTAGTGCTTGAAAGATACAAGCGATGATCAGAGCAAAGAGCAAGCAGTCTGTCTCTATTGTCTGATCGAGTGCCACCGAGACCAAAACTACCCCCAAGGTGGTGCTCGCTTGGTGGAAGGCGGCCAACCCGTGCGTTAAAGTCCCCGGCAAGAATGACTATATCAGTCCTTTTGGAGGAACGCAGAAGTTTACGTAGCTGCTGGTAAAAGCTGTCTTTAATTTCATCCGGAATGCAGTGTGTAGGGGCGTAGGCGGAGACGACAAACAAGGCACGCTTGACGTCTCGACGCCTGCTTACCTTACATGAACCTCGTAGTCTGACTGCACATAGCCGGCTGTTGACTGGGATCCAGTCAAGCAGAGCTGATTCAGCCCTGGAACTTAATACAACCCCAACGCCAGCTTGACCAGTGGCGGCAGATTCTGGGTCTCCGGAAGGCCGCAAGTAGTATTTGGCGTCAGAGTTTACCGGAGAGGTCATTCTGATGACGGCGCTAGAGTCTTGTAATCTGGTCTCTGAAAGACAACAGATGTCTACCGATAGCGCTTCAAGAGTACGGGCCAGACATGCTTGTCGTCCGATCTGCATCAAAGTTCGAACATTAAACGCTACGAGGATGAATGGAGAACCAGGTTGAAATAGAGCTTGGTGGAGTGAGAAGGTTGCAATCGCAGGACATTGAAAACCGGGAGTTTGGTTGTTGCTTCCATCAGTTGCGAGACGTGGGTCGTTTGTGACGGTGACCGTAGAAGACATAAGAGTACATGAAGGTGAAGGAGGGGAGGTGAGATGATCTGTAAGTGGAGGTTGAGCGGTTGAGTTAACATAGAAGACAGGCATAGCAGGAGCAGTAGTAAGCATTGTGGTCCATGATTCGTCATTGGGCGTGATAGTACCCACTTACCCAGGCCGAAGTAGAGGGCTGTCTTAAGAGGCTCTATCCCAAGTCTTTGATCAAAGAGCTAACTTACAAGGCAGCAGGGCAATGCGACGACGTCGCAACTCGTTTGGAGCCGGTGACCAAATATATGGTTCATACGCCTTTCGGTCCGTGAAGGACCAGGGGCACAACGCACGGTTTAAGTGCAATGCCTCTCAGGGAGAGGCAAGGAGTAGTGACTTTGTTTAGTGGCGAGTCACATCCGCCACGTCGCAGTGTTGTTAAACAGACATTTGTGACTTTTTCTAGGGAGAACGCTTGCCAGGCGAAAATTCACCGTGTCCTGGAACACTGCCGCCAAACCCTTTGCTGGAACGGGATAATGCCGAACCACGCAGCTGGCTCCACGAGAGGTTGTTAGGCAAGCCAACCGGATCTTTCTTATGCGTCTCTTAATCAGGAAATCGTGACCCGACTAGAACAACCAGCAAGTAGGCAGAGCAAACAGTTATGCCATGGCTTGCATCTAAGAGACGCGAGACCATCTGCCCTATTGAATTAAATGGAAAGACTCCTCGGGTCGTACTCAATGAATGACTCCATCTTACTGGAACTTTGTCTTCAGCACCTACCCGAGATAGCTTAAGCTGTCGTCATATCTGCCAAGGTCTCTTCCCACACGGTAGCCGCACAGCTGGCTGTCGCGATCATGGATCATCTTCCCAAGGAAGTAGCTTACTCAACGCCACTCGCTACACATCCGCCGAATAGCCATAACGTGTCTCGACACCCACCTACTTCATGCAGGTATCACACAGCCCATTTAGCTGAACTTCCCATAGTACTTAACGAACTAGAGGCATTACACAGCGCTTTCGATTCTTCTTCAGCACTCGATAACTCTCCGATAACTAAAAGCAAGCTGACCAAACCCAACATCCTACTGCGTAACAAACAATGCTAGTATCACTACCGCTTGGGTCCACAGGCGAGACCGTATACTACCTCTTGCACCATCCCCTCGACTCAATCAGAGAAACTTCCAAGCTGCAAATTACACACCAACAACGTCACCGACCACATCTCCGGCGGTAGTTTCCTTTACTTACAGGAATGCAAATATAGGACAGCGTTCCTGTTTGATACCGGGACTGAAGTAAGCGTGCTTCCGCCCGCACCTGGGGAGGCTAGTCGGCCGTCTACTCTCAGCCTTCGGGCAGCCAACGGTACACTCACCGCTACTTACGCCCAACGCTCTTTAAACCTTAACTTGGGTCTCCGTAGAGCGTTTCACTGGGTGCTCAGTATTACCGAGATTCCGTTTGCCATTGTCGGCATAGATTTCCTTAGACATTTCCACCTCTTGGTCGATGCGAAACAAACGAGGATAGTCGACCCCGCAACGACACTCAGCGTCAGTGGCATCAACGCCGGCATCTCAGCCATCACCCCAGTCCACGTTCGCCCGCATACCTCTCCTGATTACGCAGAACTTTCTCTCACTACCTTAAGCTCGTTCAGCCAATGAACGCAGTTCTGCCCGTGGCATCTCAAGTCACGCACTAAATCCGAACAAACGGCCCACCCATCTCATCACGCCCGCGCCGTCTTTCGTCGGAAAAGCTCAAGCTAACTGGGGCGGAGTTTGAGCACATACCCGAACTTGGAATAATCTGTCCTTCAGATAGTCCCTAGTCCTCTCCACTCCAGATGGTTCTAAAGAAATCTGGAGACTGGAGCCTTTACGGTAACTACCGGGCACTGAATAAGTTTACGATCTCCGATAGGTACCCTATCGCAAACATACAGGACCTTACTGCATGCCTTACAGGTAAGACGGTCTTTAGCAAGATCGATCTTGTACGTGCTTATCATCAAATACTTGTCCTCATCCCTCCCCTCGGCTTGTTCGGATTTTTACGAATGCCTTCTAGACTGTGCAACGCTGCATAGACCTTTCAGCGTTTCATCCACGTTGTCACCCGTGGCCTAGATTTCGCCTACCCTTACTTCAATAACATTCTAGTGGCCAGTTCGCCAGACGAAGAGCATCTAGCTCATCTTCAGTCCCTCTTCCAGCGGTTGACCTAGCACGGCGTCGACGTCAACCCGGCTAAGTGCGAACTAGGCAAGTCCTCGGTAGAATTCCTAGGCCACCTCATCTCACCAGCTGGCATCGAGGTCCTTGAGGACAAGTTCCAATCCATCAAAGACTTCCCAGCTCCGACTTCATTTAAGGTACCTACGCCGATTTGTGACCTAGTCAAATACTACCGACGCTTCATCCCCCGCTGCGCTCAACTCATGCAGTCCCTGACTGACCACGTTAGAGGAAAGGAACCTAAGTCTGCTTTTCCCGACACGGCACACATGGCTTTCACTGAGCTCAAGGATGCCATCTCCAACATAGCTCTTCTCACTCACTCCGAACCGTCTGCTACTCTTTCACTTACAACTGACGCCTCAGACGTTGCGACAGGAATTGTTCTCCAACAACACGTTGGTGGGCAGTGACAATCGCTCGGTTTCTGTTCCAAATGCTTGCAAACAGCGGAGTCCCGCTACAGCACGTTCGGCAGAGAACTGCTTGCCGTCTACTTAGCTATTTGTCCCTTCCGACACGCATTAGAAGGTCGGGCTTTCACGACCTACAGTGACCACGAGCCTTCCATTTTCGCCTTCGACTCTGCTTTCGACATATATTTATCAAGGGAAACTAGACACCTAGACTTTGTCACGCAGTTCACTGCGGACATACGTTATGTCTCAGGTGTGGTTAACCCCGTAGCTGACGCTCTCTCTCGCGTCAACCTGTCTTCACTCTTTGCCTACTGTCGATCTCGCAGCTATGGCATCGGTTCAGGCTTACGAGGAATTCTTCCAACACACCCTGCAGTCCACATCACCGCATGTGCAACCCAAACTACGGACGGAACTACTCTTTGTGACACTTGCACAGGTTGTCCAAGACCTATCGTGCTCACCTCTTTCAGATGCACAGTCTTCGACACCCTTCACTCATTGTCTGATTGGGGCATTCGGGCATCTTTAAAACTGGTCACCGAGCGTTTCGTTTGGCCAAGCGTAAACAAAGATGCTCGTAACTGGGTTTGAGCCTGTCTTCACTGCCAGCGCTCTAAGGTACCTCGACACACCCTTAGTACTCTCGGCTCATTCGCTGTGCCGGATTCACGGTTCTTTCACGTACACTTAGACTTGGTAGGACCCTTGCCTCCCTCTCACAATTCGATATACGTACTGACATGTGTTGACCGCTTCACTAGATGGTCAGAAGCCATCCCTGTATCAGACTACGTAGCCGAAACGGTCATTCGTGCGTTTTTGGACCGTTAGGTGTCCCACTACGGATGCTCATCTACCATCACTACCGACCGCGGAACGTCTTTCGAATCTTTGCAATTCGATACGTTCTGCAACTTCTTAGGCTGCCGTCATATCCACACGACGGCATCTCACCCTGCGGCAAATGGCCTGGTTGAGCGCTTTCATCGACAGCGTAAGTCATCGCTCTTCGCCACGTATGACCCTGACTGGAGCGTAAACATTCCGTCAGTACTTCTAGGTATCCGCGGCAGCATCAAAGGTGATCTGTAGTGCACATCAGCAGAGCTGGTCTACGGCACAGCGTTTAAGCTGCCAGAAGAGTTCATTTTACCACCTCACCATCGTGTATGCCACGGTCAAACTTCTCAGCCTCCCTTTATAAACGCATGTGTTCGCTGCGGCCGACCCCTCCTCGTGAGCAGACCAGCGAGGTGCAAATGCACAGTGGACTCTCGACTTGCACTCACATTTTCGTCCGCGCAGACGCAGTCCGTCACCCCATTCAGCCTCCCTACACCGGCCCCTTAAGTTATCCAACGAACCCCTAAGCATTTTACCTTTGATCAGAATGGTCACCGAATAACGGTGTCCATTGACCGTCTTAAGGTGGAATTTTTTGAAGATCCGCCTCAAACTTTATCTGGCATAGCCACAAATGTAAATTCACCAGCAACCGCATCTTCCACACCAGGTACCTTAGACCCCTCTGTTAAAAGTTACCCTCTGCCAACCCAACCCCAACCCCAGGCGACTGACCTGCGCGGCAGACAGGTCAAACGTCCAGTCCGCTTTTCAGATTTTGTTAATGTTTGCCATCTTCCTTGACATGCTCATTTTCCACCTTTCATGGTAAGCATGTGTTTCATTCACAGACGTTTGGTGAATCGGCAAAAAGATCTAAAACATTTCCTGCAGAAAACAAACAAAAATGTGTGCACTTTTTGATTTAGGTCTTAAATACAAATACGTTTTTGTAGTATTTTATTATGGAAACGTTTCGCCTATGACGCAACTGCACGTGAGTTGAAGAAGCTCTTGCGTCAAGGGCGAAACGTTGCCATAATAAAATCTTACAAAAACCGATTTGTATTCAAAACGTGAATTTATGATATCCCAGTCAGTTCCAAGCATATTCCGAGATTTTGTACACCTTTTTGTTTCTTATCCTTGCGTCGTTATCCACACAGCATCACGCCGCCTATCTCGACCATGCCCAACCCTCTCTTAGTTTTACATTCCAGTACTCAAGTCCCCTGAGAAACTGCGGAATCCCCTGACCCACCTGCCGGGGGCCTCTAGCCCCATAATCCTGGCTCCAAACGACCGCGTCTCCCCACTACCGGTGAGACGACGACTGGTCTGGTCGGCAGCGACGACGTTCGGGATTCTTCGTGGGACAAGCATCATTACGGCTGTAAACTCGAATTGCGGTGGGTAGAGTGACAACTTCCAAGCGCACCGTCGGGCCGCAGCGGAGGAAATGCCCTGGCTGCTACTATTTTTGCAGTCCGACCAGCCCGCCCCGACGGTTCACCTATGATGCACTCCAGTCCGCACCAAAATAATTAATAGGAAATAACAAAGAAACCGGAACCCAACGAACTCACGCGCGCCCGCTCCGTCCTCGTGCGCCTACTACGACTACTACTTTACTTTTCCATTGTCACTTTGTTCCCCCACCCGATATCGCTATCGATGGCTTCCCTCATTCAGCCTTCTACACGAAGACCTTTGTAGTGAACATGAAACACTTATGCTTTCTGTGTTTTGTGACATTGGATTTTATTATTGGTTGTATCTTACTGACGGCTCGCCTGGTTCACTTCCGAATTCTCTGTGATTCGCACGCTACCTTGCTCTGTGCTCTTGCTAATTTGCTCATAGTTCATTGCAGCTCATGACAATACACGTTGGGCCCGGCTACATACTCACATCTGAATAATTGTTCTCCGTATTGGTTCCTACTGGTTCTCTTCGTAACCAGTACCTGAGTTCTGCTTCACAAGTCCAGCTGCGGTGAAGAAACATCATGAATCCAACATCATCGCGGTACACCATCGTACGAACAAGAAATTATATTGCAATAGTAATGGAAGGTTAATAAGTGGCTAATCAGTTAGCACGAACCTTTTATGAGGTCCAGTTACATACAACATCTGTGAGAGTAGGGGATGATTAAGAGATTTCGCTACACAATGGCACTAAAACAGCAAATACTAATGCAACCCAATTGAACTACCATGTTAATGAAACCCAACAGCAGGTTGAAGTTAAATGTTCTATTGTCTGTACATCATGCCTACAGCGATTGCTTTTAATAGGATATGTAAAATCCTTATCTAAAACGCTTTATTTCATCCGCATAGTTACTGATGATCCAACTGATCAAAAGTGTTTTCGCGCTGAAAACCAGTTTTTCGACAATTGTACGAATCCGGCTACGTTAGTGATAACAGAGTAACGATATTCACCCTTGTCCCACCTACGGTGTCGAAACGAAAAAAAGTGTTTGCGAGGAGCCAGTTCGTAAAGGTCCCAATAGCCGGTTGAGCGAAGTTGAAGTGTGTGGGATCAGCGAAAATGGAAACCAAGGTGTAACCAACTGACGCGTTGTATACGTAGAACATCAACGTAAGTCCATCACTTTGAATGTAAAGGTGTAAAGCAGAAAACGTATGAGGCTCTTTTCGAACTTTTAAAAGTACTTATTTTGGCAGTTCCAAAACGTCTTATTATCTTTTGTATATTGGTAAACTTTTCTGACAGCATTAAAAGTAGACATGGGAAGATGGAACACCTGCCCTACGGAAAGTAACAAACGCTAACAAAGTCCGAAAAACTAACTGGATTTCAGTGTTGTTAAGCATGCGCAGTAGCCCAATGGACAATGCAGAATGTGCAGGTATAGTGTGGAAACGTTTAATGGACTTCTCCTACGTTACAGTCTCTAGGAATGCCGAAACGGAAAACCGATGGAATAAAAGTATATCATGGTCATTGTCAACCAATCATGTAAGCGCTTGTGTTCACGATCAATATTCAAGTATAAGCCTAACATCCCACTCTTCCCTGGTAAAGACTGCAGTCACCGGGTTGATACCGATCAACTGACGGAGGCGTGCGTTTTGAACATCTTAATTCAGGTGGTCGCACATCAGTTAGCGGTTCCTTATTCTGGGAGGCCGATTCCCCACCCATTTTCGCATCACTTGCAGTCTCTTGTTGACCCTGCTTCTGCGATTCGACGCAGCGTGGCGGGACATGGTCAAAGTGACGGCGCATCACATGGCTGTCCTCCAGCTGTAGTTCTGCTTGGTTACGCGTTGAGGACATAGGTGTAGCAGGCTGCCACCTTGCTTCGTTAGGCATTCTTTTGTACTCTGAAACAAAATCATAGAGGCACATTTCCTCTGGTCTCTTGTCATCCCCACATACTTTTTCCTGATTTGTCTCCATGTTCCATCGCGAGTTCGGAAAACGTAGGTGCAGTCTGGTTCGTAGTGACCGACCAAGCTTCAGTCGGTGTCGTGCGGTAAGAGAGCAGAAGACGATGCATCCTATTTTGCAGTCCCAAAAGTCTGCTTGAGGAGACCTTACTTAACAGTCTAGACTGCACGTTCTGCCATTCCATTCGACGCCGGATGGTACGGCGCAGACTTGATGTGATGTATTCCACTGTTACTCAAGATTGGTTGAGACTCTTCACTGGTAACTGGTGTCCCATTGTCGGTGCCTACCGTTTCTGGGATACCGAAAGTGGTGAATACGTAAAGCATCATTGCAACCGTTGCTGTGGAAGTGGATTTACTTCTATCCATTTAGAGTGGACATCAAACAAATTCAGACACATCATCCATTAATCGGGCCAACGTAGTCCGCCTATAACTGATCGCAGAGCTTCTCCGGTCAATGCCATGAATGTGTTGGTCCTGGAGAAATTCGTCTATGGTATTTCTGACAGTTCACAAGTTTTCAACAGCCGTTCTATATCCTGATCAGTGTTTGGCCACCAACAGTAACCAAGTGCCAGTGACTTTATCCTGTTCATGCCAGGGTCTACGGCGTATAGCTCTCCCGGCAACTGGAGCCGTAGTGTTTCCGGTGGAACTATGCGGGGGCCTCGAAATATGCAGCCATCGTAGAGACTTAACACATTATTCCGACAGGCAAATGGTTTCAGTTTGTCGTACGTGTTTGCAGGCCATCCGGTCATCAAGAACCGTTTCACCATCGACAACCCAGGTTACCGGTCTACCAGGCGCCGCACTACCTCACTCCGGATGCGCGTCTTTTCAGGGTGTTGAAGCAGATAGATAAAGTCCATAAGTTCAAGGTTCGTTTTATTCCATGCTGCTACGAGAGGCGACCCAGTACATAGGCACTAGTATTAGTAGGTCCGTTTACTGTGGATTACAGTTATACGCGATCAAAATTAATGGCCAGCTTTGCATTCGAGTCAAAGACACTTTCCGGATTCCCTTCTCCTCACCCAGAAGCGGAAGAAGCGGATTACGGTCAATTTGTATATCGAACGGCCTTACCCAGACCTACTGCTGGAAGCGCTTGATTCCGAAAATAATCGCTAAGGCCTCTATCCATTTGGCAGTAATTCCTCTTTGCGGATTGCAGAGTGTGAGACTCAAATCGATCTGACAAGTGGTACCGTCATCCGTCCGGTGACTTAGGAATGCGACTACTCCGCATGGGGATGCTTCCCACTGCAGCACTAGAGGCTGGTTTTGATTGAAATGCATATGATACGTGGAGGTGCTGAGCGCTTTTTGTATCTAGGAAGGCACTTCTTTGATCCGGAGCCCCAAATTCAGGACTTCACCTTGTGCACCAATTCGTACAAAAGGTGCAATGGCTGTTAAGACGTTAGCTAAGAAGCAACGATAGACATCGTAGAGGTTTAACATATTCCGACAGGTGAATGATTTTTGTTCGTCTGATGTGCTTGTAGGCCACTTTTCTTTGATCCGGAACCCCAAATCAGGGACTTCACCTTGTGCAACATTTAGTACAAGGATGCAATTACTGCTAAGGCGTTAGGTAAGAAACAGCGATGGTGATAAAACATCCTCAGAAATGATGGAAGTTCAGGTTCATTCTCGTGGTCCGGTGCGAGTAGAATGGGGTTGACTTTCTCTTCTAACATATGTATTCGTTTTTTAAGGAGGCAGTAACCCAGATACCGAACGGAATTCGAGAAAAATGTACTCTTCGACTTATTTAGTTTGATTCCACTTAGTTCTAGACGTTCGAGCACAATGGATAGCGTTTTTAAATATTCAGCAGCTGTGGTCCTGTAATTAGAATGTCGTCAAGATAGACGCAAATGTAAGGAATATATCTGAGCAGATTGGCAATGATCTTTTGTAATATTGCTGGGGCTGAACTCATTCTGAAAGGCAGTCGTTCGTACTGGAATATACCCATGTGGGTACCTATCGGAATGCATGAACGATAAGTCTCGTCCAACTCGATTTCAATAGTTCACTATTGTATGATGGGATAAAAAGCATAAGTTTACATAACCCACAGGGTGGATATGCAAAAGAAAATTAAAACCAATGTTCCAACGTGGGACGTGAAGTATCAGTGGTTAAACCATTGCACATTATCGAACTGTTGCATAGCGTTTATCACTGAAAGTCTAAGAGTCTTTCGAATGTCGTCATGTCTGGTGCGTTCACCACATAGTTTGGTAATGCATTCCAGTGAGAACAGATTCTAAGTGAGAAAAAATACTTTCTACAATTCAAACGAGAGTGTTGCGTCATTAGTTTCAGGTGGTTGCCTCGGCTTTGTTTGTAAGGGGCTAGAGTCAACAGTGATGTACATGGATGCTCGCTTTCAGTTAGTACCCGGTATGTGAGAGTAAGATCTCCGCGAAGCCGTCGGTATTCTAATGAGAACACACCGAGTACACGAAGACGCATTTCGTAACTATACCGGATAGTCCACGCGTTGCCTTTGTGCTCTTCTTTGGGGCTGTTCCAAGAGGCGGATGTCTCGTTTTAACCATGGACACCAGGCCTGAATTGCATATTCAACATGAGGACGAATGTAGGAGTTAATCAACAAATTGTACTAGCTGTCGCTCAAAAGTGCGAGAGCTAGCCTCAAATGTCTCGAAGTTCAGTTCGCCCACTTGCTGCTTTCGAACATTGGAGCGAATTTCCAAGACTCTCTTGCACGATATATACTAGGTCGCGTTAACTAGTCACGTGTTGCATGACGTGTTGCCCCTAAAGTTATGTGTTGACGAAGCTGTTGTGCACCGTCAGCAGGTGGCACTTTGCCAGGGTTTCAGTGGTAGCTGGTTCTTTACTGCCCATTCGTTATTCCGGGTCAGATCTTCCTGGAGGTAGACACGGTCGGATGCTGAGCGAATTGCTCTCCATATTTTAGCATCGTCTGCAAATATTTGCATTGGGGATAGAATGCTTGCTGGAAGGTCATAGATATAGACTAAAAACAATAGCGGGTCGAGGACGGATCCTTGTGGTACACCACTGGAGTCGTAAAGGCTTTCAGAATAGGTTTGTCAGCTACTCTTACATGATTGCTCTGTCGTGTAAGTAGTCTTCCTAACCAGGTGAGCAGGGCCACCGTTGATACCGTAGGCAGCAAGCTTTTGGAGGAGAAAGAAGTGACTTGACCCTGTCGAATGCTTTAGAAAATCCAACTAAAGCACATCAATGGGGACTCCTTCATCAGCTGCTCTGGTCCATGAGTCCTGAGTAATCAGCAAATTGGTGAGACAGGTACGTTCACGTTTGAAACCATGTTGGGCATTAGAAATTATTTGTAGACTTTCAAAGTATCGCGTCAGTTCATCCGCGATTACCGATTCCATCACTTTTGATAAAACGGGAAGGATAGTAATAAGTTGGCTGTTGACAGGATCCGATCGCTTACCTCCTTTTATACTGAAATGATAATTCCATTTTTCCACTCAGATGGGGTGTATGGGAGTTAAGCATACCCTAGAAAAAGGCTGCAAGTGATGCTGCTATGGTGGGAGTAAGGCTTTTCGGTACTCTTGGGCAGATCATGGCGATTCCAGGGGCAGTGTAATCCCGGAGAGACTGCAATTTGCTTGCTGCTGGGCTAAAGATGATGCTGGATAAGCCAACGACATTTGTTGGGAGTTGATAGGGCGAAGGGTCCATGGTATTTGCAGCTACTGAGCCAAACTGCACTAGTAGAGCGTTCGCGGCATCCACAGCAGTAGTTGTTAGGCCGCTGGCCGTTTTGAGTAGTCGTATTCTGGGATTAACCTTTCTTTTGCTATTCACAAATCTGTATAATGGTTTGGTGTTACTCGTAAATTTCAACACCATAGTCTTCTGCCATTCGTACTTATCGACTCTAGTGAGCGACGTGCAGTAGTTTCTGATTGCGTTGTAATTCTGCCATGTCATATCACATGGGCCTAGCAAAGGTTGGATCCAGATCTCATATCTTCTGTTGATCCGTTTACGTGTTCTGGTTTGGATCCACCTATTGGTCCGGCTCGTAATGGTACAACCTTCGATGCTGATTGTACGACCCAGTTAATTTTATATTTCTGTTCATCCCAGGTGTTATTCGCTGAACTGTGCATCTGTAGGTCCCAGTCAACGGTTGCTGCTAAGTTGTGCAGCTTAAAATAGTCCGTAATAGTTTGTTGAGTCGCTCTTTCTTTATCACAATACTGGCAAACACACAACCAAATGTTAGGACTGAATGGTCGCTACGGCCCAGCGAAGGAGTGTATGCTACTGACTCAACCATCAACTCTTCATTATTCGGGCTTAAGTCCAGGAGTGATGACTTGTTTGAACCGCGGTGTCTGGTTGGTCGATGCATGTGGTTATACAAAACTGCCATATCCATGAATTCAAGAAGCTTCGACTTAAATGATGGGCCATTAGGGGAGCTTGATGCTATTGAAGGAACATTAAAGTCGCCCATTATAAGATAGTGAGAGTACTTTTGTGAAACAGCATAGCGGAGGACGTTTAACAGAATGTTATCGCTGTCTGCTGATGAGTTCGGAGGTCTATAGATAACTGCTAAGAGGCAAGCATCACTCTTCTTCTGTGAACCAACATCTCGACCTGCTAGTGTAGAGGGGCCGCTTCCAAGAATGGCTCTGGGGAGCTCTTCGGAGCTAGCTGAGAGCGGATCGCGAAAGACGGCTAGCGACGAGCCTGGGCCCGGAACTACGGAGCGGGAAGATGTGGACAGCGCAATAAATCAGACAAATACGCCGCTAGCGCAGCCCACAGGACCGAGGTCGAGCCGATTGACACAGCCCAGAACAAGCAAGTCGAGAGCTCTCGAACGACTCCTGGCCGATCCAAATCGGGTACAGAGAAGTGGGGATCGAGGCGAAAACAGGAAGACGGATCTTCCAAGTCAGAGCTCCCGAGGCGAAAGGACTGGCTCGTCTCTAACAT
>OX104066.1:97527328-97563796 GCA_944474145.2 Dicrocoelium dendriticum
GTCAGAAGCCATCCCTGTATCAGACTACGTAGCCGAAACGGTCATTCGTGCGTTTTTGGACCGTTAGGTGTCCCCACTACGGATGCTCATCTACCATCACTACCGACCGCGGAACGTCTTTCGAATCTTTGCAATTCGATACGTTCTGCAACTTCTTAGGCTGCCGTCATATCCACACGACGGCATCTCACCCTGCGGCAAATGGCCTGGTTGAGCGCTTTCATCGACAGCGTAAGTCATCGCTCTTCGCCACGTATGACCCCTGACTGGAGCGTAAACATTCCGTCAGTACTTCTAGGTATCCGCGGCAGCATCAAAGGTGATCTGTAGTGCACATAAGCAGAGCTGGTCTACGGCACAGCGTTTAAGCTGCCAGAAGAGTTTCATTTTACCACCTCACTATCGTGTATGCCACGGTCAAACTTCTCAGCCTCCCTTTATAAACGCATGTGTTCGCTGCGGCTGACCCTCCTCGTGAGCAGACCAGCGAGGTGCAAATGCACAGTGGACTCTCGACTTGCACTCACATTTTCGTCCGCGCAGACGCAGTCCGTCACCCCATTCAGCCTCCCTACACCGGCCCCTTAAGTTATCCAACGAACTCCGAAGCAGTTTACCTTGATCAGAATGGTCACCGAATAACGGTGTCCATTGACCGTCTTAAGGTGGAATTTTTTGAAGATCCGCCTCAAACTTTATCTGCATAGCCACAAATGTAAAGTCACCAGCAACCGCATCTTCCACACCAGGTACCTTAGACCCCTCTGTTAAAAGTTACCCTCTGCCAACCCAACCCCAACCCCAGGCGACTGACCTGCGCGGCAGACAGGTCAAACGTCCAGTCCGCTTTTCAGGTTTTGTTAATGTTTGCCATCTTCCTTGACATGCTCATTTTCCACCTTTCATGGTAAGCATGTGTTTCATTCACAGACGTTTGGTGAATCGGCAAAAAGATCTAAAACATTTCCTGCAGAAAACAAACAAAAATGTGTGCACTTTTTGATTTAGGTCTGAAACACAAATACGTTTTTGTAGTATTTTATTATGGCAACGTTTCGCCTATGACGCAACTGCACGTGGGTTGAAGAAGCTCTTGCGTCAAGGGCGAAAGGTTGCCATAATAAAATCTTACAAAAACCGATTTGTATTCAAAACGTGAATTTATGATATCCCAGTCAGTTCCAAGCATATTCCGAGATTTTGTACACCTTTTTGTTTCTTATACTTGCGTCGTTATCCACACAGCATCACGCCGCCTATCTCGACCATGCCCAACCCTCCCTTAGTTTTACATTCCAGTACTCAAGTCCCCTGAGAAACTGCGGAATCCCCTGACCCACCTGCCGGGGGCCTCTAGCCCCATAATCCTGACTCCAAGCGACCGCGTCTCCCCACTGCCGGTGCGACGACGACTGGTCTGGTCCGCAGCGACGACGTTCGGGATTCTTCGTGGGACAAGCATCATTACGGCTGTAAACTCGAATTGCGGTGGGTAGAGTGACAACTTCCAAGCGCACCGTCGGGCCGCAGCGGAGGAAATGCCCTGGCTGCTACTATTTTTGCAGTCCGACCAGCCCGCCCCGACGGTTCACCGATGATGCACTCCAGTCCGCACCAAAATAATTAATAGGAAATAACAAAGAAACCGGAACCCAACGAACTCACGCGCGCCCGCTCCGTCCTCGTGCGCCTACTACAACTACTACTTTACTTTTCCATTGTCACTTTGTTCCCCCACCCGATATCGCTATCGATGGCTTCCCTCATTCAGCCTTCTACACGAAGACCTTTGTAGTGAACATGAAACACTTATGCTTTCTGTGTTTTGTGACATTGGATTTTATTATTGGTTGTATCTTACTGACGGCTCGCCTGGTTCACTTCCGAATTCTCTGTGATTCGCACGCTACCTTGCTCTGTGCTCTTGCTAATTTGCTCATAGTTCATTGCAGGTCATGACAATACACGTTGGGTCCGGCTACATACTCACATCTGAATAATTGTTCTCCGTATTGGTTCCTACTGGTTCTCTTCGTAACCAGTACCTGAGTTCTGCTTCACAAGTCCAGCTGCGGTGAAGAAACATCATGAATCCAACATCATCGCGGTACACCATCGTACGAACAAGAAATTATATTGCAATAGTAATAGAAGGCTCATAAGTGGCTAATCAGTTAGCACGAACCTTTTATGAGGTCCAGTTACATACAACATCTGTGAGAGTAGGGGATGATTAAGAGATTTCGCTACACAATGGCACTAAAACAGCAAATACTAATGCAACCCAATTGAACTACCATGTTAATGAAACCCAACAGCAGGTTGAAGTTAAATGTTCTATTGTCTGTACATCATGCATACAGTGATTGATTTTAATAGGATATGTAAAATCCTTATCTAAAACGCTTTATTTCATCCGCATAGTTACTGATGATCCAACTGATCAAAAGTGTTTTCGCGCTGAAATCCAGTTTTTCGACAATTGTACGAATCCGGCTACGTTAGTGATAACAGAGTAACGATATTCACCCTTGTCCTACCTACGGTGTCGAAACGAAAAAAAGTGTTTGCGAGGAGCCAGTTCGTAAAGGTCCCAATAGCCGGTTGAGCGAAGTTGAAGTGTGTGGGATCAGCGAAAATGGAAACCAAGGTGTAACCAACTGACGCGTTGTATACGTAGAACATCAACGTAAGTCCATCACTTTGAATGTAAAGGTGTAAAGCAGAAAACGTATGAGGCTCTTTTCGAACTTTTAAAAGTACTTATTTTGACAGTTCCAAAACGTCTTATTATCTTTTGTATATTGGTAAACTTTTCTGACAGCATTAAAAGTAGACATGGGAAGATGGAACACCTGCCCTACGGAAAGTAACAAACGCTAACAAAGTCCGAAAAACTAACTGGATTTCAGTGTTGTTAAGCATGCGCAGTAGCCCAATGGACAATGCAGAACGTGCAGGTATAGTGTGGAAACGTTTAATGGACTTCTCCTACGTTACAGTCTCTAGGAATGCCGAAACGGAAAACCGATGGAATAAAAGTATATCATGGTCATTGTCAACCAATCATGTAAGCGCTTGTGTTCACGATCAATATTCAAGTATAAGCATAACATCCCACTCTTCCCTGGTAAAGACTGCAGTCACCGGGTTGATACCGATCAACTGACGGAGGCGTGCGTTTTGAACATCTTAATTCAGGTGGTCGCACATCAGTTAGCGGTTCCTTATTCTGGGAGGCCGATTCCCCACCCATTTTCGCATCACTTGCAGTCTCTTGTTGACCCTGCTTCTGCGATTCGACGCAGCGTGGCGGGACATGGTCAAAGTGACGGCGCATCACATGGCTGTCCTCCAGCTGTAGTTCTGCTTGGTTACGCGTTGAGGACATAAGTGTAGCAGGCTGCCACCTTGCTTCGTTAGGCATTCTTTTGTACTCTGAAACAAAATCATAGAGGCACATTTCCTCTGGTCTCTTGTCATCCCCACATACTTTTTCCTGATTTGCCTCCATGTTCCATCGAGAGTTCGGAAAACGTAGGTGCAGTCTGGTTCGTAGTGACCGACCAAGCTTCAGTCGGTGTCGTGCGGTAAGAGAGCAGAAGACGATGCATCCTATTTTGCACTCCCAAAAGTCTGCTTGAGGAGACCTTACTTAACAGTCTAGACTGCACGTTCTGCCATTCCATTCGACGCCGGATGGTACGGCGCAGACTTGATGTGATGTATTCCACTGTTACTCAAGATTGGTTGAAACTCTTCACTGGTAACTGGTGTCCCATTGTCGGTGCCTACCGTTACTGGGATACCGAAAGTGGTGAATACGTAAAGCATCATTGCAACCGTTGCTGTGGAAGTGGATTTACTTCTATCCATTTAGAGTGGACATCAAACAAATTCAGCCACATCATCCATTAATCGGGCCAACGTAGTCCGCCTGTAACTGATCGCAGAGCTTCTCCGGTCAATGCCATGAATGTGTTGGTCCTGGAGAAAATCGTCTATGGTATTTCTGATAGTTCACAAGTTTTCAACAGCCGTTCTATATCCTGATCAGTGTTTGGCCACCAACAGTAACCAAGTGCCAGTGACTTTATCCTGTTCATGCCAGGGTCTACGACGTATAGCTCTTCCGGCAACTGGAGCCGTAGTGTTTCCGGTGGAACTATGCGGGGGCCTCGAAATATGCAGCCATCGTAGAGACTTAACACATTATTCCGACAGGCAAATGGTTTCAGTTTGTCTTACGTGTTTGCAGTCCATCCGGTCATCAAAAACCGTTTCACCATCGACAACCCAGGTTACCGGTCTACCAGGCGCTGCACTACCTCACTCCGGATGCGCGTCTTTTC
This sequence comes from Dicrocoelium dendriticum, assembly GCA_944474145.2. Taxonomy (NCBI): domain Eukaryota; kingdom Metazoa; phylum Platyhelminthes; class Trematoda; order Plagiorchiida; family Dicrocoeliidae; genus Dicrocoelium; species Dicrocoelium dendriticum. The sequence goes on from OX104066.1 coordinate 97,531,681, forward strand.
AGGGTGTTGAAGCAAATAGATAAAGTCCATAAGTTCAAGGTTCGTTTTATTCCATGCTCCTACGAGAGGCGAACCAGTGCATAGGCACTAGTATTAGTAGGTCCGTTTACTGTGGATTACAGTTATACGCGATCAAAATTAATGGCCAGCTTTGCATTCGAGTCAAAGACACTTTCCGGATTCCCTTCTCCTCACCCAGAAGCGGAAGAAGCGGATTACGGTCAATTTGTATATCGAACGGCCTTACCCAGACCTACTGCTGGAAGCGCTTGATTCCGAAAATAATCGCTAAGGCCTCTATCCATTTGGCAGTAATTCCTCTTCGCGGATTGCAGAGTGTGAGACTCAAATCGATCTGACAAGTGGTACCGTCATCCGTCCGGTGACATAGGAATGCGACTACTCCGCATGGGGATGCTTCCCACTGCAGCACTAGAGGCTGGTTTTGATTGAAATGCATATGATACGTGGAGGTGCTGAGCGCTTTTTGTATCTAGGAAGGCACTTCTTTGATCCGGAGCCCCCAAATTCAGGACTTCACCTTGTGCACCAATTCGTACAAAGGTGCAATGGCTGTTAAGACGTTAGCTAAGAAGCAACGATAGACATCGTAGAGGTTTAACATATTCCGACAGGTGAATGATTTTTGTTCGTCTGATGTGCTTGTAGGCCACTTTTCTTTGATCCGGAACCCCAAATCAGGGACTTCACCTTGTGCAACATTTAGTACAAGGATGCAATTACTGCTAAGGCGTTAGGTAAGAAACAACGATGGTGATAAAACATCCTCAGAAATGATGGAAGTTCAGGTTCATTCTCGTGGTCCGGTGCGAGTAGAATGGGGTTGACTTTCTCTTCTAACATATGTAATTCGTTTTTAAGGAGGCAGTAACCCAGGTACCGAACGGAATTCGAGAAAATGTACTCTTCGACTTATTTAGTTTGATTCCACTTAGTTCTAGACGTTCGAGCACAATGGATAGCGTTTTTAAATATTCAGCAGCTGTGGTCCTGTAATTAGAATGTCGTCAAGATAGACGCAAGTGTAAGGAATATATCTGAGCAGATTGGCAATGATCTTTTGTAATATTGCTGGGGCTGAACTCATTCTGAAAGGCAGTCGTTCGTACTGGAATATACCCATGTGGGTACCTATCGGAATGCATGAACGATAAGTCTCGTCCAACTCGATTTCAATAGTTCACTATTGTATGATGGGATAAAAAGCATAAGTTTACATAACCCACAGGGTGGATATGCAAAAGAAAATTAAAACCAATGTTCCAACGTGGGACGTGAAGTATCAGTGGTTAAACCATTGCACATTATCGAACTGTTGCATAGCGTTTATCACTGAAAGTCTAAGAGTCTTTTGAATATCGTCATGTCTGGAACGTTTATCACATAGCTTGGTAATGTATTCCAGTGAGAACAGATTCTAACTGAATAAAAATATTTTCTACAATGCAGACGGGAGTGTTGCGTGACGTTTCAGGTGGTTGCCACGGCTTTGTTTGTAAGGGGCTAGAGTCAACAGTTATGTACATGGATGCTCGCTTTCAGTTAGTACCCCGTATGTGAGAATAAGATCTCCGCGAAGCCGTCCGTATTTTGAGGAGAATACACCGAATACACGAAGGCGCATTTCGTAACTTATGCCGGATAGTCCACGCGTTGCCTTTGTTGCTCTTCTTTTTGGTTGTTACAATAGGCGATTGTCGCGTTTTAACCATGGACACCAGGCCTGAATTGCATATTCAACGTGAGGATGGATATAGGGGTTAAGCAGCATTTGCACTAGCCGTCGCTCAAAGATGCCGAGAGCTCGCATCAAAAGTCTCAAGTTCAAGTTCGCCACACTTGCTGCTTTCGAACATTGGAGCGAATTGCCAAGATTCTCTTGCATGATCACATGTAAGTCGCGTTCAGTAGTCACATGGTGCATGACGTGTTGCCCCAAAAGGTATGTGTTGACGAAGCTGTTGTGCACCGTCAGCAGGTGGCACTTCGCAGGGTTCAGTGGAAGCTGGTTCTTTTCTGCCCATTCGTTAATCCGCGTCAGATCTTCCTGGAGGTAGACACTGTCGGATGCTGAGCGAATTGCTCTCCATATTTTAGCATCATCTGCAAATATTTGCATTGGAGATAGAATGTCTGTTGGAAGGTCGTTAATGTAGACTAAAAATAGTAGCGGGCTGAGGACGGATCCTTGTGGTACACCACTGGAGACGTAAAGGCTTTCAGAATAGGTGTCAGCTACTCTTACCTTGATTGCTCTGTCATGTAAGTAGTCTTCTAACCAGGTGAAAGAACCGTTGATACCGTAGGCAGCAAAGTTTTGGAAGTGAAAGAAGTGATTGACCTTGTTGAATGCTTTAGAAAATCCAACTAAATCACATCAATGGGGACTCCTTCATCAACTGCTCTGGTCCATGAGTCCTGAGTAATCAGCAAATTGGTGAGACAGGTACGTTCACGTTTGAAACCATGTTGGGCATTAGAAATTATTTGTAGACTTTCAAAGTATCGCGTCAGTTCATCCGCGATTACCGATTCCATCACTTTTGCTAAAACGGGAAGGATAGTAATAAGTTGGCTGTTGACAGGATCCGATCGCTTACCTCCTTTTATACTGGAATGATAATTCCATTTTTCCACTCAGATGGGGTGTATGGGAGTTAAGCATACCCTAGAAAAAGGCTGCAAGTGATGCTGCTATGGTGGGAGTAAGGCTTTTCGGTACTCTTGGGCAGATCATGGCGATTCCAGGGGCAGTGTAATCCCGGAGAGACTGCAATTTGCTTGCTGCTGGGCTAAAGATGATGCTGGATAAGCCAACGACATTTGTTGGGAGTTGATAGGGCGAAGGGTCCATGATATTTGCAGCTACTGAGCCAAACTGCACGAGTAGAGCGTTCGCGGCATCCACAGCAGTAGTTGTTAGGCCGCTGGCCGTTTTGAGTAGTCGTATTCTGGGATTAACCTTTCTTTTGCTATTCACAAATCTGTATAATGGTTTGGTGTTACTCGTAAATTTCAGCACCATAGTCTTCTGCCATTCGTACTTATCGACTCTAGTGAGCGACGTGCAGTAGTTTCTGATTGCGTTGTAATTCTGCCATGTCATATCACATGGGCCTAGCGAAGGTTGGATCCAGATCTCATATCTTCTGTTGATCCGTTTACGTGTTCTGGTTTGGATCCACCTATTGGTCCGGCTCGTAATGGTACAACCTTCGATGCTGATTGTACGACCCAGTTAATTTTATATTTCTGTTCATCCCAGGTGTTATTCGCTGAACTGTGCATCTGTAGGTCCCAGTCAACGGTTGCTGCTAAGTTGTGCAGCTTAAATCAGTCCGTAATAGTTTGTTGAGTCGCTCTTTCTTTATCAACAATACTGGCAAACACACAACCAAATGTTAGGACTGAATGGTCGCTACGGCCCAGCGAAGGAGTGTATGCTACTGACTCAACCATCAACTCTTCATTATTCGGGCTTAAGTCCAGGAGTGATGACTTGTTTGAACCGCGATGTCTGGTTGGTCGATGCATGTGGTTATACAAAACTGCCATATCCATGAATTCAAGAAGCTTCGACTTAAATGATGGGCCATTAGGGGAGCTTGATGCTATTGAAGGAACATTAAAGTCGCCCATTATAAGATAGTGAGAGTACTTTTGTGAAACAGCATTGCGGAGGACGTTTAACAGAATGTTATCGCTGTCTGCTGATGAGTTCGGAGGTCTATAGATAACTGCTAAGAGGCAAGCATCACTCTTCTTCTGTGAACCAACATCTCGACCTGCTAGTGTAGAGGGGCCGCTTCCAAGAATGGCTCTGGGGAGCTCTTCGGAGCTAGCTGAGAGCGGATCGCGAAAGACGGCTAGCGACGAGCCTGGGCCCGGAACTACGGAGCGGGAAGATGTGGACAGCGCAATAAATCAGACATATACGCCGCTAGCGCAGCCCACAGGACCGAGGTCGAGCCGATTGACACAGCCCAGAACAAGCAAGTCGAGAGCTCTCGAACGACTCCTGGCCGATCCAAATCGGGTACAGAGAAGTGGGGATCGAGGCGAAAACAGGAAGGCGGATCTTCCAAGTCAGAGCTCCCGAGGCGAAAGGACTGGCTCGTCTCTAACATCCGTACCTGTGTTGCTTTGTGGGACGGAAATCTAGTCGATATTCGATGGCGCGCGCGAGACCCTCGTGTGCCCATTTTCGGTGTGCAATAAACGTCTACCCCCCTGTCTGGTCGTTCTCGCTACACTGGTGCCGTGACCAATCGTGATGGAGTTGACCCAGTTGGAGCAATTTGCGGCCGGTGACGTGGAGGCGTGGCTCGATGAGTTCGACGGAATTGCGGCTTGCACGGGTGTGAGGGGGATGCAAATTTGCTAATTGCTTTGGGCACACGGTTGAGTGGACGAGCCAAGGCGGTGTATCTGCTCACTCGAAAGGCCAAACCCGGTTGTTCGTTCGCTGAGATGAGGGCTGCCTTGTGTGCAGAATTTGGGAAGGATTTGGAGAGAGAACGAGCACTGCAACGATTTCACGCAGCCAGGTGGGACGAACAGGAGGATTTGATGGTGTTTTTCCAGCAGCTGGACAGACATCTAACGATTGGGCTCCCCGAGTTAGAGGGTAACGCAAGAGAGCGCCTACTGAAACAGCAGTTTATCCTAAGTCTGCCCGGTCCACTCCATGATCAGGTGAAATTGGCGTCGCTGGTGGGAGACAGCAAAGCGTTGGATCTGGTGACGGTCGCCCAGAATTTGTCGGAACGAGTGACAGTGAGAAGCATCCAGCATGCTGAGTTGGAACAGAAAGTAAATCGCCTTTCCGAAATGGTGGAGCAGCTGTTGTCGATAGAGTCTTCAAGCACCACTTCACAACACAATGTGCGGGTAATCCGGAACGGTCGCCGCTGTTTCCGATGCAACCAGAATGGTCATGTGGCGAGATTCTGCACCAACGTCAATGTGCCCCATTGTTTCTCTCTATCCATGCCGAGTCGGTGGCAAGTACCAGCCCTCCAGGTAACTATAGAAGGTGTGTCTGTCCGAGCCATAGTAGACACAGGAGCGGCAGTGTCAATTACGAAGAGGTTCAATGGCGTTCCAGTATACCCATCTTCAATCACGATGCAGACGGTCTGAGGACATTCTTTGAAAGTGACGGGCACGCAGCGGTTACGAATCAGGATAGGAGAAACGCTCATCAGCCATGACATGTTCATCGTGGAGGAGACGACCGCAACCATCATCGGAACCGACATCCTGAAACGGCTCGGTGTCACAATTGACCTGAAAAACGATGTGGTGATCGTGGCTAACGAGACGATCGAGATAAACAAGGGGAGAACCGACCGGGTTGGTGCCCTCAAAGCCGTGCCTGATTGTCAGAACCGTGCAATACGCAACGTACTGAGCAGGTATGCCCACTTATTCACAGACGCGGAAGATGATTACGGATTTTGCAATTGGGTTGAACACCGAATACCGTTGATCCCAGGAGGACAATGCAAGCCAATCTTCAGACGAATTCCACAGAACACCCTGGTGGAGATACAGAAGCAGGTGACCGAGATGGAATCGAAAGGAATCATCAGGCGAACGCACAGCCCGTATTCATCACCCGTGCTATTGACGAAGAAGGCCGACGGAACCTATCGATTTTGCATCGAGTTCAGAGAACTAAACAGGGTGACGGTGAAGGATGCATTCCCGAGGCCTCAGATGGAAGAAATTTTCTCAAGCCTTCACAGTGCGAAGCAGATATCTCTGATTGATCTCCGCTCGGGATATTGGCAACTGCCGATCGCAGAAGAAGATCGCCACAAGACGGCTTTCAGTGTCAATGGCCAGCAGTATGAGTTTTTGAGAATGCCGTTTGGATTGTGCAACGCCCCGGCTACATTCAGGCGTTTGTTGCTGATGGTCCTCGCGAACCTGCAAGGCGTGGTTGTGTATGGTGATGGCATCATCGTCTTCTCTGAGACGGAACAGGAACATGTGACCAGACTTGGAGCAGTACTGCAGAGGCTAGATGAAGCTGGTCTGAAACTCAGTCGTAAAAAGTCGCAGATTGCCCAAAAGTCAATTGTATGCTTGGGTCACATCGTGGGCAATGGTCAAGTCCATCCACTTCCGGAGAAACGCGAGACGATCAAGTGCTTCGCAAAACCAAAATCCAAGCGTCAGCTCCGTTCGTTCTTGGGAGTGGTGGCATATGATTCAAAGTTTGTGCCCCAGTTCGCAGAGAAGGTCAGCCCGTTGTTAAAGCTGCTTCGCAAGGACGTGCCCTTCGTGTGGACAGCTGAAGCGGATCAGGTCTTTGACCATCTAAAGGCATGCATAGCAGAAGCCCCGACATGTCTACGGCTACCCAATCCTGGTGAGAGGTTCACTGTGGCGGTCGACGCAAGCAACGTGGCCATCGGTGCGGTTTGTCTCGACCGGCTGGGGTGGTGGAGTACGCGAGCAGAGTGCTGACGGGGGCGGAACAGAAGTATTCAACAACGGAGAAAGAATGCTTGGCCATCGTGTGGGCGTTAGAGAAGTGGAGAAATTACTTACTGGCGAATGAATTCCGGGTCGTCACTGACCACAAACCGCTCTCGTGGTTGATGACGACGAAAGACCCGCGGGGACGGCTTGCGCGATGGGCCTACCGATTGCAGGAATTCAACTTCACCATTGAGCACGTGGATGGAACGCAGAATGTATTGCCAGATATGTTGTCACGCCCGTGTTTGGACGACATCATGCCCGACAATGCCATACCGGTGCTTGCGTTCGCGATGGGGGAGAGGAACCTGCTGGGAGATCAAAGGACAGATGAATTCGTGAATGTGTTGTGCTCTCACTTACGGGCTGGCACCAAACCGGAGGCCACATCGGAGGAGGTGGAGGAACTCCTCAAGATCTGGGACAGATTGAAGGTCGAAAACGATAACGTGGTGGTGGCGATAGACGGACGGAAAGTGCCTTTTGTTCCACCAAATCAGCGAGAACGTGTGATGCGCATAACTCATGATGGCGCCCATATGGGATTCGAGCGGGTCTTTGAATTGCTGCGGAGGCGAGTGTTTTGGCCAACCATGAGGAAGAACGTCGCGGCATACCTTCGGGAGTGCCCAACCTGCCAAACGAGTCGGGTGATGGAGTCCCCAAGACCGCCGATGCGATCGATGGAGGTTGGTGAGCCACTTCAGTGTTGGGGACTGGACGTCTTTGGGCCCTTACCAGTGAGTCGAACAGGAAACAGATACATTATAGTGATGATTGACCACTTCACACGATGGGTGGAAGCCATACCAATCAAGGAGCAAACAGGCGAGACAGTGTCGCAAGTATTCGAAGGATACCTCTAGATTTCTTCTCAATGCGCTTACAACCTGCCGAATCGCGATACAGCACCTTCGGTAGGGAACGGTTGGCTATCTACCTAGGTATCCGACATTTCCGTCACTACCTCGAAGGTCGACATTTCACCGTCTTCATCGACCACAAGCCATTGATCTACGCAATTAATGGCGCAACAGACAAGTATTCTCCGCGGGAAACTAGACACCTAGACCACGTTTCTCAGTTTACGACAGATGTACGTCATGTCTCAGGTGCTCTCAATCCCGTCGCGGATGCGCTTTCACGCATTCAACAGATCAGCTTATCGCCTAGCACCAACATTGATCTATCCGCTATGGCTGCTGCTCAACAAGCTGATCCCGACATCGACAAGCCACGACGCAACACCACTGAGACGAACGCCATTGATCGACTCAAGCCAGCATTCTTCAGCAAGTCTGACTCTTCGGCGCAGCAAGCACCTTCACAGCCCGTGCCATCACAGCCGGCACCGCAACCGCAGACGAGTCAGCCCGCTCCAGCAGAACCGACAAACACAACCGACAGCACTCCTACCCGCCCTACCCTCAATCGACGCGGTAGGAAACTCAAGCCTCCAGTTCGTTTTTCAGACTTCGTTAGCACTTATTATTTACATAGAACGTGCCTTCGAAATTTTCTGCTCTTACTAAGCGTTTTTGAAAACCCACAAAAGAGATCAAAACGTTTTGAAACTACAAAAAAATAGCAAAACCTTTTGAAAACACCAAAACAGCTTTGCACGTTTTTCGCTTTGCACTCTTTTGTGTATTGCTATGCATTTATGCTGCTTTTTCATTTTGCTTTCCATATACACCGTCGGTTCGTTGCACCTCGGTTTCTCTTTCCGCTGGATCCCCGCACGTCAACTGCAAGTGGAACGAACTTCCTGCTCAACTGCCTACGTGAACCTTATTAACTGTCCCCCCCACAAACAGTTTTTTACCGTTTCGACACCGTAGGGAGGACACGGGTGGGAGCCCGCTAGGGTCCGATTGCATGGTTCTCCCCCAGCAGCTGCATCGGGTTTCACAACCTGGTCTCGCAGAAGGCTGGCCCGCGACGGACAGTCCTCACGTAGATCGAAGGACTGCTTACACAGTCCCTTCTGGGAGAGGGCTATGTAGCAGTCTGGAGATTCCCCGGTTTGCTTGTGTAAAATTCTAACCAAAATTCTATAATTGTACACTTAGGCAACCGGTGTGGTTTGTTGAACTGATTGCTGAGTTCGAATGCTTTACTTGCTCATCGCCATTTTTGCTTGGCGCTCGCTTCGGTTGCAACGCGCGACTGCTCTGTGTGCTGTGTTTGCTCCGTTTCCCTAGCTAGAGCGTCCACGGTGTCGTTCTTTTATAGCTAGATAACAGGGAATCTTTTGCTGAACCAAATAAAAGTTTCCCTGCAACTCGATCCGTCTTCTGAAAACGCTCTCTGGGCTCCCGGAATAGGCAACTTTCTAAATGTGCCACCGTAGGATCCACTAGTACCTGAAGCCTTAATCCGAATTTCATGGCTGGCCACTTATCTCAATCCTAGCGCGCCGTTATGCGCCGTTCTCCTTAGTCGCGTCAATCTTCTTGACAGTAGCTAGCCATTGTTGGCCCCATGAAACCTACAAAGAGCAACTACTTGACACTCCAGCTTTCATTTTCCTCCGACGTCTGTCTCCTTATTCGGCGCTCGTCTGTTGACATATTCATTGAAACTGTAGTTATCCAGTAGTGGTCAAACTTCCTAATCATATAACTTCACCAGCCACGGATACATCCTCTCTAGTGCCACTATCTCTGCTTAGCAGCAGCTAGTCGCCATAGCCTCATTTCAACTATGCTGATACCCAGAACTCTCTAGGAGCTGCTCATTTCTTTCAATGTTCATTCTCTTGGAATGTATGCGTCACAGCTTAGTTACTTGTTGACCCATTATGTGCCACCGTAGGATCCACTAGTAACTGAAACCTTAATCCAAATTCCACGGCTGGCCACTTATCTCACTCCTAGCGCGCCGTTATGCGCCGTTCTTCTTAGTCGCTTTACTCTTCTTGGCAGTAGCTAGTCATTGTTGGCCTCATGTAACTTGCAAAGATCCACTACTAAACACTCCAGCTTTCATTTTCCGCTGACGTCTGTCTCCTTATTCGGCGCTCGTCTGTTGACATATTCATTGAAACTGTAGACATCCAGTAGTAGTCAAACTTCTTAATCATATGGCTACACCAGCCTCTTATACATACTTTTCTAGAACCACTAACTAGCTAGTCGCCATAGCTTCCATTTAACTTTGCGGATACCCGGAGCTCGCTCCGTTCTTACCATGTTCATCTCTTTGATTGTTTGCGTCACAGCTTAGCTGTTTGTTGACTTATTCTGTGCCACCGTAGGATCCGCTATTAGCTGAAGCCTTATTCCGAACTCGATTGCTAGCCATTCCTCTCTCCTAGCGCGCCGTTATCCGTCGTCTGCCTTACCCGCGTTTACTTGACATGTGGTCAAAAGTCTTAATTATATGGTTGAATCAACCACTGATATATCCTTTCCCTTAGCCACTATCTCTGCTCTGCGGCAGCTGTTCGCTGTAGGCTCTATTTAACTTTGAGAATACCCCTTAGCTCGCTAGGCGTCAGTCCTTCTGTAGAATGTTTATTCTCCTGGTATAGTTTTTCACAGCTCAGCTGGTTTGCTGTCCGACCCTCTGACACGGTAGTTATTCATTAGCACCTCGAATGTTTAACCCAACAGGCACCCTTGGCCACTGAAACCCGGTTTACTATCGATATCTTCTGATCGTCTTACCTTCAACACTTAGTCTTCCTTTGATATCCATTTAATCTTAGCCTGCTTCTAATATGTTCAGCTTCCCATCTTCATATACTTATGTACATTGTAGTTATGGTGTCTTAGGTAATCCTTATCCTGTGGAGCATATACAAATACGGCCACATCTTCACTGTCTTTTGGTTTCCGATAACAACCAATCATGACTACACACCCACTTTCTAGTCTCAGGTAGAATTCGAACATTGTCAGCTTACACCTCATGAATATCTTACCGGAATCCTGCTCCTCATCTCTATGCACATGAAAGTATGCTACCCATCAGGCCATACCTTACGCATAAGCAAAAACATCTTTAGCGCAATATCTGTTACACCTTGTACACTAGTTGTTTCAAATAAATGTCTTAAGGTAGGATTTTGATCAAACGCTGGGTACATTGACTGTTCCTTTTCGGTCTTCTCTCGGCTTGTTCCTCTCTCCCTTTTCTCTGAGGTCGTGAACATCGGAGAGCTTCGGGATCGAACTAAGGAACTGCCTCCGCCTGGGATGGGACGAAATAACCAACAAGTACTTACCTGGACCATGGCCTCACTTCCACTCTAACTATTTGCACCCAACTACCGATGTCCAGTGAGGGTAGCTGGACACGAATTCTTCGCTCCCCGGCAAATATACATAATCAGAGAAGACTTCATGTGGTTCTGCGAAGGATCAACACATCATATTCAATAAGAATGTTTAGTACCCGACCTACCAATGGACAGGACCCAGGAACGCAATAGGCAACCAGTTATTGCATCAACCAGCGGAAAAAATGGGACGCAACCTGACTGCGAATAACCGAGCAAACAGGCTTTCAACAAGAAACATAGCCAGTTACAATTTGCCATTCAATGGATTGGTGGCAGTGTTCCAGGACGTGGTGGGTTTTCGCCTGGCAAGCGTTCTCCCTACAAAAAGCCACAAATGTCCGTTTAACAACACTGCAACGTGGCGTATGTGACTCGCCACCGAATAAAGTCACAGCCCATAACTTTACACTGGCAGGTCAACTAGCGTCACAATTCTACCTAGGATCGTTACACTGGGACTTCTACATTTGTATATACTGTTGTCGTTTTACATCCTACGACACGTTGCCCTTTTCCTTCCTTGTGTGCGGGCTCTTCCAATACCTTTCAATGGATCATTCAGGATTCTCAATCTCTTATTAGCTGAGGTCCCGTATCTCACGACAACCAACTTATTGTTTCGCATTTTCAACATTGTACAGTTCCAATCATGGATATATGAACAATTTTCTACGTTACTGTTACAATTGCATTAAAATGTTTGTACCGTTGTACATATCTGATCATGCCCCCACGAGCGTGCCTCGCATAGTCGAGAATAAAATATTTATTTATTTATGTATTTAAGATCCAGCAAAAGTGAAACCGAGATGCAACCAACCGGCGGTGTACATGAAAATTAAAATGAAAAAGTGCAAATCCATACTCAAAAGAGTGTAAAGCGAAAACGTGCAAAGCTCATTTTGGGTTTTCAAAAGATTTTGCTCTTTTGGTAATTTCAAAACGTTTTGCTCATTTTTGTGGATTTTCAAAAATGTTTGGTAAGAGCAGAAAACTTCTAAGGCACGTTCTACGTAAAATAGTGAGTGCTAACAAAGTCCGAAAAACGAACTGGAGTTTTGAGCTTCCTACCGCATCGATTGACAGTAGGGCGAGTAGGAGTGCCGTCGGTTGCGGTTGTAGGTTCTGATGGCGCGGACTGACTCGTCTGAAGTTGCGGTGCGAGCTGTGATGGCACAGACTGTGAAGGCGCTTGTTGAGCCGAAGAGTCATACTGGTCTAGGAAGGCTGGCTTGAGTCGATCGATGTTGATCGTCTCAGTCTTACCATTGTAGTCAATGGTAAACGTCTTGTCGCTTCTGCGTATGACACGGTACGGACCAGAATAGGGAGGTTTAAGTGGTCGGTGTACGCTGTCAGTGCGAACGAACACGTGCGTGCAAGTAATTAAGCGTTCGTGTACGTTGGTACGCAAGCACTGTCACTGGGTTGCACAGGCTGAAGCTGTCGCATGTGATGGGATAGGCGAGCTGCGTAGTCGCCATAGTCGAAGGTTGTTGGTGCTTTTGGTGAGACGAGTTCACCTGGTAAGCGTTGTGTGCATCCAAAGACTAGCGACGATGGAGTGGCGTGCAAGTCCGCTTTAATCGTGTTTCTTATGCCTAAGAGAACGAGCGGAAGTGCTTCGTGCCGGGATGTGCTAGATTGGGCACAGAGTGAGGCTTTGAGTTGCCGGTGGAACCTTTCTACCATCTCATTAGCTGCGGGATAGTAAGCGGTGGTTCGATTATGTCGGCCACCAAGGACGTCGAGCAGTTTGCCGAAGCATTCGTCAAAGTGCGATCCTCTGTCAGTGATGACTACGCTTGGGCAACCGAATTGAGCTACCCAGCGTCCTAGGAAAGCTTGCGCATGTGTCTCAGATGAGCAGTTGACTATCGGAATCGCCTCTGGCCAACTCGTGAATCGGTCGACTCAACTGAGCAGGTACACGTAGCCTTTGCATGGAGGCAAAGGTCCAACCGGGTCGACATGGACGTGTGCAAAACGAGCGTCAGGAACGGGAGAGACGCCAAGTGGGCTTTTGGTGTGTCTGTAGGCCTTGGCGCGCTGACACTCTAGGCATGCGCGTGCCCGAAGGCGGACATCGCGATTGACGTTGGGCCACACGAAGCGTTCCGTTACGAGCTTCTGCGAAGCACGTATGCCGGAATGAGGCAGGCTGTGTAGAGATTTGCAAACTAGTCAACACTTTGAGGTAGGAACTACGGGTTGGGGGGAAGGTTGTGAAACGTCACAAAGAACGGTCCCCTCAGATGAAGCTAGTGGGACCGCGTAGTTTCAACGAGGTGTTGCGTCGTAGTTTGTCTACGTCAGGATCAGCTTCTTGGGCGCCAGCGATAGCGGCTAGATCAATGTTGGTGCCAGGCAATAAGCTGATCTGCTGAATGCGTGAAAGCGCATCCGCGACGGAATTGAGAGCACCTGACACATGTCGTACGTCTGTCGTAAACTGAGAAACGTGGTCTAGGTGTCTAGTTTCCCGCGGAGAATACTTGTCTGTTGCGCCATTAATTGCGTAGATCAATGGCTTGTGGTCGATGAAGACGGTGAAATGTCGACCTTCGAGGTAGTGACGGAAATGTCGGATACCTAGGTAGATAGCTAACCGTTCCCTACCGAAGGTGCTGTAACGCGATTAGCAGGTTGTAAGCGTTTAGAGAAGAAACCTAGAGGTATCCATCGATGGTCGATAAGTTGCTGAAGAACTGCACCGACGGCAGTGTCGGATGCGTCAGTCGTCAGGGAGAGTGCTGCTGATGTGTCTGGATGGGCGAGAAGCGCTATGTTGGAGATAGCGTCTTTGTGCTTCTCAAAGGACAGTCTAGCGTTGTCTGTAAAATAAAAAGACCGTTGGTTACGGCGGAGCAAGTCAGTCATTGGTTGAACAATGCTCGCGCAGTTAGGTATAAAGCGTCTATAATAGTTGACCAGGCCAAGGAATCGGCGCAATTGTTTGAAGGAACTGGGAGCAGGATAGTCCTTCAGTGTCTGGATGTTGTCTGGCAGAGCTTCAATACCAGAGGCGGATATGCGGTGGCCAAGAAAGTCGATGGAACTTTGGCCAAGCTCGCGTTTATCGAGGTTGACGGTAACCCCATGCTGGGTTAAGCGTTGGAAGAGAGCGTCAAGGTGATGAAGATGTTCGTCATTAGAAGAACTGGCAATAAGGTTGTCATCTAGATAAGGATAAATGTCTTCGAGTCCCCGCTTTACCTAATGAATGGAACGCTGAAAAGTTTGGGCAGCGTTGCTGAGGCCGAAAGGCATTCTGAGGTACTCGACTAGGCCGAATGGCGTGATGACTGCTGTTTTAGCAATGTCGTCTGGCGCCACAGGTATCTAGTGGTAGGCACGAACTAAGTCGACTTTGCTGAAGATAGACTTGCCAGCTAGAGCTGAGGTCAAGTCGTGTATGTGCGGAATAGGGTATTTATCTGAGACGGTAACTTTGTTATAAATAAATAAATAAATAGATAAATTGTGTATTCTCGACTAAGCGAGGCACGCCTACGCAGGCGTGATCATGTTAAGAGTACAAAATGTGATCAGTTAGTGTACAATGGAACAATGGGATTGTTGCATATGTTTATGTATGAACGTATGTAAGTTTGCATGTAGGCGTGTTTAGATTTGTTTAAGAGATTGGTAAATGTTTCCTGTCGTTTTGCTTGAATGTGTTTGAAGGTGTCGCCAATGCTAAATGGATGCTTGATATCTGTGGACTTGAAGCGATTGTCCGGATAAGCAATGGGTGACTTTAGTTAGTGACGAGTCACAACCGCCCAGTCACAGTGTTGTTAAACGGACTTTTGTGGATTTTTATAGGGAGAACGTTTGCCAGGCGAAAACCCACCACGTCCTGGAACACTGCCGCCGAACTATTTGCTGGAAGGGGGTAAACCCGAACCACCCAGCTGGCACCACGAGGAGGTTGTTCGGCCAGCCAGCCTTGTAGTCACCACAGGGGCGCCAGGCACCAGATTTCTTCGGCACCATGTGTAATGGTGATGCCCATGAACTTTTGGACGGGCGGATTATTCCCAGTTCGAGCATTTGCTCGAATTCCGCCTTAGCAGCTTTGAGCTTGTTTGGGACTAGTCTGCGAAGGCGGGCCGAAACAGGTGGGCCCTTGGTGCATATGTGATGCATGACGTTTGACGTCACAGGAGACAACTCGTTCAGGACGCGAATGAGTTTAGGGTGCTTGCTGAAAAGTTCTAGAAAAGGCTGTAAGGCTTGAGGTAGGTCACGAATGGGAGTGATAGCAGCCACGTTGGCGCTGGTCCCCATAATACTGTGCTGTGTCCTGGGATTGATAAACTTCTTCCTTTTAGCGTCAACGATGAGGTCGAACTGTTGAAGAAAGTCTATGCCTATGATGGCGAAAGGCACCGCAGCGATTATGAAAGGCCAGCGAAAGGTTCGCCGGAGGCCTAAGTTGAGCTTTAGCAGCTTTTCGCCGAAAGTTGCGATTGGTGTGCCATTGGCGGCACGCAGCTGGGTCGGCGATGGTGAGACGACCTCATCTGAGCTATGGGTATGACGCTAACTTCGGCACCAGTGTCGACTAGGAACTCAATGCCGGGAGTTAAATCCCTAGCGCGAATGAGGCGACTTTGGTGTTTGCCGGTCGCGTCCGTCGCCGATACCGACCGGCCGAGCAGTTTCCCTGCTGCTCGGCGTAGTTGCAAGACTAGAGACATTTACGAGCTGCGGTACCGAAATGCTGATGGTACCAACAGCTATCTTGCCTGTTTCTAGACTTAGAACGTTTGCAGGGCGATTTTGATCGGCTATGACGACGAGGGTACACAGTAAGCTGTTGCACCTGGCGACTAAGTGTCGCAACTTGTGTTTGGAGGGCTTCTATAGTTGACGGTAACCCAGTGATATAAGTGCCCTGGGACGCGACGGCATGGATGTTGCTGGCGTCGGCTTGTGGCTGCGGTCGTTCAATTACTCGATCCGCTAAATCGGCCAGTTGATTAAGCTTAACAAAGCGCACCGTAGCGAGAATCGCTTGTGTGTTTTCCGGTAGCCGTTGTAGCCATAGCTCGCGGCGTAATGTCTCGTCCATGGTTGAGGAACCGAGGTGTTGCTGCATCTCCCGTAGCAGGGTTGAGGGCAGTTTGTCGCCCAGCTGCAGATCCCTGAAAAGCTGCTGCAGGCGTACTTTCTCAGAGGGCATAACACGCTTGCTCGTGGCCCCCTTGAGAGCCTTATAGCGGTATTCGGTCTGAGAACTGATGACATCACGAACCTGCATTGATATCTCCTTGGGGAGATAGGACAGGAGCTCGCAATACTTCGCGTAGTCGGAAGTGATTCTGTGGTGATAAAACGGCCTCAAGATGAGCGAACCACAAAAGAGGATCCATGTCCCATAAAGGTGGAACAGAAAGAGATACAACGCTAAGCAGAGATTCTACCTTATAGTCCAAAGATTCCATAGCTTAAAATATGACGCAAGAAATAGGCTACCGTATGCAAAACTAAACCGAAAATTATGAAAAATAAATGGAACGGGTTCACCGAGGAGAAGAGTTCAAAATATCCGGCGCTGAGATTGTTCCGGTTTCTGGGTCACCAATTTTAGAGGGTTGCCTGTACCGGGAGCCCGGAGAGCGATTCGGGAAGACGGGTCGAGTTGCAGGGAAACTTTTATTGGTACAGTAAAAGATTCCCTGTTATCTAGCAATAAAAGAACGACACCGTGGACGCTCTAGCTAGGGGAATGGATCAAACACAGCACACAGGGCAGTTGCGAGTTGCAACCGAAACGAGCGCCAAGCAAAAATGGCGATGAGCAAGTAAAGCATTCGAACTCAGCAAGCAGTGCAACAAACCATACCGGTTGCCTAGGTGTAAAACTATAGATTTTTTGGTTAGAATTTTACACAGGCAAACCAAGGAATCTCCAGGCTGCTACATGTCTTGGCACAATGATAGAATGTTTCCATGCGGCCGGGCATTGACTTTTGGCATTGATAACGTAAAAATTTTCAAAAGAAGCATAGGGATATCTTCACCACCATTCTTAAGTAGACTGGGCGGCGTTATGTTTGGACCAGGGTCCCAGGATGGCTTGGTAGTTGAGATCGCGGAACATACACCATTTAGGTCAAACTTTACAAAGGACAGGGACTGGCTACCGGGTACCTTCAGAGCCTGAAAGGATAAACCTATTTCTAAACACTGTGATTCTTTAACATGTGAGCTGAAGGCTTCACATCAAATTCTTGGGTCGCTAGACGTTTGGTTGGGACTGATCTTCAGAGTAGAGATCTTCCGTCCATAGTTAGGGGTCCGAGAGCGCAGCAGCCAGCTGAGACTCTTAGCTTTGTTCGCACTATTTAGTGCGGCTATTTCTTGCTTGGTTTGCTGCTGCTTAGCTCTAGCAGAAAACTGGTGTGCCATCTCGTTCGCTCTCATGATGTGAGCAAAGTTGAAGGTTTTGTAATAGGATCGTCTAAGCTGACGCATTTTGTTATGCATTTTGGTTTGGGTCACACTTTTAGAAGAATGCCTTATTAAACGCGACAAGGGAGCTAGAGAGTCGAGACAGAAGTATTTCCTCATAAAACAGCTCAGCCGAGCGATCCACAGAATCCGACGTAAAGAATTCATCCCAATTTTTGATCGGACGAGCGCAGCAAAGGTTGTCCAGTTGACGAGGTGCACCGGCGATATACTAAGACTACGTCTGGTTCTGTTGGGTAAGCATTATGTTGCTTTAAGTAAACCGAGCAATGCACTAATTTGTGATCACTACCCGGAAATTCCCGGCCGACTGCCACTCGCGTTGATGGGATGCCGAGAGTAAATATTAGGTCAAGGATGTGTTCCTCCCTGGTTGGAGCAGATACATGTTGCGTCCGGCCGCCTAAATTGATATATTCTTGTAGGCCAGCATACTTCGTTGTTGCAGCAGGTGAGAACCAATTTAACTCAGGCCGCTTGAAATCTCCTGCAACGAGCTTGTAATTGCAGGAAAACGTTGACGCTTGCGCAAAAGCATCCATAAGTGCGTTGTCACCCTTAACTGAGGTATCAGGTGGTCTCTAAGCACACCCAAATAATACCGTGGGTCCCAGGATATCAGCCGTTATCCATACTGAATCCATCGCCTCAGCCGCGTTCATGATTTCGGACGTTTTTGCTGGGTAAGTATTTTTATCATAAATGGCGCACCCGCCCCCTCTTTTATGCGCATGCAACTGCATAACCAGCTGGTAGTCAGGAAGTGAGTAGTCCACCTCTGCAGCATAAGGGGAAAACCATGTTTCCGTGACAAATATTGCATCAGCGTCGGCGAGCACAGACAAAGGAGGCAAGATATGCATTCTATTGTGTAGGATCCTAGCATTTATATGTAAAAGTGAGAAAGAACACTTGGGGTCTACTAGCTTTATGCATGACGCGATGAAGCCGTTGATGCTTACTTCGCTATCTGCAGTAGTTGTAGGAAGTGGGTGAGAAGACATTGCAGTTGGTAGTTTGGCGACGAGGAGATTGGTGCCGGGATGAAACTGTCGTGGCTCATCCCCACCTGGTCTAAAAAATGCGCAGGTTGTGAGGTAGGAAGTAGTGGACTATTTGGCCCTTTTACCTGGACCGGCGGCGAAAGTCTGAGGGATGTAGCAGGTACAAAACAGCCTGGATGCGCAGGTAGTTGATCGGAGCTGCGTAAATTATCAAATGTAGTGCTCTCGGTGGGTGAATTGGTAACGGTGGTGGTACGCGATGCCGACTCACAAATATCTGGGGCATGGTTGGGTAGTGTCCCTATTGGTTGGCCAAAATACACTTGCCTTAACTTAGGAGCATCTCAAAGTTGTTCACAATTCAATATTATAGTGCGCAAGGTTCTACTATCGTCTGTTGTCAATCTGACTGGGGCTGGGAATTTACTGATCCTTTTGACCGTCCTCTCAAGGTGTACGGAGTTTTCCGCGATACCGTTAACTTTAAGGATTGTTCTCTGAAGCTTGCCCGTCGAAACGCCATCCGGAACATGAAATACAAGTACGCTAAACACCGCATTGTCCCAACCCGGCTGCAGCGACTGCATGTCTACTTATCTTGCGCTATTTAAGGCTTGTGTGGGTGACATAGCCGTCGTCGGTGAGTGACTAGGTGTGTATGCTCCGCAAGCCCGTTTGACATTGGGATCCTTCGTGGTGCTAGACACAATGCTGTCTAAGCGGTAAAGTGTAGCTCGTTGTCTCTTTTTGGACGCGCCAAGCTCGCGTTGCCTATAGTCTGCAATGATGTTAAGATTAGTCGCAGCCCAACCTAAGCTTCTTTTCAGCTGCCCGAATGTAAGCTGGCTTAGCATTGTTGCACTGCGTAGCTGTTCACGGTTAGCTATTAGAGTACGCAATACTTCCTCATCCTTTGCGTTCAGTTTGATGGGACCCGCAAATTGGGTTACACGCTTGGTCAGTCTTTGAACCAGCAGGGCATTCTCTGCAATGCTATTAACTTCAACGATTGCACGCCTAAATGCGTCCACCGGTATGTCGTAGGGAACATTGAACACTAGTGCGCTGCACAATCCATTCCCGCACGCAGCGTTGTATGGTGCTAACGTCTCCACTTTTCTTATTTTCATAGCTGGCGGCGTTGAGCCCAGCGGTTCAGGTTAACTCGGTGGTGTGGTCCATATACGAGGCCTTTAGCTCGTGGCGTTGGCGGCTCTGTACGCTGAGCGTTGGTTATGCTAAGCTCACTTCGATCGTCATAGCGTTTTGCTAACATCGGTTTAACTGATCTGTTTAAAGGTTGTCTTGGAGGTTCGGCAGTCATTGGCCCTTCCGGTTTGACTGATCGACTTGTATTGGTAGCTGAGCACTTAGTACAAAGCGGTGGTTTTCCTATATTATTCTCGTGCTGGCTGATTTGATCTATGTATGTGGCTTTACGGATAACATTGGTCCCAGTGTTTGCAGGTTCTTCCAAGCAATCAAGCGATCCAGTATCCATATCAGACGAAATGTCAAGGTCCACAGTACCTGAGCCACTTAGGTGCACTGGCGTCGGAGAGTTGCCATAATTTTTCTGAATACATGTGCTATGTGCAGAACTCTCGTTTAGCCTGTCTTAACGTCGTTGCAATGCCATTCTCGCTGGTACTAACTTTAAGTCAAGAAACGTGGTGCAAATCCTAAATTCTCTTTGATAGGAGAAAAACTTAAGAGCAGAGCTCTCGTTATCAAACGTGACTAAGAGGGCGCATTGGTTTTTCATAACCTTTTTTCTCAGCCTTGTGCGGCTCAGAAGATTGTGTTCCAAGACATACACTTTCATCAGTATTTTACGAATGGTGTGCAGATGCAGGCGGTCTGGAACATTATCAATCACTACCTCATTTAGACATTTTAGTTGATAGATTACCTCGGTGCAAATCGTATTAATGAACGTTCCAGCCAATTCCGCATGCTTAGATTCCATAAGGTCCTTGGGTTGCATCATAGTTGCTATGGCTGTCAGTCTATCAGTAACATGTTCTAATGTGTTGAGGCCCCTTTTGAGATTCACCACTACATTTTGAAGATCGGCTATTTGAGAACTCAAAGAAAAGATGTCCGTTAAGTTAACAATGCATGGTATAGTTGGGTCAGCTAAGTTACTGCTGCTAGTTTTTGCCTTGGCCGGAGTACGCCCCACTGCTCGCGCACCCTTGATAGAGACGTTAAGACGACATCCACTGACCATGTCCAAGAGGAAAGTTGATGAAAAAGAAAAGTGAACAGCAGAAAACCTGTAAGTATAACGTTAAAGAATAGGTGAAGATTGCGTTGAAATATACTCTAGCGACACTAAACGCCTTTAAAAGCTTTAACAAAGTGAGAGCGATAAAAAACGGTTTTTTGCACATTGTAGATCGCTGCAATAATAGCGTAGGACCCCACCTCCCCTACTGGGGCGGTCGTTCCGGATGAGTGACATTCCGGCTATCTAAACCTTAGCATCAATCACTTCTTGGTGTAACGAACTTTCGGTAATATAAATTAGGTCCCAATCATTTGCAGTCTGACGTAGTCGAAGTTTGGGAATTTTAGTGGGGAGCCCTTGGGCGTTAATGCACATATATGAAAGTTTCTCAGCATTTAGCAATGTCTCGGTGGTTCTACAACTTATAAGTGAAGTTTCGCCGACCAGTGAGCGGCCGGCGACTAATGGTGTTTTTTATGTGTACTTGGTGAAGGGTTTCACGTCTTATTCATTGTGCGTGTAGTTAGTCCTGTGTCTAATCTTCGACGTACAGTGTAAGTAGTCCGGTCAGTCTCATCTTCTACAGGTTGTATGGGCTCATTCGGCACACTACTGGTGCGTTTTTCTTTCATAGATCCTAAAGCGTTTGGTTCTTTGAGTGACACCTCATCTCTAGGATGCATATCGTTGATTGTCTTTAACCGAACCTCAGATGGTAGCCTGCAACGGAACCTGTACCAGCTTTTCAGCTACAGTGCTACCAAATGTTTTAACTGAAGGACCACCTTCAACACTCTCGGGCCACTTCCTTTGTAGTTCGGTGAGGTACGCAGTCGTGACACGGATGTCGCTAACACATCATCCAAGCAGAGTGTTTCACGAATATAACACTGTTGTTCTTTATCATGGGCTGTTACTTCATGCTCATCACATGCTTCAGTTTCAGTAACCTCTGAAGAAGTATGGTTCTGGTTGTTGGTTCCTTCTGGTAGTCATCTGAGATGCGGTTAACTCGATAACGCTCGCCACATGGGATGTCTGGGAAGATAAGGATGAAGCAGCGTTCTGAGACTACCTGTCGACAGTAGTACTGCTTCTACTTCAGTGATAGAGTTCAGCACAAAGCGTAGAAGTCTTGGCTCACCGAAATGTTTGGAATTTGGGTGTCGTGAAATAAGCACTACGTGTAAAGTTTTCAGTACAACTCCGATTGGATTACTAATAATGTCCCATTGTTTGAGGTCATCCAGCTGCCTGCCTCTTATCGATGTTGACGTTGATTCTGGGCTGCTGGATCACAGTACGCTCAGTACAGGTATTTGTTTCTTCAGACCTTTCGACATGTCGCGGTTAGTGATTAAAGTACTCGGAGACGTGCCGCAGGAAACCGGTGATGCTTGCACTAGGAAAACTCCGCTACGCTCCTCAGTTTCAGATCCAGTTGCGGGTAGTGTAAATTTTGAATGACGGCTCTTCTTGGTAGCAACCGTAACCCAACTTTTTGCCTTTACCGGCTTGCACTTTTCTATACACACCGTCGGGAGTTTGGAAGTAACCTTAAGTGTAGTTACTCCGATGGAACCGAAAACCGCGTTAGTCACACGTAAGCTATGTGTGGTATTGGGACAGCTGTGGATATTCTGGACTCTAGGTGTTGTGTTGCTTACGGTGTTATCAGCAGTTCTTCTCGGGTTAGCGGCGTAACCAAGGGGAGAATTGAGTTACACAATCCGCTTTGCTTACACTAACCGTAGTGATTTTGGTGGTCACAAACTATTCAAACTTGTCTAGTAGCTAGCCATACTTCTGAGGTAATAGGAACACGCATTTTATCAGTGGGATCGACGTGCATTCCACGCAGAACCATAGCGATTCTGGTTTGTTTAACAATTGGCCTGACTAGGTTTGACTCGGAGGCATCTCGCGTGGAAGAGCGTGCAACAGGTAAGGCACAAAATGTCGCCTTAACAAGTTTGGAACATGATCCACATAGGTCTTTAGTGGGTGGAGCACTGGGCATCACGCTTGCTGAGCAAATGGTACAAACCAGTTGAATGACTCATCTTCTGTGGTAAAACGTCTTTCTGTTATTGACCTATTCGGTTAGGTCACAGTGTTCACGTTGCAGTTGTGCGCTTGTAGACTGTCCTCTCTGGCGTGCCAGTCGAATGCGTCACCTTGAACGTGGGGGAAGAATACACGAAGGTGTGCTTGAGAATTCTCCTGGTTAGGCTTATGGATTGCGCCGGGTGAATTTGCTTTAAGACCTATAGCTGCAACAAGCAACGTTGGAGTTGAACAAGTGAAAGTTCGTTCGAAAGTTGTTGAAATGATCTATCGAGGGAGACCAAACATTGTCTCAGATGGTTAGAGTTAGGCAACATTTGGCGCTTGGATATCTGCGAAACACTGCCCGGAATTTAGCAATCAGGTTAAATGTAGGGGGCACTGGAGTTACTCGGGAAACTGGGGTCACGAAGCAGAGCTTGTAAAAACAGGACGAATAAGTATGGATCCGAAGGTGTACGACGAATGGTCGCTGAACCACAGTAAAAATTCACGAGTGCTAATGTGAGCGATTTGCACGCAACACCTCTCAAGGTCACAGAAGTGGTAGCCTTTGTGATACCGTGCCGGATGGATCACGAACAACCCGAATGTACCCGGTGCGACATCGTACGTTATCTAGTTGAAGCAATAGGTAAATTGGTTTGAAGCATTTGTGTCAAATTTAGCTTAATATCTGTTCTTTGCACCTCTGAGATCTGGTTGGGATCAATTGCACGATAAGACTAGGAGATAAGGATGCAACTCCGAGTAAATGCGTTACTTCACCTACGGCTGTCTACCCCGTTTGCCACCTTAATACGGTCCAAATAAGGCGACGCCTGGCCTATTACTGTTGACGACAGCGGCAACTCCTCACATTCGATGAATGTGACAGCGGTTTATTAATCGGCCATTACTTATTTAACCAACCTTCACTTTGCTTTAAGGAGTACTACGCAGCAACGGTAATCTTAAAATTTAAGGCTTACATACGCTCTATGCTCCTGTCTTCAACGCCTGGCTTTCAACTTTGCCCAACTGTGAACCTTGAGAAGTACGCGGCAGTCTTTTAACCTGGATGGTCGTAGGTCGCCGGAGAAAGCGACTTCAGCTACGACCCTCATGTCCCTATCCACATTTTAAAGGTCAACTTCAGTTACATCTTTATTATTTTCCTCTACCTTCCCTTCGTTTATTCTTCCCTACAGCCACAGATATTTTCCACCACGGTAGTTTCTGATTCATACGTCTCTGTTTGACCCATTTATGGCCCACCGTGGCTTACCTAGTATGCGGAGTTTCTACCAATGCCACTAAGCGCAATGGTGCAGGCTCTGGTTGACTAATTAAATACCTAAACAAAACCTTGCTACCATTTCAGTAGTTTCATTCTCATAACCATTACTACTCCTTACGTAGGTTGTCCTGTGGCTCAGGGCACTTCGACCAATCTTGATAAAACGTATGTTGCAATACTTGCCACAACTGAGACTCAAGTGAGCGCACAAATGTGCTGATAGCCCGTAGAGTCCATCTCCCGTTTGCTCTTGTCAGAGTCTAACTGAACCCATCGGCATTATTCAACAAAATCCTACTCCTTTAGTCCTACACTTATTTGCCTACATGGGCGCTGTTTATCAAGAAAGAGAACCCCACTTGCCCTTATCCTCCTAGTGGAGGTTAGCATGGCATTGGCACCGTTATTTATGGTTATAAAGTACTTGACTAAGAATGGGCAAACTTATTTTGATAAGGAGTGTCCGCATCGGATTTAATACTACTCGCACCGTCAGTTGGGCTACGGCCTCCTAAACCAGATATGGTTCCACTCCAATTTATTTTCTCTTGAGCCCATGTCTCTAAGCTTTTAGCTGAGTTTTACAATCGCCAATAACTTTTGTAAACGCTGCTAAGTTGACGGCATACTGAACCAGATTCTTTTTTGATTGCTAAGCATGCCATCTTAACATGTTGTATTTTATATTATCTGACAATGGCACGAAGGTTGGCCACGTGCCAGGGACCCCAGTCAAGCTGCGCATCCAGCTAATACGGACCACCACTTGCCCAATCGTGGTCATCAGTTCAAACTTTATCGTTTAACTGACTCGATTGCCCACCCTACGGCATGCGTAGAGATAGGTGGAAACTAGCTCCAATTTCCTGCGTACTTTGGCAGGCGTACTCCCCATAAAAACCAATAAAGTCCACTTAACTACAATGCGACGTGAGGCGTATGACTCCCCACAAATAAAGCCACTGCGTTGCTATACCGGAGGAAGTTCCACGTTCCGCGAGAGTCAAGCACTTAAATGGCTTAATCTGAGGCCCTCCAACATTGACGCATTCACCGAACACACAAATTTACAGTAATAATAACCAATTCACACAACACCATTATTTACACCTGCACTCAAATAACTACTACACATACATGCACATATATCCGGTAGATACTGATTAACTCGAAACATTTCTTATCATTACTTATGTAACGCATTTGTAGCACCTTGATCTTGCCTTTGAATGCGTCTCTCGCACTGTCGATAAGAACTCGTTTATTTATTTATTAATGATTCATGTAGGTTGGCTGGCGAATTAGAATGGCTCTCATAAGAACCTAACCGACGTGCTGGCATGTATGACATTAAAGCCTTTTGTTGCGTCGAGGTCACCCATAATGAACCTCCAAAATTGGAGGGAGACAGCTCATAAAGAGCGAACAATTGCACCGTAGGGCGTCACAACACATAGGGCACATTAATGAGGTACGACTGGACAGCCCTTCCCCTTGAAACCAAAGTTCTTGGAGCATTACCCATGCTAGCTATAGCACATTGCACATTTAGAAGCATGTTGTCATTTTAGCTGCTTATTCTTTATTCTTGAAGAGAGATATATGTAGCTTATTGGCCACGCAGATCCATGTATGTGGATGCATAAAATTAACTAAAGTTGATAAACCTTGGGGAATTTGTCTAGTTAATTTTTGAGGATTACAGGATCACTCGTGTCAAGTAAACCCAACTGTCCCAGCTTATCCAGGTAAGCAAGACTCATGTTGTCCCGGAAGGACATCCACAACGGCTTAAAGTTAAATAATTTTGGTGATTTAAGGTATATCGTGGTTTCTACGACCAACTAGCCTCTACAAACGACACACGGAGGTGTGTTGACCAGTGCCTAATTACAAAAGTCACGTCATTTCGCACAGCAGAACTTACTATTGTACCCTTCGAGCGTTTCCGTTTATGTTGTTCTCATAGTCGCCCTGGTTTTATTACATGTCGGGAAATTATGTTCTGCTGTCGCTGCATCGTACTTCGAACGTATTGCCACTTAGGGCCTGTATTGTACGTTACAAGTTCAAGTTCAAGTGGGACCGGAACGATAGGATTAATCCGGTATGTGTTCCTTGTTAAGCGGGTGGTTGACCCAGGAGTTGATAGGGGTGCTTCGACTTCTTGATGGGACTAAAAGGAAAGCACCTGAAGTAACATCCCGGCCCACCAATTTAATGTCCACGTTCCTTACATTAGCTATCCTAGCTATGTCAGTTACATGAAGTAAGTAAGAGAGGAAGAAATGTCGAAGGTAAGAAAGTAAGGGAAATCTGTTGAAAAGACAGAGGATAATACTGAATGACGAGGAATAGTAAAGAAAACAAAAGCGAATTATGCAGATGGGAGTTATGTCAGAAAAAGGAAAGGTTTCGTTGTTGCCATCCAAGAGCGTCTAGTTGACGCTCAAACCCTTAACCGTTAGCTTCCCTTGACCGCCTTTTCTGAAGCAGGTTCCAGCGCTCGATGACTCGACGACGGGATAACAGTGTCTACCGCCTCTAACCCTATCGGACCGCAGTTTGTTCAGCTTTATAAAATGCCGCGACGAGAGACCAGACAATCTAGCAAGGACTAAATGAGCCAAGGACAAATCAAGCACCTCCTCTCCCAGTCACAATACGGTAGGTTAGGATTTAGTCCCCGCTAATCCTTTGATGGTGCATTGACTGCATCCCCAAACTAAGCAGGCTTTCGGGGAACGCTGGTCCTGGTAACCCGTCGACCAACCTAGTGCCGACAGGTCAGCACCCGTTCTAGTGCCCATTTTTCCGGACAAGACATGGTAGACAGGCCGGACGCAATATTCTAGGTTGGCTCGCACAAACCCTGAGAAGATCTTCACCAACACTATCAGCGTGGTTAGGGTCCCGAAAGAACGACGGTTAGACCACAACATCCAGGAACCTTTACTAGCTCCGCGCTTTCTTCCAGTGGTCTTCAGGAGGGTCAGTGTGGAAGAGGTGGACGACACCTAGTATCAAGCCTTGATGAGTAACTCACGTTAGGAAAGCGCACCCCCATCGAGTCGTGTATCCTGTGGAGGGGGGGGGGGGGAAAGCAGACGCTTTGATACGCCAGCAATAAACCCACTGCCCGGTTATGTGCTAGGCCAGGCAACCCCCCCCGCAAAGCAGGACCATTTACCAGAGTTCGATAGCCAGGAGGCCCGTGTTTTGAAAAAACCACATGAAAGTACCTAAGTCCAGGGACAATATAAAGTATTCAACAGTGCCCCGCTCTTGGAGTCGGTCAAGCAGGCAGAAAATGAAGAAGCGATGGCAGGAGTACTCTCATGAAGCTGCCATCGGCGCAAAGGTCATGAATCATACCACTGGTAGTAGGACTGAGAGACGATCAGACAGGAGGAGAGCATAGAAGACATATCAGCCTATAGCGGGAAAACGCCTGCCCCACCCTAGGAAGGGACTAGCGCCTTGTCGAAAGAGAGATGACGAACGGCTTGGACCTTCTATCAGTGATATACGCGAGCGCTTATATATGGTCTCCCCGGTTCGCAATCCAGTAGAGAAACATCCTGACAACGCCCCACAGTCGGACGCCTGCTGCAGACACAGCTATTCACTACGACCTCATGAACTTCAGTTGAGAGGACCGCCTGTAAAGACGATGACGGGATATGCAGAAGTCAAAGGACCTCTGAGCCAAAAATCAGAGCGAATCTCATCCAAGATAAACCACACATGGTCCGGCGGTGGCTACTGGCTTGCATTCACTAAGCCCACTCATATGAAGAGAGAACTATCTGCAAGTTGGTCTGCTGTAAAGGGACGGAATCCGTGTTGCGGGAAAAGCCTTTGTCGTTCGATCGCAGCTGAAGCAGGAGATTAGAGGCTGTATGTTAAATGGTTTCTGCCAGACTATAACGCTCGCTACGTAATACGATTGTACGGTAATACTTTTACGACGCCAATGCTAGTCATAGCTGAGGCATGGACGTGGTTACCTTGAGCGGGGGGTACGGGGGGGTTGATTTGTCTTTGTCACACGACATCTTGTAAAGTTGGGGCAAACAACAGCCTTCCTTCTCTATTTCGATTAGGTAAGACACAGCTGTTGATTGGTTTAACTGCTGAAACACAAAGTCAGAGCTTCCGACTGCGTTCCACTGCCAATTTCTGGTTATATAAGTAAGGTAAACAAGTTCGGGAAGTCGAAGCAGAACTGGTCGCCTGTGGAAGCCTTGGTGTGCGGCTTTACCGTCTCTTAGACATAACCTCGTGAGAGACTTAAGCTTGGAGACTCCAGTTACAGGATCAGCTTGCATCCAGAACCATGAAGGTCCTCAGAGACGCTTGAAAATTAACTCGCGCACGGGCATATTTTTCGCGGTACAAAGACGCTTGACGTATAAGTTCATGCCTCATCGGGAATGCGCGACAAGCTTTGACATGAGTCGACCTATAAAGCAGGAAGTCGCTGATCACGACTAGTCGTATTTGCGCGGCCTATGGCAGATAACCCATCACATTATTTAAATTATTTAATTTTCACCGATATATGCTTGAAAATACTTATCAAGGTGGGTTATTAGGGTAGGCATAACATTTTTGGAAATACGGAATAGTAGAGTGGTCGCTATATCCCGAACTCAGGGAAAGGACTGCGACAGCGTAGTACAAGTGATGAATTTTGCCCGCTTGTAATGCGATGGGTACTATGCGATCAAGCGGCTGGTTCCAGATCTGGTATTCATTTTTGTTCACTAATTTACAACATGTATGCCGCACCAAAAGTGCTGGTTAATGAAATTGAAACTTTGGGACTGCCGAGTCTAAAGCTGGGCATTTGTAGATTATGAGACTGCGTCTCATCTAGTCCATGATCCGTTATTAAGCAATATGATGTTGAATAGTCTGCGGTTGTATGAGTTTCCAGCCACTTAATAGCTAAGGGAAAAGAGAGTCGTCAGCCATGTGACCGTAAGATTTAGCATTAGATTATGTTTAACGGAAATTGTGTCAAGTCATGTAGTTTTGCTAGGCACTAGTGAGTCAAATCTCCCCACCTGTTTAGACCATTTCTGAGAGCCACGCTCGATGCTTTATTCTTCTCGTCTTCTTCAAAGGTGCCCATCATTGGAGTTGTAGATCCGCGTCAATATTAGCCGCATATAATGCGTGTATACTGTATTTGGTGAGCGGCTCCAATGCCAATATCGTTCAAAGCAATGAGCTGTCGCAGAAAAAGCGATTGGCGCCCACACAACGGCTATAAGAACCCGCGTATGAGTTGCACACAACTCAATGCCCGGCTGGGTATGTGCCTTCAAAGAACTAAGGTTTCATGGATTTAGGGTTTTCAGTAGGTACCCATGATTGGGCCACTTGTGTTGTAGGACACGCTTACTGCGTATACGTGTTTGCGCAATTTTGAACTTTTCGCTCTCCAATTTTTGTTGGTTTCAGTGACGGGTGGACACCTCCGATGTAAACTGTGGCACGAATGTCACAATCAAGGTACCACGTCGGTGTAGTTTTCTGGGGAGAGAGCTATTCTAATTTCCCTGACAGGATGAAGGAATAATTGTATTAAGCCAGGTTCCGCAAAACTAGTAGGAAATGGTCGTTGGTTGACGTACACCCTCCTATATGGCACGCACACAGAGGTGGGCGCAATGGGAGCGGGTTAGGAGCCAATTTTGTAATCATTAGATACCAAAATAAACCCAGTAAGCGTCGCCCGAATAGCTAAATGTCCAGCTAACCGTTGTGGGACATCGGTCTCTGCACCATGGTTACCTTTAGGGACGCAGTGAGTCAGAGGAATACGAAACTGTATAATGTGTAGGGTGGCGCGACTGGAAATAAAAGATGGATCCGGTTCATCATTGCCCGTCAGTCTACTAGATGTTTTCAGTATGTGAATGGCGAACGTTAAAACTCAGAGTAATAACTGAGAAAATGGCCGGAGGATAAGATAAAATGAAGTCAAAAAATGTCGGAATTAGGATCCCATGACTCGACTGACGGTGCACATTAGTATTACATTTGGCTCAGAAACTTTGTAACAACCAGCTTTTTCTATTCTCCATAGTGGTCTTAGCTTAGAAACATTCGTTTTCCCGTAAGGCCGGCCTAGCGATTATAACTTCTACTATACGATAAGGGCTATTGAGGGTACCCTATAGTAGGTACCAGGCGCGTACACGTAGTGGGTAATTAGCAGCCATATTCGTAGAGCAAATGTTGGAGGGGAATGGGGCTCAGTGTTGTTGGGGATATGTAGGTTAAGAATGGAGAGGGTTCAAATTAGAGGTGTTGAGTGGGCATTATTAATAAACGGTGTGATGTAGTCAAATTAGTGTGGGGCTTAAAGATGATTGATAGTTGCGTTGAATAGAGTTGATGGGTTCAGATAGGACTCTGTTACGTGGAGAGGTTAGAGTTGGTGGTGCGTATGGACTCGACGAACAGCAGCTACATCTGTGCGCCTACTCGTGTCCTGATTTGTGCAGTCCCGATTGCTTTAGGGTTTACCAAGTTTGGTTCATTTACGCGGAGCCGCCGGACAAATATTTACTGGGTAGTAATGCTTATGGAGATGGAGCCTAAGGAAATAGTGACCAATTTAGCGTTTAGGCCTATAACTATGCCTTTGGCGTCAGAGTAACATTTATAGCAACAACCGGTATTAAATTATCACTTATGTGTGTGGAAATACATAAGGGGGATAAGCTATGTACGGCTTACGAAAGTTTCGGCAGTCGATGATATATTCGGTGACTTTATGGAAGGAAAATCAAAGAACGGGGGGGGTAAAGTCGCAAGAATGAATGCTTGGAGATGTAACTGAAGGTAATCTATTTTAAATGAGACACACAGTGAGGCTAAAAGAAATTGAGTAAGTAGACTCAATTTTCGTCGTGCGGGAAGGATGCAGGACCGCCCCGGCTAGGTTTAGAATCAATAGCTGGCTTGCTTAGCTTGTTTAGTTTTCTCATAGAAGTCAGTTCAGTGTTGCGCTGTGGGTTATTTGTACAGCCAGGGCGTTTGAGAGCTAGCGGGCATAGAGCTGTAAGTAAGCTTTTAACAGTTTGTAAGTGTTAATAAGTTTGCTGGCGCATTTTCTCCCTTTAGAAAACATATCTAAAGAGCAGGGAATAAGGAGGTGCCGGAGGCCGATCTAACTAAACCGCTGCTAGTTGGAATTTGTTCGACTCTCGCGACGCACATGCGGAGGCGCACCATTTTGTCGTTGTTAGTTTACTGGCATGAAGGGGAAGGTTAGACATTAGTCGTGGATGTAATTATAGATGTCGCGATTCGGAGCTTTATTGGAAGTCTTCGCAGCTAGCTGCTCTTTTTCAACCAAACGCATAGGTTCCTAGGGCGAGCTCGTGAGTGGCTACTCGAGGTGAACTAAACTTAAGGACAAGTGAGAATGAATATTGGTTAGGGTTATTCAGTTACTCGGATTTGTCCTCCTGAGCTGCCCTATACGTATCGAGAATATTGATACAAGGCAAGCTGCTCAGAGGTGGATAAAGGACAGGATATAAGCTAATGATGAGACAAAATGTCGCGCACTATCGTTATCGCCATGTTCTCCTGGATAACGCAGGTGGACACATCAGGGTGTACTTTCTTCCATCCGGCTCGGTCTCGATAAAGGGTTTGTTTAAGTCACAGACTTTCAGTCGTTTTGCATTATCTCACAGCACAGGAAACTTTCGCACCTTTCTTGGGAAGCCTGCTGGTTCTGAATACTCGGAGCCTTGTTGATAGTTTTGTTCACAGATACTTTGATTTGCATTTAAGAATAAACTAGAGCGTTTGCTATTGGGACGCTTAAAGCAGTTTAATGGTACTAATCTCTGTTTACTGAGGTTACATACTGTTCACATCTCTCAGCTTATGGCTGGTTTTGTCGCTATGCACAGAGACTTATGTATTACCTTTAGCAGGAATGATAAATAAGGACAATACGGCACATGTCACAGTGGTTGAAGTCTGAGTTTGACCACTTCGTTGACTGGAACTTTAGTTACAGTTGCGGCGAGCATTTTATTGAAGGCCGTTGGGCCTTCTCAGGCAAACTTGCGGTCCGACTTACGCAAGATCCTAGTATGAACGATACAGTAATCCAGCTTACGTACGAAACTTGAATCGGTTAAAATTCTTTACGCGTCTCGACAGCGGTTACGTGGTTGCTTCTGTTACAGTTTATACTTGTCGAGCCCTTG
>OX104066.1:97564045-97600369 GCA_944474145.2 Dicrocoelium dendriticum
ACCTACGTAAGGAGTAGTAATGGTTATGAGAATGAAACTACTGAAATGGTAGCAAGGTTTTGTTTAGGTATTTAATTAGTCAACCAGAGCCTGCACCATTGCGCTTAGTGGCATTGGTAGAAACTCCGCATACTAGGTAAGCCACGGTGGGCCATAAATGGGTCAAACAGAGACGTATGAATCAGAAACTACCGTGGTGGAAAATATCTGTGGCTGTAGGGAAGAATAAACGAAGGGAAGGTAGAGGAAAATAATAAAGATGTAACTGAAGTTGACCTTTAAAATGTGGATAGGGACATGAGGGTCGTCGCTGAAGTCGCTTTCTCCGGCGACCTACGACCATCCAGGTTAAAAGACTGCCGCGTACTTCTCAAGGTTCACAGTTGGGCACAGTTGAAAGCCAGGCGTTGAAGACAGGGGCATAGAGCGTATGTAAGCCTTAAATTTTAAGATTACCGTTGCTGCGTAGTACTCCTTAAAGCAAAGTGAAGGTTGGTTAAATAAGTAATGGCCGATTAATAAACCGCTGGCACATTCATGGAATGTGAGGAGTTGCCGCTGTCGTCAACAGTAATAGGCCAGGCGTCGCCTTATTTGGACCGTATTAAGGTGGCAAACGGGGTAGACAGCCGTAGGTGAAGTAACGCATTTACTCGGAGTTGCATCCTTATCTCCTAGTCTTATCGTGCAATTGATCCCAACCAGATCTCAGAGGTGCAAAGAACAGATATTAAGCTAAATTTGACACAAATGCTTCAAACCAATTTACCTATTGCTTCAACTAGATAACGTACGATGTCGCACCGGGTACATTCGGGTTGTTCGTGATCCATCCGGCACGGTATCACAAAGGCTACCACTTCTGTGAACTTGAGAGGTGTTGCGTGCAAATCGCTCACATTAGCACTCGTGAATTTTTACTGTGGTTCAGCGACCATTCGTCGTACACCTTCGGATCCATACTTATTCGTCCTGTTTTTACAAGCTCTGCTTCGTGACCCCAGTTTCCCGAGTAACTCCAGTGCCCCTACATTTAACCTGATTGCTAAATTCCGGGCAGTGTTTCGCAGATATCCAAGCGCCAAATGTTGCCTAACTCTAACCATCTGAGACAATGTTTGGTCTCCCTCGATAGATCATTTCAACAACTTTCGAACGAACTTTCACTTGTTCAACTCCAACGTTGCTTGTTGCAGCTATAGGTCTTAAAGCAAATTCACCCGGCGCAATCCATAGGCCTAACCACGAGAATTCTCAAGCACACCTTCGTGTATTCTTCCCCCACGTTCAAGGTGACGCATTCGACTGGCACGCCAGAGAGGACAGTCTACAAGCGCACAACTGCAACGTGAACACTGTGACCTAACCGAATAGGTCAATAACAGAAAGACGTTTTACCACAGAAGATGAGTCATTCAACTGGTTTGTACCATTTGCTCAGCAAACGTGATGCCCAGTGCTCCACCCACTAAAGACCTATGTGGATCATGTTCCAAACTTGTTAAGGCGACATTTTGTGCCTTACCTGTTGCACGCTCTTCCACGCGAGATGCCTCCGAGTCAAACCTAGTCAGGCCAATTGTTAAACAAACCAGAATCGCTATGGTTCTGCGTGGAATGCACGTCGATCCCACTGATAAAATGCGTGTTCCTATTACCTCAGAAGTATGGCTAGCTACTAGACAAGTTTGAATAGTTTGTGACCACCAAAATCACTACGGTTTGTGTAAGCAAAGCGGATTGTGTAACTCAATTCTCCCCTTGGTTACGCTGCTAACCCGAGAAGAACTGCTGATAACACCGTAAGCAACACAACACCTAGAGTCCAGAATATCCACAGCTGTCCCAATACCACACATAGCTTACGTGTGACTAACGCGGTTTTCGGTTCCATCGGAGTAACTACACTTAAGGTTACTTCCAAACTCCCGACGGTGTGTATAGAAAAGTGCAAGCCGGTAAAGGCAAAAAGTTGGGTTACGGTTGCTACCAAGAAGAGCCGTCATTCAAAATTTACACTACCCGCAACTGGATCTGAAACTGAGGAGCGTAGCGGAGTTTTCCTAGTGCAAGCATCACCGGTTTCCTGCGGCACGTCTCCGAGTACTTTAATCACTAACCGCGACATGTCGAAAGGTCTGAAGAAACAAATACCTGTACTGAGCGTACTGTGATCCAGCAGCCCAGAATCAACGTCAACATCGATAAGAGGCAGGCAGCTGGATGACCTCAAACAATGGGACATTATTAGTAATCCAATCGGAGTTGTACTGAAAACTTTACACGTAGTGCTTATTTCACGACACCCAAATTCCAAACATTTCGGTGAGCCAAGACTTCTACGCTTTGTGCTGAACTCTATCACTGAAGTAGAAGCAGTACTACTGTCGACAGGTAGTCTCAGAACGCTGCTTCATCCTTATCTTCCCAGACATCCCATGTGGCGAGCGTTATCGAGTTAACCGCATCTCAGATGACTACCAGAAGGAACCAACAACCAGAACCATACTTCTTCAGGGGTTACTGAAACTGAAGCATGTGATGAGCATGAAGTAACAGCCCATGATAAAGAACAACAGTGTTATATTCGTGAAACACTCTGCTTGGATGATGTGTTAGCGACATCCGTGTCACGACTGCGTACCTCACCGAACTACAAAGGAAGTGGCCCGAGAGTGTTGAAGGTGGTCCTTCAGTTAAAACATTTGGTAGCACTGTAGCTGAAAAGCTGGTACAGGTTCCGTTGCAGGCTACCATCTGAGGTTCGGTTAAAGACAATCAACGATATGCATCCTAGAGATGAGGTGTCACTCAAAGAACCAAACGCTTTAGGATCTATGAAAGAAAAACGCACCAGTAGTGTGCCGAATGAGCCCATACAACCTGTAGAAGATGAGACTGACCGGACTACTTACACTGTACGTCGAAGATTAGACACAGGACTAACTACACGCACAATGAATAAGACGTGAAACCCTTCACCAAGTACACATAAAAAACACCATTAGTCGCCGGCCGCTCACTGGTCGGCGAAACTTCACTTATAAGTTGTAGAACCACCGAGACATTGCTAAATGCTGAGAAACTTTCATATATGTGCATTAACGCCCAAGGGCTCCCCACTAAAATTCCCAAACTTCGACTACGTCAGACTGCAAATGATTGGGACCTAATTTATATTACCGAAAGTTGGTTACACCAAGGTGTTTGATGCTAAGGTTTAGATAGCCGGAATGTCACTCATCCGGAACGACCGCCCCAGTAGGGGAGGTGGGGTCCTACGCTATTATTGCAGCGATCTACAATGTGCAAAAAACCGTTTTTTATCGCTCTCACTTTGTTAGAGCTTTTAAAGGCGTTTAGTGTCGCTAGAGTATATTTCAACGCAATCTTCACCTATTCTTTAACGTTATACTTACAGGTTTTCTGCTGTTCACTTTTCGTTTTCATCAACTTTCCTCTTGGACATAGTCAGTGGATGTCGTCTTAACGTCTCTATCAAGGGTGCGCGAGCAGTGGGGCGTACTCCGGCCAAGGCAAAAACTAGCAGCAGTAACTTAGCTGACCCAACTATACCATGCATTGTTAACTTAACGGACATCTTTTCTTTGAGTTCTCAAATAGCCGATCTTCAAAATGTAGTGGTGAATCTCAAAAGGGGCCTCAACACATTAGAACATGTTACTGATAGACTGACAGCCATAGCAACTATGATGCAACCCAAGGACCTTATGGAATCTTAGCATGCGGAATTGGCTGGAACGTTCATTAATACGATTTGCACCGAGGTAATGTATCAACTAAAATGTCTAAATGAGGAAGTGATTGATAATGTTCCAGACCGCCTGCATCTGCACACCATTCGTAAAATACTGATGAAAGTGTATGGCTTGGAACACAATCTTCTGAGCCGCACAAGGCTGAGAAAAAAGGTTATGAAAACCAATGCGCCCTCTTAGTCACGTTTGATAACGAGAGCTCTGCTCTTAAGTTTTTCTCCTATCAAAGAGAATTTAGGACTCGCACCACGTTTCTTGACTTAAAGTTAGTACCAGCGAGAATGGCATTGCAACGACGTTAAGACAGGCTAAACGAGAGTTCTGCACGTAGCACATGTATTCAGAAAAATTATGGCAACTCTCCGACGCCAGTGCACCTAAGTGGCTCAGGTACTGTGGACCTTGACATTTCGTCTGATATGGATACTTGATCGCTTGATTGCTTGGAAGAACCTGCAAACACTGGGACCAATGTTATCCGTAAAGCCACATACATAGATCAAATCAGCCAGCACGAGAATAATATAGGAAAACCACCGCTTTGTACTAAGTGCTCAGCTACCAATACAAGACGATCAGTCAAACCGGAAGGGCCAATGACTGCCGAACCTCCAAGGCAACCTTTAAACAGATCAGTTAAACCGATGTTAGCAAAACGCTATGACGATCGAAGTGAGCTTAGCATAACCAACGCTCAGCGAACAGAGCCGCCAACGCCACGAGCTAAAGGCCTCGTATATGGACCACACCACCGAGTTAACCTGAACCGCTGGGCTCAACGCCGCCAGCTATGAAAATAAGAATAGTGGAGACGTTAGCACCATACAACGCTGCGTGCGGGAATGGATTGTGCAGCGCACTAGTGTTCAATGTTCCCTACGACGTACCGGTGGACGCATTTAGGCGTGCAATCGTTGCAGTTATTGGCATTGCAGAGAATGCCCTGCTGGTTCAAGGATTGACCAAGCGTGTAACCCAATTTGCGGGTCCCATCAAACTGAACGCAAAGGATGAGGAAGTATTGCGTACTCTAATAGCTAACCGTGAACAGCTACGCAGTGCAACAATGCTAAGCCAGCTTACATTCGGGCAGCTGAAAAGAAGCTTAGGTTGGGCTGCGACTAATCCTAACATCATTGTAGACTATAGGCAACGCGAGCTTGGCGCGTCCAAAAAGAGACAACGAGCTACACTTTACCGCTTAGACAGCATTGTGTCTAGCACCACGAAGGATCCCAATGTCAAACGGGCTTGCGGAGCATACACACCTAGTCACTCACCGACGACGGCTATGTCACCCACACAAGCCTTAAATAGCGCAAGATAAGTAGACATGCAGTCGCTGCAGCCGGGTTGGGACAATGCGGTGTTTAGCGTACTTGTATTTCATGTTCCGGATGGCGTTTCGACGGGCAAGCTTCAGAGAACAATCCTTAAAGTTAACGGTATCGCAGAAAACTCCGTACACCTTGAGAGGACGGTCAAAAGGATCAGTAAATTCCCAGCCCCAGTCAGATTGACAACAGACGATAGTAGAACCTTGCGCACTATAATATTGAATTGTGAACAACTTTGAGATGCTCCTAAGTTAAGGCAAGTGTATTTTGGCCAACCAATAGGGACACTACCCAACCATGCCCCAGATATTTGTGAGTCGGCATCGCGTACCACCACCGTTACCAATTCACCCACCGAGAGCACTACATTTGATAATTTACGCAGCTCCGATCAACTACCTGCGCATCCAGGCTGTTTTGTACCTGCTACATCCCTCAGACTTTCGCCGCCGGTCCAGGTAAAAGGGCCAAATAGTCCACTACTTCCTACCTCACAACCTGCGCATTTTTTAGACCAGGTGGGGATGAGCCGCGACAGTTTCATCCCGACACCAATCTCCTCGTCGCCAAACTACCAACTGCAATGTCTTCTCACCCACTTCCTACAACTACTGCAGATAGCGAAGTAAGCATCAACGGCTTCATCGCGTCATGCATAAAGCTAGTAGACCCCAAGTGTTCTTTCTCACTTTTACATATAAATGCTAGGATCCTACACAATAGAATGCATATCTTGCCTCCTTTGTCTGTGCTCGCCGACGCTGATGCAATATTTGTCACGGAAACATGGTTTTCCCCTTATGCTGCAGAGGTGGACTACTCACTTCCTGACTACCAGCTGGTTATGCAGTTGCATGCGCATAAAAGAGGGGGCGGGTGCGCCATTTATGATAAAAATACTTACCCAGCAAAAACGTCCGAAATCATGAACGCGGCTGAGGCGATGGATTCAGTATGGATAACGGCTGATATCCTGGGACCCACGGTATTATTTGGGTGTGCTTAGAGACCACCTGATACCTCAGTTAAGGGTGACAACGCACTTATGGATGCTTTTGCGCAAGCGTCAACGTTTTCCTGCAATTACAAGCTCGTTGCAAGAGATTTCAAGCGGCCTGAGTTAAATTGGTTCTCACCTGCTGCAACAACGAAGTATGCTGGCCTACAAGAATATATCAATTTAGGCGGCCGGACGCAACTTGTATCTGCTCCAACCAGGGAGGAACACATCCTTGACCTAATATTTACTCTCGGCATCCCATCAACGCGAGTGGCAGTCGGCCGGGAATTTCCGGGTAGTGATCACAAATTAGTGCATTGCTCGGTTTACTTAAAGCAACATAATGCTTACCCAGCAGAACCAGACGTAGTCTTAGTATATCGCCGGTGCACCTCGTCAACTGGACAACCTTTGCTGCGCTCGTCCGATCAAAAATTGGGATGAATTCTTTACGTCGGCTTCTGTGGATCGCTCCGCTGAGCTGTTCTATAAGGAAATACTTCTGTCTCGACTCTCTAGCTCCCTTGTCGAGTTTAATAAGGCATTCTTCTA
The DNA here is from genome assembly GCA_944474145.2 of Dicrocoelium dendriticum. Lineage (NCBI taxonomy): Eukaryota > Metazoa > Platyhelminthes > Trematoda > Plagiorchiida > Dicrocoeliidae > Dicrocoelium > Dicrocoelium dendriticum. The sequence goes on from OX104066.1 coordinate 97,570,714, forward strand.
AAAGTGTGACCCAAACCAAAATGCATAACAGAATGCGTCAGCTTAGACGATCCTATTACAAAACCTTCAACTTTGCTCACATCATGAGAGCGAACGAGATGGCACACCAGTTTTCTGCTAGAGCTAAGCAGCAGCAAACCAAGCAAGAAATAGCCGCACTAAATAGTGCGAACAAAGCTAAGAGTCTCAGCTGGCTGCTGCGCTCTCGGACCCCTAACTATGGACGGAAGATCTCTACTCTGAAGATCAGTCCCAACCAAACGTCTAGCGACCCAAGAATTTGATGTGAAGCCTTCAGCTCACATGTTAAAGAATCACAGTGTTTAGAAATAGGCTCAACCTTTCAGGCTCTGAAGGTACCCGGTAGCCAGTCCCTGTCCTTTGTACAGTTTGACCTAAGTAGTGTACGTTCCGCGGTCTCAACTACCAAGCCATCCTGGGACCCTGGTCCAAACATAACGCCGCCCAGTCTACTTAAGAACGGTGGTAAAGATATCCCTATGCTTCTTTTGAAAATTTTTACGTTATCAATGCCAAAGTCAATGCCCGGCCGCATGGAAACATTCTATCATTGTGCCAAGACATGTAGCAGCCTGGAGATTCCTTGGTTTGCCTGTGTAAAATTCTAACCAAAATTCTATAGTTGTACACCTAGGCAACCGGTGTGGTTTGTTGAACTGCTTGCTGAGTTCGAATGCTTTACTTGCTCATCGCCATTTTTGCTTGGCGCTCGTTTCGGTTGCGACTCGCAACTGCCCTGTATGCTCTGCACTCTCAGTTCCCCTAGCTAGAGCGTCCACGACGTCGTTCTTTTATTGCTAGATAACAGGGAATCTTTTACTGTACCAATAAAAGTTTCCCTGCAACTCGACCCGTCTTCCCGAATCGCTCTCCGGGCTCCCGGTACAGGCAACCCTCTAAAATTGGTGACCCAGAAACCGGAACAATCTCAACGCCGGATATTTTGAACTCTTCTCCGGTGAGCCCGTTCCATTTATTTTTCAAAATTTTCGGTTTAGTTTTGTATACGGTAGCCTATTTCTTGCGTCATATTTTAAGCTATGGAATCTTTAGACCATAAGGTAGAGTCTCTGCTTAGCGCTATATCTCTTTCTGTTCCACCTTTATGGGACATGGATCCTCTTTTGTGGTTCGCTCATCTTGAGGCCGTTTTATCACCACAGAATCACTTCCGACTACGCGAAGTATTGCGAGCTCCTGTCCCATCTCCCCAAGGAGATATCAATGCAGGTTCGTGACGTCATCATTTCTCAGACCAAAAACCGCTATGAGGCTCTCAAGGGGGCCACGAGCAAGCGTGCTTTGCCCTCTGAGAAGGTTCGCCTGCAGCAGCTTTTCAGGGATCTGCAGCTGGGCGACAAACTGCCCTCAACCCTGCTACGGGAGATGCAGCAACACCTCGGTTCCTCAACCATGGACGAGACATTACGCCACGAGCTATGGCTACAACGGCTACCGGAAAACACCTAAGCGATTCTCGCTACGGTGCGCTTTGTTAAGCTTAATCAACTAGCAGAATTAGCGGATCGAGTTATTGAACGATCACAGCCACAAGCCGACGCCAGCAAGGTCCATGCCGTCGCGTCCCAGGGCATTTATATCACTGGGTTACAGTCAACTATAGAAGCCCTCCAAACACAAGTTGCGACACTTAGTCGCCAGGTGCAGCAGCTTACTGTGTACCCTCGTCGTCATAGCCGATCAAAATCGCCCTGCAAACGTTCTAATTCTAGAAACAGGCAAGCTAGCTGTTGGTACCATCAGAATTTAAGTAACCGCAGCTCGTAAATGTGTTAAGCCTCGCAACCTCACCGAGCAGCAGGGAAACTGCTCGGCCGGTCGGTAACGGCGACGGACGCGACCGGCCAACACCAAAGTCGCCTCATTCGCGCTAGGGATTTAACTTCCGGCACCGAGTTTCTAGTCAACACTGGTGCCGAAGTTAGCGTCATACCCAGTAGCTCAGATGAGGTCGTCTCACCATCGCCGACCCAGCTGCGTGCCGCCAATGGCACACCAATCGCAACTTTCGGCGAAAAGCAGCTAAAGCTCAACTTAGGCCTCCGGCGAACCTTTCGCTGGCCTTTCATGATCGCTGCCGTGCCTTTTGCCATCAAAGGCATAGACTTTCTTCAACAGTTCGACCTCATCGTTGACGCTAAAAGGAAGAAGCTTATCGATTCCAGGACACAGCTCAGTATTATCGGGACCAGCGTCAACGTGGCTGCTATCACTCCCATTCATGTCCTACCTCAAGCCTTACAGCCTTTTCTAGAACTTTTCAGCAAGCACCCTAAACTCATTCGCGTCCTGAACGAGTTGCCTCCTGTGACGTCAAACGTCATGCATTACATATGCACCAAGGGCCCACCTGTTTCGGCCCGCCTTCGCAGACTAGTCCCAAACAAGCTCAAAGCTGCTAAGGCGGAATTCGAGCAAATGCTCGAACTGGGAATAATCCGCCCGTCCAAAAGTTCATGGGCATCACCATTACACTTGGTACCGAAGAAATCTGGTGCCTGGCGCCCCTGTGGTGACTATAGGGCACATAACAAAGTTACCGTCCCAGATAAATACGCTATTCCGCACATACACGACTTGACCTCAGCTCTAGCTGGCAAGTCTATCTTCAGCAAAGTCGACTTAGTTCGTGCCTACTATCAGATACCTGTGGCGCCAGCTGACATTGCTAAAACAGCAGTCATCACGCCATTCGGCCTAGTCGAGTACCTCAGAATGCCTTTCGGCCTCAGCAACGCCGCCCAAACTTTTTAGCGTTCCATTCATTAGGTAAAGCGGGGACTCGAAGACATTTATCCTTATCTACATGACATTCTTATTGCCAGCTCTTCTAATGACGAACATCTTCATTACCTTGACGCTCTCTTCCAACGCTTAACCCAGCATGGGGTTACCGTCAACCTCGATAAACGCGAGCTTGGCCAAAGTTCCATCGACTTTCTTGGCCACCGCATATCCGCCTCTGGTATTGAAGCTCTGCCAGACAACATCCAGACACTGAAGGACTATCCTGCTCCCAGTTCCTCCAAACAATTGCGCCGATTCCTTGGCCTGGTCAACTATTATAGACGCTTTATACCTAACTGCGCGAGCATTGTTCAACCAATGACTGACTTGCTCCGCCGTAACCAACGGTCTTTTTATTTTACAGACAACGCTAGACTGTCCTTTGAGAAGCTCAAAGACGCTATCTCCAACATAGCGCTTCTCGCCCATCCAGACACATCAGCAGCACTCTCCCTGACGACTGACGCATCCGACACTGCCGTCGGTGCAGTTCTTCAGCAACTTATCGACCATCGATGGATACCTCTAGGTTTCTTCTCTAAACGCTTACAACCTGCTAATCGCGTTACAGCACCTTCGGGTAGGGAACGGTTAGCTATCTACCTAGGTATCCGACATTTCCGTCAGTATCTGGAAGGTCGAAATTTTACAGTCTTCACCGACCACAAGCCATTTGTCTACGCAATCAATGGCGCAAGAGACAAGTATTCTCCGCGGGAAACTAGACACCTAGACTACGTTTCTCAGTTTACGACAGACGTACGACATGTGTCAGGTGCTCTCAATTCCGTCGCGGATGCGCTTTCACGCATTCAGCAGATCAGCTTATTGCCTGGCACCAACATTGTTCTAGCCGCTATCGCTGGCGCCCAAGAAGCTGATCCTGACGTAGACAAACTACGACGCAACACCTCGTTGAAACTACGCGGTCCCACTAGCTTCATCTGAGGGGACCGTTCTTTGTGACGTTTCACAACCTTCCCCCCAACCCGTAGTTCCTACCTCAAAGTGTTGACTAGTTTGCAAATCTCTACACAGCCTGTCTCATTCCGGCATACGTGCCTCGCAGAAGCTCGTAACGGAACGCTTCGTGTGGCCCAACGTCAATCGCGATGTCCGCCTTCGGGCACGCGCATGCCTAGAGTGTCAGCGCGCCAAGGTCTACAGACACACCAAAAGCCCACTTGGCGTCTTTCCCGTTACTGACGCTCGTTTTGCACACGTCCATGTCGACCTGGTCGGACCTTTGCCTCCATGCAAATGCTACGTGTACCTACTTGTGAATGGAAGGATTTTGGTGAGTATTTTGTTCGTCGCAATCAGCCGACAATTCAGATATGTCGACCAGCTGTCCGGAAAAGCACCAGACGGCCGTTTCGCCCCATTGGGGCTCATCAGTGGTGCGCATCCTTCGGTCCTCTGCGGAGGATCGAACCCATGACTGCTAGTGGCTGTTGCCAACTAGTCCGCAGCTTATGCAATTGCGCCATGGAGGACGGTATCTAACTATCGTGAATTGTTAGCTAAATGCGATATAGCCCGACGCATCCTCCAATGCCATGCAGGCACCTGCCATGCAGATGACAGCGGTCGGCCTTCCGGCGTCAGGACTTCCCGGTTACGGCAGCTATGAATCGACATAGCATTTTGTGGAATCCGTACGGGCGAATTGGTATTACTTATGAATGGAAGGATTTTGGTGAGTATTTTGTTCGTCGCAATCAGCCGACAATTCAGATATGTCGACCAGCTGTCCGGAAAAGCACCAGACGGCCGTTTCGCCCTATTGGGGCTCATCAGTGGTGCGCATCCTTCGGTCCTCTGCGGAGGATCGAACCCATGACTGCTAGTGGCTCTTGCCAACTAGCCCGCAGCTTATGCAACTGCGCCATGGAGGACGGTATCTAACTATCGTGAATTGTTAGCTAAATGCGATATAGCCCGACGCATCCTCCACTGCCATGCAGGCACCTGCCATGCAGATGACAGCGGTCGGCCTTCCGGCGTCAGGACTTCCCGGTTACGGCAGCTATGAATCGACATAGCATTTTGTGGAATCCGTACGGGCGAATTGGTATTACTTATGAATGGAAGGATTTTGGTGAGTATTTTGTTCGTCGCAATCAGCCGACAATTCAGATATGTCGACCAGCTGTCCGGAAAAGCACCAGACGGCCGTTTCGCCCTATTGGGGCTCATCAGTGGTGCGCATCCTTCGGTCCTCTGCGGAGGATCGAACCCATGACTGCTAGTGGCTCTTGCCAACTAGCCCGCAGCTTATGCAACTGCGCCATGGAGGACGGTATCTAACTATCGTGAATTGTTAGCTAAATGCGATATAGCCCGACGCATCCTCCAATGCCATGCAGGCACCTGCCATGCAGATGACAGCGGTCGGCCTTCCGGCGTCAGGACTTCCCGGTTACGGCAGCTATGAATCGACATAGCATTTTGTGGAATCCGTACGGGCGAATTGGTATTACTTATGAATGGAAGGATTTTGGTGAGTAGTTTGTTCGTCGCAATCAGCCGACAATTCAGATATGTCGACCAGCTGTCCGGAAAAGCACCAGACCGCAGAGGACCGAAGGATGCGCACCACTGATGAGCCCCAATAGGGCGAAACGGCCGTCTGGTGCTTTTCCGGACAGCTGGTCGACAAATCTGAATTGTCGGCTGATTGCGACGAACAAAATAGCTACGTGTACCTGCTCACTTGAGTCGACCGATTCACGAGTTGGCCAGAGGCGATTCCGATAGTCAACTGCTCATCTGAGACACATGCGCAAGCTTTCCTAGGACGCTGGGTAGCTCAATTCGGTTGCCCAAGCGTAGTCATCACTGACAGAGGATCGCACTTTGACGAATCCTTCGGCAAACTGCTCGACGTCCTTGGTGGCCGACATAATCGAACCACCGCTTACTATCCCGCAGCTAATGGGATGGTAGAAAGGTTCCACCGGCAACTCAAAGCCTCACTCTGTGCCCAATCTAGCACATCCTGGCACGAAGCACTTCCGCTCGTTCTCTTAGGCATAAGAAACACGATTAAAGCGGACTTGCACGCCACTCCATCGTCGCTAGTCTTTGGATGCACACAACGCTTACCAGGTGAACACGTCTCACCAAAAGCACCAACAACCTTCGACTATTTCGACTACGCAGCTCGCCTAACCCATCAAATGCGACAGCTTCAGCCTGTGCAACCCAGTGCACAGTGCTTGCGTACCAACGTACACGAACGCTTAATTACTTGCACGCACGTGTTCGTTCGCACTGACAGCGTACGCCGACCACTTAAACCTCCCTATGCTGGTCCGCACCGTGTCATACGCAGAAGCGACAAGACGTTTACCATTGACTACAATGGTAAGACTGAGACGATCAACATCGATCGACTCAAGCCAGCCTTCCTAGACCAGTATGACTCTTCGGCTCAACAAGCGCCTTCACAGCCTGTGCCATCACAGCTCGCACCGCAACCTCAGACGAGTCAGCCCGCTCTAGCGGAACCTACAACCGCAACCGACGGCACTCCTACTCGCCCTACTGTCAATCGACGCGGTAGGAATCTCAAACCTCTAGTTCGTTTTTCGGACTCTGTTAGCACTCACTATTTTACGTAGAACGTGCCTTAGAATTTTCTGCTCTTACCAAACATGTTTGAAAATCCACAAAAAAGATCAAAACGTTTTGAAATTACCAAAAGAGCAAAATCTTTTGAAAACCCAAAAAGAGCTTTGCACGTTTTTCGCTTTACACTCTTTTGTGTATGGCTATGCACTTACGCTGCTTTTTCATTTTAAATAAACAAATAAATAAATAAATGGTTTATTCTCGTCACTGCGAGGCACACTATCAAGGACGTGATCATGGTATTACAGACGTGTATGATCAGCAATTGCACAAATTACTAAATTTTGACCGATAGCGTGGGAATTTATGTGTTGAGATGTAAAACCATGTTTAACTGTGTATTTGGAAGGGGACATGTTGTGTGAGTAGATAAATGTGACTGTGTGTGCTTTTGTTCGTTATTTTCGCCATCAAAGGGGGAATCAATGGAACGCTTTGAATCAGATGACGTCCGTGATGTGTGAATGATCCTCCGGAAAAGGGAAGAGGCAGTGATCTTTTTTAGTGGCGAGTCGCATCCGCCACGTCACAGTGTTGTTAAACGGATACTTGTAACTTTTTATAGGGAGAAAGCTTGCCAGGCGAAATCCCACCACATCCTGGAATACTGCCGCAGAACCAATTGCTGGAACGGGATTTACCCGAACTACCCAGCTGGCACCATATACACCGCCGGTTGGTTGCATCTCGTTTTCACTTTCGCTGGATCTCTGCACGTCAACTTCAAGTTGAACGAACTTCCTGTTCAACCGCCCACGTGGACTTTACTAACTGTCCCCCCTCACAAACATTTTTTACCGTTTTGACACCGTAGGGAGGACACGTGTGGGCGCCCGCTAGGGTCCGATTGCATGGTTCTCCCCAGCAGCTGCATCAGGTTTTACAATCTGGTCTCGCAGAAGGCTGGCCCGCGACGGACAGTCTTCACGTAGATCAAAGGACTGCTTACACAGTCCCTACTGGGAGAGGGCTATGTAGCAGTCTGGAGATTCCCCGGTTTGCCTGTGTAAAATTCTAACCAAAATTCTATAGTTGTACACCTAGGCAACCGGTGTGGTTTGTTGCACTGCTTGCTGAGTTCGAATGCTTTACTTGCTCATCGCCGTTTTGCTTGGCGCTTGTTTCGGTTGCAACTCGCAACTGCCCTGTGTGCTGTGTGTGCTCCATTCCCCTAGCTAGAGCGTCCCCGGTGTCGTTCTTTTATTGCTAGATAACAGGGAATCTTTTACTGTGCCAATAAAAGTTTCCCTACAACTCGATCCGTCTTCTCGAATCGCTCTCTGGGCTCCCGGTACAGGCAACCCTCTAAAGGCATAAGGGCTGAAGCCTACAGGAAGTTGGTAACTACCGCCCTATGAACCAAACTTCTATTATCTCGCGCGTGATGGAAAAGTTGATTAAAAAAGCCCTCATGACGCATCTTTACGCAGGCGAGCACATAAATGAATCAGCACGGGTTGCTAATTGCTCGGCATTGTGCAACCTGTCAGCTGGACTTCCTTAATTGGGTCACCGAGGCCATTGACTCTAATCAATCGTTTGTCATTCTTTACCTTGATATGCAAAAGGCGTTTGACAGGGTACCACACATGCGCCTGATGCATAGGCTAAAGGCTTATTTGGTAGACGGTCCTCTATTAAACTGGCTGGGTTCCTATTTAATAGGACGTACGCAGTTTGTTAAGGTTGAACAAGCTATATCCACCCCGACCGCCGTCCCCAGTGGTGTGGTGCAGGGGATTGTCCTTGGCCCTACCCTATTTTGGATTTATATCAATGCTCTCTGCATGATTTTGCAACACGGTCGCTCCTTTATCTTTGCTGACGATGTGAAAGTTGTCTACGACTTTCCCCTGGTAATGAATTATCCCCAAATAATAGTATCCGTGAGGATCATAAAGCACTTGAAAACTGGTGCGAACACTGGCAAATGACCTTCTCCGCTCAAAATTCTAACGTCATGACCCATAGCTGCTCTATACCTGCTGGGTCCCTAACAATAAACGGCATCACTATCAAACAGAATATCATAACAACAGATCTGGGCTTGCGCTACTCTATGAGCCTCAACTTTGCAGAGCAAGTTCCTTATCAAGTCGCAAGAGTTAGAGGATAATCGTTCCACGGACACCGTTGCATAGAAACCGCCGATGCAAGGCTAGAACTTTATTAGAGTCACGTCAGGCCACATCTAGAATATTACTCTTTTATATGCAGCAATCTACGTACGTCGGACCGTGTTCTGCTAGAAAAAGTCCAGCGACGCTTTACGAAGATGTTGACTCCACCGCAGCAAGCGCTGAATTACCGACAAAGGTGTGAACACCTTAAACTTCAGCCCCTATGGCAAAGGCGCATTATCCCTAACATGTGCTTCTTACATACGCTAATTCACAGAAAGTTGCACAGTACTATCACTTGTCTTGAACTAAGGAGCGCTTCTGAATCGCAACCCCGAAACAGGGGCCATTCCATTACTCCGCTAAAGGCAAAGAAGAGACTGCGGTCTCGTTTCTTCTTAGTTGTGTACGTGAACATATGGAACAGGTTGCTTTCCAGAATAAGAGAAATCCAAAACTTGCAGGTCTTCAGGAATGGGATACAAAAATTCCTATGTTTGTGGCAATCTACAAAGCATCTTCCATATCTGCGATTCGCAAGACCACTTCTTTGGAACTGGCCCTGATGTAGCTTGAGGACGCCCAAGATGTAGTGCAAGGCGTCTAAGCACCTTGAGCTCAGAACTCCTCCACATTCATTGTCGTTACCGTTCTAGCACCTAAGAGACTTTAACGGTATCCGTCACATCCATTTTCCAGGGATTACGTACAGCAAACTGAATACAAGGTAATCTTATTCTTCAACGGCCTCTTCCTTCAATCCTTAGTTCTTATCTACATCCCCATTCCTTCTCTTCAGACTTACATTTGTCACTTTCCAACTTCTTGACCACTGGATGCGTGGAAAAAGTATAAGGCTTATGACCTCCAAGGTACTCCTAGTAAAGACATGCTACCAGACCTAAGCCTTGCATAGGATATTGAAAGCGTTTTCTGCTGCTGATGCACCTAAGCTGCATTAGAATTGTCCAAAATCGTCTAAATGCCGGCTTTAAATGAACCTTTATGTGTCTTCCTAGATGTCGGTTGCCAGCGTGCCCTAATCGAAGCATTTTAATTAAGTCTGAGCACTAGTTACTATACTCGGCAGTTTCCAAACACTATCAGTAGGTAAACCGCAAAATAATAAATATATCTTGCTTATTGTTGACAAAGAGCGCACTTTAAAAGTTCTAGGCTCAAGAATCAGACGTTTTGCTCTCCACTTATTCTCTCTTGGCCACATATACTTAGCTTTATCTGGTATACATATGCCTTTCGCTATTGGCAACACTATTAGACAGGCATAATGAAAACCAGCTCCTCTTCTTTAACTGCTTTTGCTCGTAAAACACTCGCATTTCCAGATTCCATTTCACTGGCACGAAAGCTAACCAACGACAGAGAGGTCCCTGTCACACTGGCTGGCTGGAGCACCAGAAACTTTCCATCACCACTTTTCTTATCTTGGCCGCCCGTGTGTCATTTATCTTTTAGCTGGCTCCAAAACCTACCATGCGTTATGTGTATTGGCGGGTGAACGACCAGCTCCCACTGGATTTTGCTACTATTCTACTCCTGAGTTACCTTAACGCTCTTTGCTTAGGGTGCTAGAACAGCTCCTGCCAGGAAAATCACAAAAGAAATTGCCGGTGTGACATTAGAGTACCAGTTAACATTGCCACCTGGATGAACACCGCCGGCACTATTCTCGGAACTTAAAAATGGAGAGAAATAAATCGAAATTCATCAAAGAGCTGCACAATAGTGTGCATCAACACATGAAGCATAACAATACCTCAAGTATGAGCAAGCTCAACCACCAGAAGTAGAGTTGTTAAAGCCCCACCAATGTAGAGCAAAATGGATTTCACGCTTAAATGCAATTAGCTAAATTTTACTGAATTTTCCCATGCTTATTTCTTTATTCTTGGTGGCAGGCTGCTATAGCTCACTGACGTTAGAGACAGAGCCTCATGAATATAGAAAATCGGCTCGAAGGGATATATCTTGTGATGTTTAGCTAAGTAGTGTGTGTATTTTTCAGGCCGAAATCTGTCAACGGATCTGAAAGATCCCCTGGGTTACTCAGGTAGACCTGGCTCATGCGGCTATGTTGTAAGCTTTAGAAAAGCTTAGTGGCTTAAAGATGCTAAACTCTATTTTCCTGGTTGTTTATGTGGCTCAACATCCATTGAAAATGGTATGCTGTGGCCTTCTAACCCTGAGTTAATTACAAGCTCCCCTGAATTCCCGTGTAGATATAATATTCCTTGCTGGATTTCTAGTGTTTTCGCGCACGATCATCCCTTATTTGCGTATATTTGTCATGTATACCTGCAAAGTTTATTTTCGGCCACCTGCGCAGTCCGTAGTTGTCGCAAGGTATTACGGGCTAATTAGAGCATTTCTGGATAGCTATGTCTATATAGAACATACGTCGCTTCCCTACTTTTTACATTTTCTTTTCTTTTTCTGCCATCTGCTTGCAAAGCAGAAAGCCCTTTTTAAAGAAAAATAAATGGCCTTATTCGTAGGCCATCATTTAATTGCAAATGACTCGCAAACTACTGCACGTATTGTTTTGCTTTTACATTCAGCGTATTCAGCCGCTAAAGCTGATCCAGACCAGTGTAATGTTGTGCTACTTCATGCGGTATTCTAGCTGTAGAAAGGCTTCTTCCTATATCTGAGAATAACTCAGGTTGAAATTTTGCGCCAGAAAGCAATATCAGCGTAAGAAAAGTAGGGCTATAAATTTTGTTAATTGGTATTTGTCTACTATAGCACGCAGCTTTAGTTTCTCTCTTAATAAATTGTTTCTATTTTAGTCTGCATTTATCGGAATTGCTTTTAACTTTTCGTATGCCTTATAATCCTACCACTCATTTCTTCCCTGTGCACGACAACAATTGGGGCAACTGAGTGGCCAATTAATGTGCGATCAATTTAAAGTGAACTTGTAGCGAATTGGATCCTGTTCCAAGGAGAAAAGGCACAACTACACCTCCGCGAAGTTAACACAACCAAAGAACAAGCAGCTCAATATCGCCCGAAGGAACCAGAAAAATGTCAAGGTGGGCGCCTGCGACTCAGTAGCTGTATACCAAACAATGCCAATGCATTTGTACTTGCTAACGATGAAAATATATTTATATTTTGCCTACTTCCATGCAAGAGCATCGGATTGATGTAAGCATTGATCTGAACCCTTTAGGGTGCAACCTCTAGCAGGTCTAGAAATATACCTATTTATTTATTTATTTATGATCTGGAAACACGCGTCATCGACTCCCTCTGGTGCCACCTCCGACTAAGACAAAACGACGCATGTCTCGTAATTGTCGTTTACCGCCCCCAACAAGCACTCCGGAAATGGATTCTTGCTTGATCCGTGGCCTGAACAGATTAGCACGCACTAGGTACAGCCACCTTCTCATCTCCGGGGACTTCAAGCTACACAATCTAGAGGTTTCGACATCGCTCAGTGAGCAGTTCAAAGCAGATTTGCATGAACTGATCGCTAATATGCATTTGAACAATCATGTCACCACACCCACTAGATTCAGGGCGGTAAATAAACCGTCCGCACTGGACCTTTTGCTCACCACTGCAGAGCTCATGGTTGAGAAGTTATTGATGGATAGTACATTAGGTCTCAATGACCATGTATTAATAACGTTTACCTATGTGTGTTATGCAGAAGATCCATCCGAACACTCGGAACTAACTCATACAATCACACGTTACCACGTATAAAAAGAACTCGCCGAGGCAGCTTCTTGGGAATTCTCAAACAAAATTCCACTTGACATCGTTCGGACAGTGTTCGTTAATAGATTCGGCGACTTCGTCAACAGATCATCAGAGACCCAGCCCCTTCGTCCTGCAAAAATGCCTTCAATTCTGAGGAGCAGGACCAAAAAACGCCTGGCGATAAGGGATGTAGCATGGTGTGCTTACAAAAATAACCCCGACTCAGCGACTTGGGGCAATTTCCTGACACATCGCAGCCAATGCACCGCACTTGTCCGTGAGGAAAAAGTAAATTATCAAAAGTGCCTAGCTAAAAAGTTATGGCAAACAACAAACTACTACATAGACCTGTCAATAAGGTTTGTAAAGTGAATCATCGAATCCCTCCATTTTCACGACAGGCGATAGAATACAAAGCGCCGAAGAAGCAGTTAACGCCCTGCGACTTCAATCCGCCTCCATTTTCAAACTCGCAACCTCTACTTGTCCCATAAAGTCATGCACATTACTGAACCCATTGTTTAAAAATGTAATTTTCAGCGCCTCAGTTGTGTTTAGGAAGTTGCTCTCACTGCGTAAGCATAGTTCACTGGGAGCAGACAACATCCGCCCGAAGACACTGAAGGCTGTGGCCAACAAGCTAGCTGAACCATTGTCACAGTTCTTCCAAAGGTGCTTGGATGAGCAACAAGTCCCCAATATGTGAAAGTGTGACAATATCACCCCTATTTTTAAAGGCGGTAGCCCTTCAGATCCTGCAAACTATGTAGAGCTTTACTCGCAGTCAGTGGAGTAATAGCACTATCCTGTTTCTGCAGTTACGCTCTGTTCCACCTCTCAAATTAAGGCTGCGTATGTCAAAAAGTTATGTAGTACCCAGTGCAGGAAGCATAAATTAAGGACAGTACGTCGCATCTACCGAGGTTGGCGTCTAAGCTGACCACACTGCTGTCTGTAACTAAACGCCTGGTAGGTTGAGGCGAGCATTTTAGTTAACCGGCGTTGGGCTATTTTAAGCAAACTGCGGTCCGACTTACGCAAGCTGCTACATTTGAAAGCACAGTATTCCAAGGTCGAGCCTCCCTGACTCCGGTACAGTTCTAGGCTTGCCTCGAGGGTGTTTTTGTAGCGGCTTATGTGGATGTTCACTTGTGAAGCTTTTGAAACCTGAAAGCGCACTTAGCCAACAAATTGTGTCGCATTGAGTAAAGCAGGCGCAGGTCTTTGCCGATGTATGGAACCGGATAAGAATGTCGTCAATCTTGAGCACCCCATCAGATACTGTGCTTTTGCACCTTACGCTCACCTGGGCACGAAACCGCCAAAGCGGCTAGTCTTGCCAGCGTGGGGTTTGGGTTATGCACACGTGCTGAGTTCGCGTTATTTGACGTGATCCCTGTCAACAGACGACCTGACTTAGCCGACTTGAGGCCTCAGTGCAACTTTCATGCCGTAAAGCCAGCATACTTTGTTTAGTCGTTGCAGCCGCGTAGGCTCCTACAGATCGCAGTTCTATTGTCAACTGTCTGACCTCGGAGAAAGGCGCCGCACAGACATCATGACGCTTGCAGATGATGTAAACGCGCAGTTTGATAGACTCGCAGTTGTAGAGCGTGAACTTTATGGTCAACATGGCCATGGCACTTTCAGAACAGTTAAGGATGATCGCCTACTTCAGCTCTGTACCGAGCACGGGCTCTTCCTGTCAGGTACCCGCTTTTTGCCCTCCTAGCGCCAACGCGCGACCCGGGGGCTTCCGGCAATTGGTCAGCCATAGACGCAGATTGACCACAGCGCCAACGGTTATAGACAGCGGAGCTGCATCGCAATCTGGAGTACATATTTTACTCGGACCACTCCTCATGTAGGCCTCCGTCTACGCGTTTCAATGCCTTGTGGTTGTGTAACAATGAATCTTTCCTCAAACAATTTCTTGATGCTCTGGCCACCGCAGAGGATAACCAACGGGTTCCCTATCTGCTGCATCGGGCAGGGTGGATAGGGGTTTGGATGCTACTGCTCAAGCCACCCCGTCTTCTTATTCCTCTTCTCGTGCTTTTTCACCCTTATCATCCCGTTCCAACTTTACTTATATCCCCCTGTTTTCAAACCCCTAAATCTCGGCCCTCCCCTTGCTTCAATAGTCCCTTGTCTTTTAGTTTCAACTCACAGATGAACGCGGAGCGTCATGCCTGCACTCTAAACAGGCCCATGTCCAAGCAAGCGGCCCATTCCAGTTCATCGGCTTCCAGTTGAAGCACTCCATCCTCCTTCAGATTGGCATGCCTCAATGTTCGCACATTGCTTCAGATCGGTCAACAGGCAGCACTTGCCCGAATATCAGAGACCCTCTCGATCGATAACCGTTGCTTATCGGAGACCCGCCTGCAAGACTCGAGCTTTGTACTCACTCTGCGATCCCCTTCAGGTGAGGCAAGCAGTATTTTCTCATTGCGCCTATCCGGCCAAGCCGGTGTTGGTATTGCCCTGAGTCCCCGGTCTGAAGCTACTCTGGTTGATTGGATTCCAATCAGTAGCCGGATATGATCGGTCCGATTGGCTGGCTCGTTCAAAACTTCGAAGTCGCTTGGGACTAACAAGTGTCTATTCGTTATCGCTGCCTATGCACCGACAAACTGTAGCGATGACTCGGTAAAAGACGACTTCTATCGTCAACTGAACGAGCTCCTTAGCCACAGAAGAAGCTCGGACACTGTAGTGCTGGCCGAGGATCTGAACGCTCAAGTTGGAACATTAACCACAGATGAGCTGCATCTGGGCGGCCAACATGGTATAGGATCCCGTAATGATAACGGTGAGCGGTTACTTCATTTGTGTGAGGATGCTCACTTATTTCTTGCGAGCACTAATTTACGACACGGCACCCGCCGGAGGTTGACTTGGCGCCCACCAGCCCCGAACCAGCTATGGACGCAAATCGAGCACATTGCAATAAGTTACCGATGGAGAGGCTGCGTCCAGAACTGTCGCTCGATTTGGAGCATAGGTGTGAACACCGACCATGCACTTATGTGCGTTGACCTGCGGATTCGCTTTGGCGGACGCCCACGACAATTTTGTGAGCGCATTTACACCGGCCGACTGGCGAAGCCAGCTGCTCTGAATGCCTATCAAGGTGCGCTGTCATGCGAGTTGGATAAATGCTCACGGGATGCAATTGAAGCTCAATGGTCTCATATTCACCAGTCCTTACTAGCAGCAGGAAAATCCCCAATTTGTACGTCAACTCACGAACATGGGTATTGGGTCTCTACACAGCCTCTGGAACTTATCGATGCTCGCCGGCATATTCCGGCTGGAAGCGAACACAATAAAACTCACAAGTGCTCCAGGCAAAACTTCGTGCTAGCTTGAAGAGAGACGACGAATCCTGGTGGTCTCATCGTGCATCAGAGATGGAAATGGCCGCTACCCTTAATAACCATCGTAAGTTATTCCGTCTGATACGGAAAACGGGCAGCAGGAGACCTGGTGTTAGTGAAACTACACGTAACGAGAGTGGACAGTCTATCCACAACTTATCAAAACGCACAGAGCGTTGGGCTGAGCGATTTGAAAGGCAATTTAATCGGTCGGAATGGTTAGGTTTCTCCCCGGCCAGTGATCGTCTTGCTCCCTGAGCTGTCCCTTTGTATCCACGCTCTCGCGCAGAAGTCGAACGTGAGATTGAACTGTTGAAGTTAAACAAAGCCGCGGGACCTGATGACCTTCCTCCAGCCCTCTTCAAATTCGAGGGACCTGCTCTTGTGGAGCATTTGTGTTAGTGCCTAGTGAAACTGTGGAAGCAAGAAACTGTCCCAACCGATTGGAGCCGCTCCGTCATAGTCCCAATTTACAACAAAGGATCACGATCGGAATGCGCCGGCCAGAGAGGAATCAGTCTGATCTCCATTGCCTCCAAATTGCTTGCCTCTGCCATCCTTCACTGACTGACTGGCACTCGTGAAAGTCAGATTCGTGAACAGAAAACTGGATTTCGTCGAGGTCGTGGCTGCATTGACCACATCTTCACCTTGCGTCAGTTGTTGGAGTACCGTCACATATTAGCGGCCCACCCTTGTCGTGTTCCTCGATATCAAAGGTGCTTTCGACTCGGTAGATAGACGTGCACTTTGTACCGTCTACTCAGGAAAGGTGTACCTGAGAAATTTGTGAATATTATCCGAGCATTATATGCGCGTAGCTCGGGCAGAGTGAGGGTTTACGGCAAGTTGTCGTCGCCCTTTAATATATCCAGCGGCGTGAGACAAGGATGCCCGCTGTCACCTTTCCCCTTCAACTTCGCTGTTGACGAAGTCATGGAACTCGAGTTCACAGGACACGACTTAGAGGGTGTGCAGCTACTCCCAGGAGAAAGACTTCTTGACTTGGAGTATGCTGATGATATTGCCCTAATCTGTGATAGCTCCCAGACTTGGCAATCGGCACTGGACAGATTAGCACTAGCTGTCCGTCACTTCGGGCTTTGCTTCGCACCCTCGAAGTGCAAAGCGTTTCTCCAAGATTGGTCTGAACTGCCTCCTACGCTGACGCTTGGTGGAGATCAGCTAGAAGTCGTTCAAAAATTCAACTACCTGGGAAGTTGTATCAGCGCCCGTGGGATTGAATGTGAGATCACGAATCGTAAAGCTAAGGCTCGGGGCGCTTTTGCTAACCTTCGCCACTTATGGTGCCGGCGCGACATCACTCTTGCACTGAAGGGTAGAGTGTACGTTTGCCCCTACTGTACGGTTGCGAAACCTGGCCGCTTAAAGCAGCGGACATGAAGAGGCTAGTTACGTTCGACCATCGGTGCCTTCGCAGTTTGGCTCACATCTGGTGGGAACACCGCGTGAGAAACGAGCGTATTCAGTGCCTCGTTTACGGCACAGGAAAAGGTACTGAACCGCTCAGCACCGTTATTTCACGCATCAGGCTCCGATGGCTCCGCCACGTGTTACGCATGCCAGCCCACCGACTCCCGCAACGTGTGTTGTTTGCGCGCCCGGGGTGTGGATGGAAGAAGAGGAGAGGTGGCCAAGCGATGACTTGGTCGAGAGGGATGAAGGTCCTCACTTCTGAGCTGGCGTCGGTTGGGGCGTCTCGGCTCCCTGGTTGGGGTCCGAAAGGCGATGAACACGTTTGGTTGGACACACTTGCGGATATGGCCAGGAGTCGACTTCAGTGGCGTTCGTGCTGTGAGTTTCTTTGTCCCACAACATCCCTCTTAGCCTCCCCTCCAACCATGATCTCATTACTTAGCCTTATATAATTTTGCGTAGGAATTCTTTGGTGCACAGCAGCCGGCTGGTAGCTTACCGGAATGATGCTCATCCGTTACCGGTAGCTCAGCCAGCATGCACCAGTTGCTTTTTTCTCCTTTTTCTATGTATTGCGTCGCAGTAGCTGAGGTTTTCTCCACCTCCAGCTAACGTGTAGTATGATGATGATAATGATGGTTGTGTAACAAGCCAGGGCATGAAAGTAAATACATAAATAAAGTATGTATTCTTGACTAAGCAAGACACGCCTGCACAGGCATGATCATGTTAAGCGTACAAAATGTGATCAGTTAAGGTACCATGGAACGATGGGATTGTCGTTTATGTTGATGTATCGATGTATGAAATTGCGTGTTGGGCTCATTTAGCTGTGTTAATGGGTTGTAAAAGGTTTTCTGCAAGTTTCTCGAGCTTGAACATGTCGCCAGCGTTACCTGGATACTTCATGCTTATGGACTTGAAGTGGTTGTCAGGATAAGCAGTGGTTGACTTTAGTTGGCGACGAGTCACAACCGCCAAGTCACAGTATGTTTAGATGGACGGTTGTGACCTTATATAGGGAGAACCCATACCAGGTGCCAATCCACCACGCCCTGGAACACTATCGCCGAAGTATTTTCTGCAAAAGTGTAAACACAAAGCACCCAGCTAACAACGCCAGGGCGTGGTTCGGCTAGCCAGGGGCAAATTTTCTTAACTCAGCGTTGCAATTTAGTGACCTAAATTTGAAGGTACAACACGGGGTTGCAGGTGTTCGTTAACGTCTACCTCGTGGAACATGGAAAAATGAAGTGCTCGTTCCAGTTAAAGAACGCAATGCTTTCCTTGGCTTGAGCATGTCAGGAACAGAACACTGCACGTACTCCAGGCGATGTGAGTTATAACCGCGTAACGGGTGTGTATGAGAAAACATTAAACCGGGCGCGGCGCTGTCGGTAATAACAACTACCGGCGTTTACGTGTAATTTACGCCGGGGTGCTGACTCTCTGCATAATCGCCTGTCTGTGGGAAGGGGGCTGTGTAACGGCTCTCGATGCCAGCTCACCTTTTGCAGATACCGTCACCCAAACTGCCCAGGGTCATGCATTTCATTCCTGCAATGAGCCAGACTGTGCTACAACGATGGTGTGCGCTTTATGGCAATTTTCCATACGTAGTCGTGCTACCTCCGGACAAACCGGTTGAGCGAAGCAAATTCAGACAGCTCCACGCCACTTAGATAAACCACACCAGCAATAACTATGACGCGACGTGGGGCTTTACCATAATGTGAGCCACGGCCGACCCAAAAGCGGTCTGCTTAACCCAAACACAAATTACCCTTTCAGTTGCACCCAGTTACCATTGGTCACCCGAAGTCCATGTTAGCACGTGGCGCTGCTTGTTCACCAATGCCCTTACACTGTAGAACAAGTTGCCGGCAATCGCCGCTCTGGCGGTTGACACGCCAGCTCAATTCATCTGGACTGAAACCTAGTTCTGCTCAGATATGTTCGAAGCCTAGGTAGATATATCAGAATACCTACTGCTTCGAAGCGACCGTAAGCGCGGCAGGGCCGAAGGCGCAGCAGCGTACGCATCATATTGCATCGCATGCGTTTCTCTCAAAGCTGCGGAACCGCTATCGATTGCTGGGTCCCTGGATTCGCCTCTGCAGTTCCCGTGCGACCAGTTTCACGCTTGGGGCTGTCCATCGCCCGCCGACAGCTCCTCCAAAATCGCTGTGGCGTTGGACTGCGACGCTTCAAGCTGTCGCAGCTAGATTAATTTCCCCTACTCTTTGCAGGTGTTTTCAATTTTCTAGCGATTAAAGTTGGTTCTGGCCAGGCTCAAGGCCAGCATAGTTATAAGGTTCTTTCCAGTATGCTAGGGCACAACCTAAAAGAACAGCTACAGAATTTCGCTCGGTGGCGAGATGGGCAAAACCCGTGGAAACTCGATTTGCTGCTCCATAACGAGGTACCCCTAGTTGTCAAATTAGAACTGGATGTCCCACTCGGTGACAGTGAGCACGTAGTTTTCAGCTTTCAGATGTTGACTAACCTTAAGCTCAACGCTATGGCAGTGCCCCTGGGTTTAGCCTTGTTGAGCAGACTATGGCGCGAGCGAAAATCATCCCTTCCGCGTTGACTGGCCTACCGAAGCACCAACCCACCTGGTCGAAGACTCTTAGAAGTACCTCGTCGCTCGCACCAACTGCGCTATTATGGCGTACGTTCATATATTGCGCCTTTTTGCGCCGAAACACCAAAAGCAATTTAAGTCCGCCGCTCTTAGACGAAACAGGGAGAAGAAGGCAAGCTGTGGCATTTCCTTACCACTTAGTGACTCGGAGTCGCGAACACAATACCCAGCTTGCAAAACGCCGGTGTGGCAGCCCATTTGCCAGGACAAAACGTTTAACAGATTGCTACCGCTATACGCTTCGTCGATAACTTCTAGAGATTTCGGCACAATTCCTCTCTCACTATATCGTGCGCTGCCATTAGAAGCCAGCTCAGATCCCAATACAACACTACAACGTGAGATAAAGCAATCGCAGAACTGCCGGAGGCTCAGTACCAGCCCGTTGTTAGCACCTTGCCACGCCGTGCAGTAGTAGACAGTCACTTCACGGGCAGCGCCGTCACACATCCGGTACCGGTTACACCAGAAATGGCTGGAAAATTAGCCAAGTTAAGGACAACGAATCAGCTGGGTATGGATAGCATCCTTCTCATCTTTCTGCTTGTGTGCTGCCGCACTGGCCGACCTACTTGCCGTACTGTACAGATGCACCTATTCCAACGCAGGATAACTGAAAAAATGGATGTAAGTGGTCATAAGACCAAAATATTTGGGTGTGACATGAAAATCCATTCTAATTACCGCCATATAACACCGCTTCCAAATTAACGCAAAACATCACGGCGGATGCGCTGCGCTACTATCTAAGATGTCAGTCCCAGATAGCTCCGGAACAGCAGGGTTCCGCAAGGACCACACTTGCACCACGAAAATTCTCTCAGCCCTTGATTCCTGAGCAGCAGAGGTGAACAGTCAAACACCGGCTGACGTGAGTTACCTAGGTTTATAACAGCATTTTAGTAGTTAAATAAATAAAGTTTATTTCTAGACTTGTTATTTGCTGTGCCCGATAGGGATTAGGTAAAAATTTACGCGAATTCAGGCTTTTGTTAGGAGAAAGAACAGTGGTAGTTTATGCTCTTTGTTTGCAATTACGAATGCACAAGCATTTTACGGGTAAAGTTAAAGCGGTTATACGCGTCTGCCGGAAAGTTCAGCTGGCTCCTAAAAGCGATTTTGTACCCCTTAAATTATTGCTAGCACATAGTTGTTGTGCTTGTTTTCTTTAGAAACGGATCCAATTCTCTACGAACTTTACTATAAATTCTTTTGGCTGCTTCGGCATGCTCAGTCGTTCCATTTAACTGCCTTAATCATGCAGTCTTATCAAGGAAACTATAAAGATTGAGGATTGACTAGAAAACCATCTCCAAACTAAGTATATACCTATCCGGGCTCACCTACCAGATTTGTGTATGTGGCGCACTCTGAAGTGCCCTGGCAGCGGTCACGGAATTGCCCCGGAAATCCGTCCTCGGGCCGCTGCTGTTCACTTTCTGTGGCACCGACCTAACATCTTCCATTAGCAGCCAACTACTGTTTTATGCGAACAACGTTAAGCTACTGATACCTATCCGCAAGCCAGGGGATCGGGCCCGTCTGCAGAGAGACTTCGATGTTGCTACGCTTGAGCCTAGGACAACCGGTTCCAGCTTAACACCGTCAAGTGCTATGTCGTGCAAATCGGACAGGACGCGTGCACGCTGTACACTATAGGCGGCGTGCGTCCTAAAGCTACATATCTGAAACGTGACCATAGTACTATTATATCTGCAGACAAGAGCCCGAGCGCAAAAGTATTCATATTCGCAAGAAAGGCAAACGTGCTCCTAACTGTCCGTAAGCGTGTATTAGGGTCATTACTTAGGAAAGATTTGTTCGCCTATACAGCACCTTGGTACGACCGCTGTTGGCGCAAAATACACTGGTTTATCCGCTGTATCCTGAAGAAGGACGTAGCTGTATTTAAAATTGTCCAGCACAGAGCTGCTAAGAGTGAAGGGAATATCCTGCCTCTCGTACAAAGAGCACCTTGTGGCTCTTCAACTATTCCCAATGCGATTGCGTAGGCTTCGTGGTACCCTAATCCTAGCGCGTTCTATCGTGAACAATAACAGGCACCCTAATACCGAATTACACCTTCTTGCAGACATAGGCCATCCAAGAGGGCACTCGCTCTAACTCATGACTCGCCTTAATCGGCTTCAGTGCTGAGGAACGAGCTTTAGTGTGCTTAGCGCCCTTTTTCGAGACGCAGTTCCCGAAACCGTGGTGGCAGCACATAATGCAGAGGTTTGCAAATAACGCCCAGATGCTAGGCTCGTGCCATGCTGGCATTTTACGTTGAAGGAAGAGCCATTCGCCAATTTAGTTGATAGTGCCACCAATTTTGAACTACTAGCTCGCGACACTCCTTTTATTCAGCTCTTAGTTAATTTCACCAAACTGTCCCCCTGTGTGACTTCTTTATGTCCCCTTGCTGCCACGTATTTGCCATCACTTGTAAAGCAATATTAACTCCAACCTCGCCCGGCTATCTGCATATAAGTCTAGTTATTCCAAGTAGCCACATCTCCACAAGCGGGTGGCTGGAAAACTGTGCCGTACACTATTAGCAAATAGAAATTTACAACGTTTGAAACTTACTGACAATAACAACCTCCTCTCATAAGACCCTGAGGCAGAAGCTTCGAAAAACATAGATTACCCCTTCTGCACAAACCCACATAACCCCCATTTAGTTACGACAACAGCGCTACCTCGGCCATTGGTACTGATGCTTCCCATGGAAACCTACGAAAAGATGAGTAGACAGGTGGATGGAAGGGCGACGTAACTGAAGTATTTAACGCCGCAAGAAAACGTTTAGGACCACAGCGCCTACACCTGGTAGGAATAGGCCATCGCCACCAACTGGCTATGACGTAAACCTAACGCAGCATGGGCTAGGTACCTTACTCGTGGCTTTCACTGCACCGTATCATAATGCTCCTTTAGGTTAGGAGATAAGCCAGTAGAAAGCAATGGTTACACAGACAATGCACCTGGAAGAAGACATCAGACCTCGCGTTGCTGTCAACAGCCAGCCCTATCTTTTACCGTCTCTGTGCAGCGTAAAGGCGGGTCATGTGTAGTAGAGACTAGGAAGCGAGGCCGGCTAACGGCAGGACGATTGGTCGTCAATGACTTCATCTCATGCTGCTTATGCAACGTGTATTCACGTCTTGCGTTCCCAGACACTAATGCTGTAAAACGGGACGACGCGCTCCACCGTAAGTCCTGAATGGGTATGCGAAATACGCGCAAAGCCAAAGCAAGCTATTACGCGTTGTCTGCCGTTCTAAGCAACTACCCAGTTTACCACTGCGTGACATTCACCCGTAAGCCATCCCAATGCTCATGTAGGGTATACCGGACACTAGCAATGCTCCGCAGAGAAAGACGTTGAAACAATTATTGGTGCCTCCGAGCATTTTCATACAGAAAAGGCCAAGTACCCAGCCCATATAACAGGACGGCCGTCACTGTGGCCCGGTATACTCAGCCTTCCAGAAGGGGGGAAACTACCTTTGTTCCGTATACGTCTCAGGTCGTAACTGCTGTTCCGGCTTCAGTGATGCATAACAGCAACGCTATTTCCACGTGCCTATGCTGCGTGATGCACCTTTCCGAATTAACTGAGTTAATATATAACCTGTTACTCTCTTCCCTTTTCTCTGAGGTCGTGAACACCTTCAAGATCCGGGATTGAAATGAGGAACTGCACCCGTCTGAAGTGGGACGAAGTAACCAACTAGGGCTTATCTGGGACATGGCTTCACCTCAAAACCAGCCATCTGCACCCAACACCTTAACCACCGATGTCTAGTGAGGGTAGCTGAACACCAATTCTTCGCACCCCAGCAAATATACATAAGCAGAGAAGATAAGACCCCATACACTGGAAATCATGCTTCCTCCTCGACTGACCTAAACGTCCATGGTGGACTCTGACTGTGTCATTTGTCTAGCCAACAGAAAAGTCACCCGACTGCGAATAACTGCATGCAAAATTGCTTATATGAAGCCTTGCTAGTTGTACATGACCGTTCATAGCAATCGACGACAGTGTTCCAGGACGTGGTGGGGTTTCGTCTGGCAAGCGTTCTCTATTAAACATCACAAAAGTCCGTCTATCAACACTGTGACGTGGCGGGTGTGTCTCGTCACTGAATATAGTCACTGTCCACTGTTACACACTGGAATACCGACTAGTTATTTTTACATATTCTACTGACAAGTACAGCGGAGTTACTCTGTATTCACATACTGCCCCCTCACACTACCATTTGTGCTTTTTTATTTACTCTACGCACACTTGAAACCATTTTATTGGCACTCCAATGATGACTTTGCTCCGTATGGGTGCTTCGACGGTTCCTGCAAATTGTACAACTTTGGCCACAACCAATTACGTGCGTTGTAACGTATATGTTGCGCCACATAAGAGCTTGTAACTTTTGATGACACCTGAGTTGGCATGGCTCGATACAATTGAGAAAATAAAACATTTATTTATTTACCTGGTATACAGTTGACATAAAAGCATTGGAGGCGCGTGTAAATCATAAGGAAGGAACATATCGCAGCTATTCGTGAGCCCTGCAAGGCGATCGCAAATAATGACACAATGGTGCGGTGAATTTAACCGCTAGGTCGATGTAAAGTCAACTCACACCGGTGCTTACAAATGCGGGAACACAGTAACACACCGTACCACCTCACGCTTAACCCAGTGTATGCTTCCATGGTGCAATGCGCATACATATACATGTAGCAGGGCTGCAGCTCTGAGTTTACACATTCCATAGCACGAAGGCACTGAAAATTTGAGACATTAACGTCATATCACAATGTCTCGCACGGTTGCCAAAACAAACGGTTGTGGTTCACTTGATTGTGTGTTGAATTGCTGTCATGCGCCGTGAAGCATTCCGCTAAATTCGGACAAGTATCATAAGAAAATTTGAACACAGTGCCTGCGACATGTACAAAGAGATGTACTTCAAACGTACCCGTCCTATGCAGTTATGGTTGGTAAACTACACAAACAGAACCTTCCTTTCTGTTAAAACCGTTACATTTTTCATGTAACCAAGTAGAGCAGATGTCGCACACAACCCAATTAACCGTTCCTCTGTGCTCTGAAAACCCATCCTCTTGTCTACACACAACACAAACGTCGTTGCAAACATTTTAGCGCCTTCATTTGGATTTAGCTTGTTGATTCTCACGAGTGTGAATATGCGTGAAGGTTTTTTTCTTCAACTGACGAAACGTAAGTTTGCCTGCTACGGATTCCTTACCGGAAACCTTGTCACTCAAAGCTGCGTAGGTGCCTTTCGTTTGGATAGCCTAATGGGCGGAGCATCCGTCGCATGTGCTGATGTCGACAGCAGCTGCGTCTCTCTGCGATGCTCTCCGTCAAACACTGTTGCTTCACATTGCAGCCTCTGTACCTCATGCGATCTGCCCAACCGAGCTGTTTCCACTACCCGAGGATTCCTGCAGTACAGGTACGCGCATGTCTACCGGTACAAATAATCACCAAAATTGCCCACAAACTAAAACTCTGGCTGTGAGTTATTAGCATACAGGCTGCGTACATGAACGCCCGAGTCCGCTCTCCCTTCTACCCATTTGCGAATCCAGTTGCCCTATCCACTACAGCCTACAAAACAGCAGTGTCATTTTCTTGCGTGAGGATATCAACTACATTCACATCGGCAACCTCCATCCGTGATCCACCGTCCTCAGGTATGCAGCACATGCAATCCGGCTGCAGCGTATCCTTTCCATCTCCAATAATTGATGCCAACTATTTTAGGTGCACGCACGGTATGCGATAGTGACTGCTGAATTCACATTGACAACGGCTTCCATTCACAATGTAGTCTGTACTAACTTTGCTGCGATCAGCGTGCATCCCTACATTGTAACCGACCTAAGATGAATGAATGTATAATAAGGCATCCATTGCGCCCTGGCATACGGCGTCATTAGAGCAATTGCAGCACCGCCCATCGGCACATCCACAGGCGGATTGTAACCACTCATCCGGCCTGTGCCCAGCTTCCTGTACTTTGCATCCGCAACCGAACTGAAATGGTCCCCAACCACTGTGAACAACTTCATTAAAAACGACCGCACGCTTAAGCGCCTATTCAGCATCATGTTTTCGTTCTCCAACATGGTACGGGTGATGCACTAGAACCTTCATCTATGCCGCAACCGCTAAGCTGCCCAGGAAGTCACACGGAAACCATGCCCTTCCCAAATAACGGTAGCATTCCTTATTCCGCACAAAATTGGCTAACAGCAGCATGAAAACCTGTTGCCCCTCCCTCGTGAAGATCAACTTACGGAGAAATTGCCTCAACAAGGTTTTAGTGTCAAGAGACGTGGCTTGCAACTACGTACATTTGCGGCTTATGTCACCCAACAACTAAAAACTGCAAAACGCCATCGCAGCATTTAGGTAAACTGAACGTAAAGCCCACAAGCACGCCGCGTATTTGTCCGACACCAACGTGCGAACTTTCAAGGTTTTTGGAATTACTTTTCACATGGTTGCCCCTGTCAACTGGTACGCGCCTACTTTTTCCTTCAGCAACGACGCATAAAAGGATGGCATGGCGACAAAAGTCACGTCCACAGCAATATGCTGCCACAAGTAGTCTGTGTAGAGAACGTGGTGCATCGCAGCAGTCAGTATAACTTCGCAGTAGCAACCTATAGTTGTCTGCATGCGTGCTGGAGCGAAAAATACGTAACGGGTCGTATTCCTTCTTTACCACATGGCAATTATCGTTTTGCTGCAACAATTTCACCACGGCAGATACTACATCGGCACCACCTGCATTCCGACGATCTATCATCGCGAACAATTATTAGGAGTCATATGCACACGGTACTTCACCGCATTTCATGGCTGAAGCTAATGGTTGACATCAAACTGTACATTCACTGCTTGCGTGTCCTATCAATGGGCTATCCTTCGCACACGGACATAGGTTCCCACATAGGGACTATGCATGTGTTACATATAACACGGACCAAGTACGTATTTAAAACCCCACAGGGAATGAAAAATTAGCCTTGTATTCACAAATACAGTACCTAAGGTACACGGGTTGATGGACTATCACCTACAACTAACCTTCTACCACTCAACTTTTTCTACTATTCTGTACAGAACGAAAATGCACATCTCGGTATTCACATCCTGTGGGTAATTCCTGGTTATGCTGCCGCTCATGGTTCTTCGCAGCTTCTAAATTATGCTCCAAAACTTCGCAGAGATAACTGAAACTTTCGGACATCTTCCTTCGGATGTTAACTATCACGTTACAAACTACGTAACATAAGTTGGAAAATAGTCTTGTCATCCAACATGGAGACGGCAGTTCAAATATGTCTGCAATTTGGAGGGCAAAATAAACACCGTACAAAACGCATCAAACACTAAGCAACAAACAGCGTATACAAAAGCACCTGTCGGCATAATAGCGTTAAAAAACCGTTTAAGGGCACCAAAAATGGCGACGGCGTTAACGGCTTACTTACTCGACCACAACCTCCAACCTAGCTGATTGAACATTCTGTGCATCGAACACTATGGGCTTTCAACCTTTTTGCAACGCTGATGGGTTGGTTTGGTTTACTGCTTGTTCGACTCTGTGCTCCCTTATTGACGTGCTCAAACCACGGAGGTGCGGTGGCATAAATGTTTACGACAGATAGCTTTTCTTTGCACATATGTGAAATAATTCACGGGCTTTCCCTATATTACTTTTAGAGGGACAAAGGAGTAAGTAATCCTGGTGTGTGCTAGCGGCGTCGGCACAGACGTGACTACTGGTGCAGGGTACGCAGGCAATGTGCAGTGGAACACACTTAATTGTGTGTTGGTATAACTGTCTTTGTCAGATAAGTCTACTGCATTCCATTTTGGCTTATAATGATTTTGGTGGTGGAGCGTTTCCTTGATCTACCTACTCTTCCGGTCCAAGTAACTTTGAGCTCATTACGCACCCCTCTGGGTGCTGATGAAGTTAGATTCACGGAGCAAGCGCAGCTGGTTGGCTGCGGACGGAGGCAAAATCTGTCGGTAGTATAGGTTGGCTATGCTAGATTAACATATCTCTGAGCTTGGCGATTACGTCGCGAAGGTTCCGTCTCCAGTAGAGGTGATGCTATCAATGCCTTAGAGCGAAGTACAGTGTGGTACACTACACTGCACTACGCACTAACGCACCGTTCATATAAAAGCTGGCAGGGTGCGCCCCATCTGCTTAGCTACTCGCTAAAGTTATCTATTGCTACACTCCATGTGGCCATGCTCTGGGGTACTTTGAATACTTTGGGGCACATTGGCAGTTTGTGGGCAGAAAGTAGGTCTCTGTTTAGCTCAGTCGTATCCGAATCATCACAAGGTGGCTGCTTGCTGTCGGGAAAAATAACGCCTCCGTTGACCGTCAACTTTAAAGTACGAGCAGCTGGGCGTCCTTACGTGCGTTAAGTGGGTGTCTAGCGATGGCTTAACCTCTTCTCTGCCTGCGAGTCATTGAGGTGTCTCGGCAGACGGTTCCAACCAGTTAGCATTCTGTAAGGTAGATTAGAGTGCGGAGGGGCGCAACTGTCCTCAGCTTAATTTATTTTTATTAGCGGCCACGTGTCGAGCTGCTCCAACTGAGATGGAAGACCTGCTATAGTTTAATTCCAAGCTCTACTTTTAGGATGTGCCTAAGGTAGGCGTCTGTGCGAAAGCAGCAGTATTACATGGAGAACATGTTCAAAGTCCTATTTCGAAGAGCTTATGGAGGTCTCGAAGCTCCGATGTAGGTTTTAAACCGCCCCTCCGCAAGTTCCCAACCAGGATATGTTTTAGTTTCGTTTGGGGTAAGCAGCCCGGGGACCATATTCTAGGATCAGCTGAACACGCGGAACGAACCGAGTTCTTAAAATTTCCGGCTTAATTTTGCAGAATTACCATGTCAAGGTCCAGAGCATTCGGTTGGTTACAACCAATTTCTTCTGCATGTAAAGTACTGCCTTGAGAGCGTGCGTGACGTTGATTCCCAGGTCCATTTTATGTTTGCTAGACTCGAAGAGTTAGCCTCCGATATCATACACACCGGCCGGATCAAATCCACCAATCTGGAG
Source organism: Dicrocoelium dendriticum (assembly GCA_944474145.2). Lineage (NCBI taxonomy): Eukaryota > Metazoa > Platyhelminthes > Trematoda > Plagiorchiida > Dicrocoeliidae > Dicrocoelium > Dicrocoelium dendriticum. The sequence continues at coordinate 97,599,648 of OX104066.1, forward strand.
AACGGCACTTGTTCTCGCATTGCAGGGAATCGCCATTCAATGGAACATATATGCAGCTGGTCAAGCTAAGCTTGGAGTCTCTCATCATCTTCGGTACAAGGTATTTCAGAACAAAGTTTAACATCCTCAGCGTAAAATAGATAGCCGGGTTGAAGTGTCGCTGAAAGATTGTTGATGTATGGTGTAAAATGCTCTGTTCCTAGGTCATAGCCACAGGGAGTTGCACTGGTATTGAATTGCATTACAAAACACTGTCACTTAGTGAGCACTCATTAAGATCTTCTCGGAAGTTTACCGTTAACAAGCCAACAATATCCATACCTATGAGCTCCTTAGGAAAGTCAGTCTACATTGGCTGTCAAAGTACGCGGAGCGTTAGCGTTGGGCCTGCAGCGATTGTATACTTCCAGCCTTACTTTGTGCCTACAATTGTTCCTTTTATTCCTATTTCCATTATCTGTTGTACGGTTTGTTTTTAATGACCAAAAAGCGATAAAACTTTGGGCTTCCATTCGTCTCCTGGTGCAACATAATGCGCCATATTTTTTGGATCGCACTCGTACTCTCGACTTCCATTACTTCCACCCTGATCTTGACTGCGGATGTATGCTCCTGCATTCGGTTGACGGTAGCCATTTGACGGGAACGTCGAGTACGCCACCGGCTGGATTTAAACACGGGCTGTCGCTCGTCATGACAGCTGACATTTGTGTTTTCTAGCT
>OX104066.1:97600867-97687832 GCA_944474145.2 Dicrocoelium dendriticum
ATTCAGACAGCTCCACGCCACTTAGATAAACCACCACCAGCAATAAACTATTGACGCGACGTGGGGCTTTACCATAATGTGAGCCACGGCCGACCCAAAAGCGGTCTGCTTAACCCAAACACAAATTACCCTTTCAGTTGCACCTTGTTACCATTGGTCGCCCGAAGTCCATGTTAGCACGTGGCGCTGCTTGTTCACTAACGCTCTTTCACTGTAAACTAGATGCCAGCAATCGCCGCGCTGGCGTTTGACACGCCAGCTCAGTTCATCTGGACTGAAACCTAGTTCTGCTCAGATATGTTTGAAGCCTAGGTAGATATATCAGAATACCTACTGCTTCGAAGCGACCGTAAGCGCGGCAGGGCCAAAGGCGCAGCAGCGTACGCATCATATTGCATCGCATGCGTTTCTCTCAAAGCTGCGGAACCGCTATCGATTGCTGGTCCCTGGATTCGCCTCTGCAGTTCCCGTGCGACCAGTTTCACGCTTGGGGCTGTCCACCGTCCGCGGACAGCTCCTCCAAAATCGCTGTGGCGTTGGACTGCGACGCTTCAAGCTGTCGCAGCTAGATTAATTTCCCCTACTCTTTGCAGGTGTTTTCAATTTTCTAGCGATTAAAGTTGGTTCTGGCCAGGCTCAAGGCCAGCATAGTTATTAGCTTCTTTCCAGTATCCTAAGGCACAGCCTAAAAGAACATCTACAGAATTTCGCTCGGTGGCGAGATGGGCAAAACCCGTGGAAACTCGATTTGCTGCTCCATAACGAGGTACCCCTAGTTGTCAAATTAGAACTGGATGTCCCACTCGGTGACAGTGAGCACGTAGTTTTCAGCTTTCAGATGTTGACTAACCTTAAGCTCAACGCTATGGCAGTGCCCCTGGGTTTAGCCTTGTTGAGCAGACTATGGCGCGAGCGAAAATCATCCCTTCCGCGTTGACTGGCCTACCGAAGCACCAACCCACCTGGTCGAAGACTCTTAGAAGTACCTCGTCGCTCGCACCAACTGCGCTATTATAGCGTACGTTCATATATTGCGCCTTTTTGCGCCGCAACGTCAAAAGCAATTTCAGTCCGCTGCTCTTAGGCGAAACAGGGAGAAGAAGGCAATCTGTGGCAGGTTCTAACTACTTAGTGACTCGGACTCGCGAGCACAATACCCAGCTTGCAAAACGCCGGTGTGGCAGCCCATTTGCCAAGACAAAACGTTTTTATCAGATTGCTACCGCTATGCGCTTCGTCGATAACTTCTAGATATTTCGGCACAATTCCTCTCTCACTATGTCGTGCGCTGCCATTAGAAGCCTGCCCAGATCCCAATACAACACTACAACGTGAGATAAAGCAATCGCAGAACTGCCGGAGGCTCAGTACCAGCCTGTTGTTAGAACCTTACCACGCCGTGCGGTAGTAGACAGTCACTTCACGGGCAGCGCCGTCACACATCCGGTACCGGTTACACCAGAAATGGCTGGGAAAGTAGCCAAGTTAAGGACAACGAATCAGCTGGGTATGAATAGCATCCTTCTCATCTTTCTGCTTGTGTGCTGCCGCACTGGCCGAACTGCTTGCCGTATTGTACAGATGCACCTATCCCAACGCAGGATAACTGAAAAAATGGATGTAAGTGGTCATAAGACCAAAATATTTGGGTGTGACATGAAAATCCATTCTAATTACCGCCATATAACACTGCTTCCAAATTAACGCAAAACATCACGGCGGATGCGCTGCGCTACTACCTAAGACGTCAGTCCCAGATAGCCCCGGAACAGCAGGGTTCCGCAAGGACCACACTTGCACCACGAAAATTCTCTCAGACCTTGATTCCTGAGCAGCAGAGGTGAACAGTCAAACACCGGCTGATGTGATTTACCTAGGTTTATAACAGCATTTTAATAGTTAATTAAATAAAGTTTATTTCTAGACTTGTTATTTGCTGTGCCCGATAAGGATCAGGTAAACATTTACGCGAATTCCGGCTTTTGTTAGGAGAAAGAACAGTGGTAGTTTATGTTCTTTGTTTTTGCAATTACGAATTCACAAGCATTTTACGGGTAAAGTTAAAGCGGTTATACGCGTCTGCCGGAAAGTTCAGCTGGCTCCTAAAAGCGATTTTGTACCCCTTAAATTATTGCTAGCACATAGTTGTTGTGCTTGTTTTCTTTAGAAACGGATCCAATTCTCTACGAACTTTACTATAAATTCTTTTGGCGGCTTCGGCATGCTCAGTCGTTCCATTTAACTGCCTTAATCATGCAGTCTTATTAAGGAAACTATAAAGATTGAGGATTGACTAGAAAACCATCTCCAAACTAAGTATATACCTATCCGGGCTCACCTACCAGATTTGTGTATGTGGCGCACTCTGAAGTGCCCTGGCAGCGGTCACTGAATTGCCCCGGAAATCCGTCCTCGGGCCGCTGCTGTTCACTTTCTGTGGCACCGACCTAACATCTTCCATTAGCAGCCAACTACTGTTTTATGCGAACAACGTTAAGCTACTGATACCTACCCGCAAGCCAGGGGATCGGGCCCGTCTGCAGAGAGACTTCGATGTTGCTACGCTTGAGCCTAGGACAACCGGTTCCAGCTTAACACCGTCAAGTGCTATGTCGTGCAAATCGGACAGGACGCGTGCACGCTGTACACTATAGGCGGCGTGCGTCCTAAAGCTACATATCTGAAACGTGACCATAGTACTATTATATCTGCAGACAAGAGCCCGAGCGCAAAAGTATTCATATTCGCAAGAAAGGCAAACGTGCTCCTAACTGTCCGTAAGCGTGTATTAGGGTCATTACTTAGGAAAGATTTGTTCGCCTATACAGCACCTTGGTACGACCGCTGTTGGCGCAAAATACACTGGTTTATCCGCTGTATCCTGAAGAAGGACGTAGCTGTATTTAAAATTGTCCAGCACAGAGCTGCTAAGAGTGAAGGGAATATCCTGCCTCTCGTACAAAGAGCACCTTGTGGCTCTTCAACTATTCCCAATGCGATTTCGTAGGCTTCGTGGTACCCTAATCCTAGCGCGTTCTATCGTGAACAATAACAGGCACCCTAATACTGAATTACACCTTCTTGCAGACATAGGCCATCCAAGAGGGCACTCGCTCTAACTCATGACTCGCCTTAATCGGCTTCAGTGCTGAGGAACGAGCTTTAGTGTGCTTAGCGCCCTTTTTCGAGACGCAGTTCCCGAAACCGTGGTGGCAGCACATAATGCAGAGGTTTGCAAATAACACCCAGATGCTAGGCTCGTGCCATGCTGGCATTTTACGTTGAAGGAAGAGCCATTCGCCAATTTAGTTGATAGTGCCACCAATTTTGAACTACTAGCTCGCGACACTCCTTTTATTCAGCTCTTAGTTAATTTCACCAAACTGTCCCCCTGTGTGACTTCTTTATGTCCCCTTGCTGCCACGTATTTGCCATCACTTGTAAAGCAATAACAACTCCAACCTCGCCCGGCTATCTGCATATTAGTCTAGTTATTCTAAGTAGCCACATCTCCACAAGCGGGTGGCTGGAAAACTGTGCCGTACATTATTAGCAAATAGCAATTTACAACGTTTGAAACTTACTGACAATAACAACCTCCCCTCATAAGACCCTGAGGCAGAAGCTTCGAAAAACATAGGTTACCCCTTCTGCACAAACCCACAAAACCCACATTCATTTACGACAACAGCGCTACCTCGGCCATTGGTACTGGTGCTTCCCATGGAAACCTACGAAAAGACGAGTAGAGAGTTGGGTGGGTGGAAGGGCGACGTAACTGAAGTATTTAACGCCGCAAGAAAACGTTTAGGACCACAGCGCCTACACCTGGTAGGAATAGGCCATCGCCACCAACTGGCTATGACGTAAACCTAACGCAGCATGGGCTAGGTACCTTACTCGTGGCTTTCACTGCACCGTATCATAATGCTCCTTTAGGTTAGGAGATAAGCCAGTAGAAAGCAATGGTTACACAGACAATGCACCTGGAAGAAGACATCAGACCTCGCGTTGCTGTCAACAGCCAGCCCTATCTTTTACCGTCTCTGTGCAGCGTAAAGGCGGGTTATGTGTAGTAGAGACTAGGAAGCGAGGCCGGCTAACGGCAGGACGATTGGTCGTCAATGACTTCATCTCATGCTGCTTATGCAACGTGTATTCACGTCTTGCGTTCCCAGACACTAATGCTGTAAAACGGGACGACGCGCTCCACCGTAAGTCCTGAATGGGTATGCGAAATACGCGCAAAGCCAAAGCAAGCTATTACGCGTTGTCTGCCGTTCTAAGCAACTACCCAGTTTACCACTGCGTGACATTCACCCGTAAGCCATCCCAATGCTCATGTAGGGTATACCGGACACTAGCAATGCTCCGCAGATAAAGACGTTGAAACAATTATTGGTGCCTCCGAGCATTTTCATACAGAAAAGGCCAAGTACCTAGCCCATATAACAGGACGGCCGTCACTGTGGCCCGGTATACTCAGCCTTCCAGAAGGGGGGAAACTACCTTTGTTCCGTATCCGTCTCAGGTCGTAACTGCTGTTACGGCTTCCGTGATGCATAACAGCAGCGCTATTTCCACGTGCCTATGCTGCGTGATGCACCTTTCCGAATTAACTGAGTTAATATACAACCTGTTACTCTCTTCCCTTTTCTCTGAGGTCGTGAACACCTTCAAGATCCGGGATTGAAATGAGGAGCTGCACCCGTCTGAAGTGGGACGAGGTAACCAACTAGGGCTTATCTGGGACTTGGCTTCACCTCAAAACCAGCCATCTGCACCCAACACCTTAACCACCGATGTCTAGTGAGGGTAGCTGAACACAAATTCTTCGCACCCCAGCAAATATACATAAGCAGAGAAGATAAGACCCCATACACTGGAAATCATGCTTCCTCCTCGACTGACCTAAACGTCCATGGTGGACTCTGACTGTGTCATTTGTCTAGCCAACAGAAAAGTCACCCGACTGCAAATAACTGCATGCAAAATTGCTTATATGAAGCCTTGCTAGTTGTACATGACCGTTCATAGCAATCGACGACAGTGTTCCAGGACGTGGTGGGGTTTCATCTGGCAAGCGTTCTCTATTAAACATCACAAAAGTCCGTCTATCAACACTGTGACGTGGCGGGTGTCTCGTCACTGAATATAGTCACTGTCCACTGTTACACACTGGAATACCGACTAGTTATTTTTACATATTCTACTGACATGTACAGCGGAGTTACTCTGTATTCACATACTGCCCCCTCACACTACCATTTGTGCTTTTTTATTTACTCTACGCACACTTGAAACCATTTTATTGGCACTCCAATGATGACTTTGCTCCGTATGGGTGCTTCGACGGTTCCTGCAAATTGTACAACTTTGGCCACAACCAATTACGTGCGTTGTAACGTATATGTTGCGCCACATAAGAGCTTGTAACTTTTGATGACACCTGAGTTGGCATGGCTCGATACAATTGAGAAAATAAAACATTTATTTATTTACCTGGTATACAGTTGACATAAAAGCATTGGAGGCGCGTGTAAATCATAAGGAAGGAACATATCGCAGCTATTCGTGGGCCCTGCAAGGCGATCGCAAATAATGACACAATAATGCGGTGAATTTAACCGCTAGGTCGATGTAAGGTCAACTCACACCGGTGCTTACAAATGCGGGAACACAGTAGCACACTGTACCACCTCACGCTTAACCCAGTGTATGCTTCCATGGTGCAATGCGCATACACACACATGTAGCAGGGCTGCAGCTCTGAGTTTACACGTTCCATAGCACGAAAGCACTGGAAAGTTGAGACATTAACGTCATATCACAATGTCTCGCACGGTTGTCAGAACAAAACGTTGCGCTTCGCTTGCTTGTGTGTTCCATTGCAGTCATGCTCCGTAAAGTACTCCGCTAAATTCGGACATGCATCATAAAGAAATTTGAACGCCGTACCTGCGACAGGTTCAAAGACATGTACTTCAAACGTACCCGTCTTAAGCAGTTATGGTTAGTAATCTACACAAATAGAACATTCCTTTCTGTTAAAACCGTTACATTTTTCATGTAACCAAGTAGAGCAGATGTCGCACACAACCCAATTAACCGTTCTTCTGTGCTCTGAAAGCCCATCCTCTTGTCTACACACAACACACGTGGTTGCGAACATTTTAGCGCCTTCATTTGGATTTACCTTGTTGATTCTCACGAGTGTGAATATGTGTGAGGGTTTTGGTCTTTAACTGACGAAACGTAAGGTTGCCTGCTACGGATTCCTTACCGGAAACCTTGTCACTGGAAGCTGCATAGGTGCCTTTCGTTTGGATCACCTAATGGGCGGAGCATCCGTCGCATGTGCTGATGTCGACGGCAGCTGCGTCTCTCTGCGTTGCTCTTTGTCAAACACCGTTGCTTCACATTGCAGCCTCTGTAGCTCATGCGATCTGCCCAATCGAGATGTTTCCACCACCCGAGGATTTCTGCAATACAGGTACGCGCCTGTCTACCGGTACAAATAATCACCAAAATTACCCACAAACTAAAACTCTGACTGAGAGTTATTAGCCTACAGGCTGCGTACATGAACGCCCGAGTCCGCTATCCCTTCTACCCATTTGCGCATCCAGTTGCCCTATCCACTACAGCCTACAAAACAGCACTGTCATTTTCTTGCGTGAGGATATCAGCTACATTCACGTCCGCAACCTCCATCCGTGATCCACCGTCCTCAGGTATGCAGCACATGCAATCCAGCTGCAGCGTATCCTTTCCATCTCCAAAAATTGATGCCAACCATTTTAGGTGCACGCACGGTATGCGATAGTGACTGCTGAACTCACATTGACAACGGCTTCCATACACAATGTAGTCTGTATTAACTTTGCCGCGATCAGCGTGCATCCCTTCATTGTAACCGACCTAAGATGAATGAATGTACAATAAGGCATCCATTGCGCCCTGGCATACGGCGTCAGTAGAGCAATCGCAGCACCGCCCATCGCCACATCCACAGGCGGATTGTAACCACTCATCCGGCCTGTGCTCAGCTTCCTCTACTTTGCATCCGCAACCAAACTGAAATGGTCCCCAACCACTGTGAACAACTTCATTAAAGACGACCGCACGCTTAAGCGCCTATTCAGCATCATGTTTTCGTTCTCCAACATGGTACGGGTGATGCAATAGAACCTACATCTATGCCGCAACTGCTAACGTGCCCAGGATGCCACACGAAAACCATGCCCTTCCCAAATAACGGTAGCATTCCTTATTCCGCACAAAATTGGATAACAGCAGCATGAAAACCTGTTGCCGCTCCCTCGTGAAGATCAACTTACAGAGCAATTGCCTCAACAAGGTTTTAGTATCAAGAGACGTGGCTTGCAACTACGTACATTTGCGGCTCATGTCACTCAACAACTAAAAACTGCATAACGCCATCGCAGCATTTAGGTGAACTGAACGGAAAGCCCACAAGCACGTCGCGTATTTGTCCGACACAAACGTGCGCACTTTCAAGGTTTTTAGAATTACTTTTCACATGGTTGCCACTGCCAACTGGTACGCGCCTACTTTTTCCTTCAGCAACGATGCATAAAAGGATGGCATGGCGACAAAAGTCACGTCCACAGACATATGCTGCCACAAGTAGTCTGTGTAGAGAACGTGGTGCGTCGCAGCAGTCAGTATAACCTCGCAGTAGCAACCTATAGTTGTCTGCATGCGTGCTGGAGCGAAAAATACGTAACGGGTCGTATTCCTTCTTTACCACATGGCAATTGTCGTTTTGCTGCAACAATTTCACCACGGCAGATACTACATCGCCACCGCCTGCATTCCGACAAGCTATCAACGCGAACAATTATTAGGAGCCATATGCACACGGTACTTCACCGCATTTCATGGCTGTAGCTAATGGTTGACATCAAACTGTACATTCACTTCTTGCGCGTCCGTCAATGGGCTATCCCTCGCACACAGACATAGGTTCCCTACATAGTGACCATGCATGTGTTGCATATAACACGGACCAAGCACGTATTTAAAACCCCACAGGGAATGAAAAATGGGCCTTTTATTCACAACTACAGTACCTAAGGTACACGGGTTGATGGACTATCACCTACAACTAACCTTCTACCACTCAAGTTTTTCTACTATTCTGTACACAACGAAAATGCACATCTCGGTATTCACATCCTATGGGTAATTCCTGGTTATGCTGCCGCTCATGGTTCTTCGCAGCTTCCAACTTATGCTCCAAAACTTCGCAGAGATAACTGAAACTTCCGGACATCTTCGGATGATAACTATTACGTTACAAACTACGTAACATAGGTTGGAAAATAGCCTTATCATCCAACATGAAGACGGCAGTGCAAATATGTCTTTGCAATTTGGAGGGAAACTAGACACCGTACAAAACGCATCAAACACTAAGTAACAAACAGCGTATACAAAAGCACCTGTCGGCATAATAGCGTTAAAAAACCGTTTAAGGGCACCAAAAATGGTGACGGCGTGAACGGCTTACTTACTCGACCACAATCTCCAACCTAGCTGATTATACATTCTGTGCATTGAACACTATGGTCTTTCAACCTTTTTGCAACGCTGATGTGTTGGTGTGGTTTACTGCTTGTTCGACTCTGTGCTCCCTTATTGACGTGCTCAAACCACGGAGGTGCGTTGGCATAAATGTTTACGACAGAGAGCTTTTCTTTGCACATATGTGAAATATTTCACGGGCTTTCCCTATATTACGTTTAGAGGGGCAAAGGAGTAAGTAATCGTGGTGTGTGCTAGCGGCGTCGGCACAGCAGTGAATACTGGTGCAGGGTACGCAGGCAATGTAGAGTGGAACACGTAAATTGTGTGTTGATATAACTGTCTTTGTCAGATAAGTCTAGTGCATTCCATTATGGCCTAACAATGATTTTGATGTTGGAGCGTTTCCTTGATCTACCTACTCTTCCGGTCCAAGTAAATTTGAGCTGGTTACACACCCATCTGGGTGCTGATGAAGTTAGATTCACGGAGCAAGCGCAGCTGGTTGGTTGCGGACGTAGCAAAATCTGTCGGTAGCATAGGTTGGCTATGCTAGATTAACAAATCTCTGAGCTTGGCGATTACGTCGCGAAGGTTCCGTCTGCAGTCGAGGTGATGCTATCAATGCCTTAGAGCGAAGTACAGTGTAGTACACTACACTGCACTACGCACTAACGCACCGTTCATATAAAAGCTGGCAGGGTGCGCCCCATCTGCTTAGCTACTCGCTAAAGTTATCTATTGCTACACTCCATGTGGCCATGCTCTGGGGTACATTGAATACTTTGGGGCACATTGGCAGTTTGTGGGCAGAAAGTAGGTCTCTGTTTAGCTCAGTCGTATCCGAATCATCACAAGGTGGCTGCTTGCTGTCGGGAAAAATAACGCCTCCGTTGACCGTCAACTTTAAAGTACGAGCAGCTGGGCGTCCTTACGTGCGTTAAGTGGGTGTCTAGCGATGGCTTAACCTCTTCTCTGCCTGCGAGTCATTGAGGTGTCTCGGCAGACGGTTCCAACCAGTTAGCACTCTGTAAGGTAGATTAGAGTGCGGAGGGGCGCAACTGTCCTCAGCTTAATTTATTTTTATTAGCGGCCACGTGTCGAGCTGCTCCAACTGAGATGGGAGACCTGCTATAGTTTAATTCCAAGCTCTACTTTTAGGATGTGCCTAAGGTAGGCGTCTCTGCGAAAGCAGCAGTATTACATGGAGAACATGTTCAAAGTCCTATTTCGAAGAGCTTATGGAGGTCTCGAGGCTCCGATGTAGGTTTTAAACCGCCCATCCGCAAGTTCCCAACCAGGATATGTTTTAGTTTCGTTAGGGTTAATCAGCCGAGGGACCATATTCTAGGATCAGATGAACACGCGGAGCGAACCGAGTTCTTAAAATTTCCGGCTTAATTTTGCAGAATTACCATGTCAAGGTCCAGAGCATTCGGTTGGTTACAACCAATTTCTTCTGCATGTAAAGTGCTGCCTGGAGAGCGTGCATGACGCTGATAATCAGGTCCATTTTATGTTTGCTAGACTCGAAGAGTTAGCCTCCGATATCATACACACCGGCCGGATCAAATCCACCAATCTGGAAAACGGCACTTGTTCTCGCTTTGCAGAGAATCGCCATTCAATGGAATATATATGCAGCTGGTCAAGCTAAGCTTGGAGTCTCTCATTATCTTCGGGACAAGGTATTTCAGAACAAAGTTTAATATTCTCAGCGTAAAATAGATAGTCGGGTTGAAGTGTCGCTGAAAGATTGTTGATGTATAGTGTAAAATGCTCTGTTCCTGGGTCATAGCCACAGGGAGTTGCACTGGTATTGAATTGCAGTACACCACACTGTCACTTAGTGAGCACTCATTAAGATCTTCTCGGATGTTTACCGTTAACAAGCCAACAATATCCATACCTATGAGCTCCTTAGGAAAGCCAGTCTACATTGGCTGTCAAAGTACGCGGCGCGTTAGCTTTGGGCCTGCAGCGATTGTATAATTCCAGCCTTACTTTTGTGCCTACAATTGTACCTTTTATTCCTATTTCCATTATTTGTTGTACGGTTTGTTTTTAATGAAAAAAGCGATAAAACTTTGGGCTTCGATTCGTCTCCTGGTGCAACACAATGCGTCATATTATTTGGATCGCACTCGTAATCTCGGCTTCCTTACTTCCATCCTGATCTTGACTGCGGATGCATGCTCCTGCATTCGGTTGATGGTAGCCATTTGACGGGAACGTCGAGTACGCCACCGGCTGGATTTAAGCACGGGCTGTCACTCGTCATGACAGCTGACTTTTGTGTTTTCTAGATAGGTGCGCAGTTAGGCTGTTTTATTTCGAATTGTAATAAGCGTTCCTGAAAGCACTTCAAAAAGGCCAAAGAATGCTGTGTTAAGTGTTTATTTCATTATTGAGAGAGACAAGCATAGAAAGTCTTGTCGTAGGTGGAAGTAACATAAAAGATGTAAGCGCAAACGTATGTATTGGTCCAAACTTTAGGCATTTGGGGCTAAGTGTTCCGTATGAAAAAACTTTCGGGACAGCAGGGTACATTTGAAAAAAAGCAGCGGCGTAAGGGTTTTGGGAAAAAAATTATAGTGAATATGAGATAACACATGTTTATAAGATGTGAGACATTTAAAACTAGTCTCATACAAACCTGAAACAGGGTAGAATAAAGATTATCAATATAAAGATGCGTAACGGTTGAATCTAATGCAAAGAATAATTTTAAATAATTAAATTTGGCGTGTTATGTTTGCGTAGGAACCATTACAACTTTATCTGTATCATACCAAATCTAGTCTATGTACCGCCGGGGCGAGGGTAGCGGGGAAATTTTCTACCCCGCGAACGTTGGACTGTGCGCGGTAGCTCAAAAGGTGGGGTGCATGCCAACTTAAACTTGATGTACCAAGGATTTCCGCTTAACCGCAAGGCATAAGAACAGTTGTGCGCCTGGCTTTGTAGGCCACTTTCATGTTCGCTGAAAAACTCTCCGTCAAAACAACGTCAAGTAAAGGAGTAGAAAATCGAAGAGTTCCATGTAGTATTTAAGAGTGTTTATACGTTAACAAAGTTGCACAACTCGCTTACGACATCTATTTTGCCAGTTTTGCATAAATTGATCTCTAAAGGCAAGAGAAGCATTGTCCGCTACTTTGGAGCGATTACAAATGCCGCTGCACGCAGGACTCGAACCCGGGCTGCCCGGCCTGCAACCCGGCACTCTAGAACAATGCTGTGGTACTCCTTTCCACGCCTCTCATAATAAAACTAAAAGACGCCCGAACGTTGGCTAGTGCAGCGTGTATTATGCGTGACTGCTTTATTAAAGTTAAACTGTCAAAAGCTCATTGGTCGCTGGTGGCATATTCAAAGGTTTGCTATCTTTTTACCATTTTCAGTGTCTTTATCAGCAGAACCTCGATGCGTTGTTCGTCGACATTCGTTCTTACGAGGTGGTTCCATAGCTTCTCACGTTCGCTGTTTGCTTTCCCTTGCATGTAGTCTGGTCTATGGCAGCCTACGCATGCATCAACCGAGCACCTCGAACCGGAATATTACTACGTATATGGCGACCTCGCCAGCAAAAGTGGTTTACGAACTCAAAGAAAGACAGTGCATAAAGCGATCGAGAGCCGATTAAGGTTGTGAAATGTCAAACCAGCTGTCCGCCACCTGAGAGCTTGGTGACAACCAGCTCCGCTGGACTCACTTCTTTGAGCTTGGCAAGCATTTTATTGCCTCCTTGGATGATAGAGAGCAGAAAGAAGTTCCTTTGTCAGCTCCGGAAATTCTCGCTCTTTGCGAAGGTTGCTGAAATCATTGCACAACAAGGTTCCGCAGAGGACTGCTGTGGTTTTATTGGGAGCCGAAAAATCTCTGCGTCATCATAGAGTGGAATCCAACAGTAGTCTGAAACCCTCCTCTGTCTTTCATCGACGACGACCTCCGGAAAGCTGTTCCAGTCATCCACTACACGGATGGATAAGGTTAGTTGGGACTGCATCTGGAGTCGCAGCTGTTTGAAGGTTTTCACTGGTGGTCTGGAATTGCACAAGTTGCGTTGAGAGTAAATGCGCACGCCAGCCCACCGACTGCCGCGGCCTGCGTTGTTTGCTCGCAGGGGGATTAAAATAGAATAAAAGGAAGGGTGGCCAGGCGAAGACTTAATCGAGGGGAATGATGGCCCTCACTTCGGAGCTGGCTTATGTTGGAGCTTCACGGCTCCCTGGTTGGGACCAAATCAGATGAACAAGTATGGCTAGATACACTTGCTGCCTTGGCTAGGAGCCGACCACAGTCGCATTCCAAATGTGAGTTCCATTGTCCCTCTTTATTTCTTTTAGACTCCCCTCAAACCACCGTCTCGCTTGGTAGCGTAATAAAATTTTATATAATAACTTGCTTGTTGCCTAGTAGCCGGCTTGTATCGTACTGGAACGATGTCCAACCTTTGCTGGTAGATCAGCTGGCATACAACTTTTGCATTTATTTTCTTTTTGGGTATTGCGGCACATTAGCTGAGGTGTTTTACACCTCTAGCCGTGTATAATGCAAATGATGCTATTAAGATTAAAGTACGGTTGCAGCTCACTCCCAAGCCAACCACTTAGAATACGTCGAGTGAATATCACGGCTCCGCGGCGACGACGATAATCCAAAAACACAGGCTCAATCGTTGATGCAGTAGTAGATCCGTCTTGCAACCCTGGAACGGATTTGGATCTACGTCATTGGACCTTCGCGATCCTGTCACATTCGGACTTGATGGGAGGATGCGCAGCAAGCCGTTCGTACACGAGACTTGTGCGCACATGCGAAGAAAACAATAAGCTGAAGAGTGTTGGGGCCAGTTGCGAACATGTTATTCATGAAGCATTCTGTAGGCGGAGGCGACCTACTTCCGAGTGTTCTCAATTGTTTTGAAATCAAGAGACACAACCACCTCGAGATTCCTCCCCTGGTTGATATTTCTAAACAAGAAACCCTCAGTACGATAAGCCTCAACTGGCTCAAGCGCACCGATCGGAAGAACAGCGCATTTTTCACGGATAAAAGACAAATGCTACTTTATTGCGCAATACTGGAGCAGAACGCGCGTTGCTTGAACTCAGTTTGCATTTTCCAGACTGGATACCTCAAGGCACAGCTTTAGCTCGGGTGCGTAGATCAAGCATTCAGTCTGCAGTTTGGATGGCAGGTCGTTCATAAAGATATTGAAGAGTTCAGGGCCGAGTGCGGAACCTTTGGAGACCTCTCTGGTTATAAGAACTTGATCGGAAAGCGCTCCGCTCATACCATCCTGTACGGAACAACCGCCCGAAAAATCGCAGACTTAAGAAAGAAAATTACCAGTGACTCAGCTTCACCGGAATTTGAAGAGAAGCCGCGCATACGTGACCTTGTCAAACGTATTACTGAAATCAAACAACTCAGTATTTGAGAGGCTTGCCCATGCTTCTGTCTACCAACAAAGTATTAGCGCATAAACCCGCCCTACGAAAACCACATTGGGCCTTAGAGGTGAAATCCAACGCTTGAAGCTTCAGGCGAAGGGCCCGTTTCAGTATCCGCCCCATGACTTTGCACAACACAAAGTTAGTCAAATAGGACGATGGCTGGCTGGCTCCTGTCGGCACACTCCTTTGTAAATATGTTCAACGGTTCTTACCTTCAAGGTAGTTTAGCGCTGCCCTGTAGAGGGCAGTACCCTAATAAGTTTGAGTGCATAGACAAAAGGACAATCTTATGCGAAATTCAAAATAGAGGCAACATAAAGCACACTTGCGATATAGTTCTTCTTTCAGTCAATGTTATTCTGATGCCGACTAGCGATCCAAATATATATATCCAAATGATGAACAGACGTAGCAGCAGAAAACGCAGAAGCAGCAGCATAAGAATGCAGCACGACATGAGGGCGCAGAAATTGTGGTTTTCAAACTGTGTGAATCTCAACAAATGGTACAAAATAAACGGTAACGGAAATGATGAAAACAGAGATAAAATATAGTGTAACCACAGTCACTACAAAACTCCTCCTAGAGCCTGGGTTGCTAAGCAACGCACGAAATAGCGTTCCTGGAACATATTGTGCTGGGTTGGAGGGAATGAAACAACACGATGTTAACCTGTGTAGATGGGATCGCCTGATAGGGGCACGGGGATTTCGAGGTTTGGGAATTGGTCATTCCTTTGTCATTTGCCTACGGCCGAAGCACAGAAAGGTTGTGTGTGGTTAAGGTTGATTCCAAAGCCTCTATAAATCTGAGAATAAACTATTTTATTTATTTATTTACCGTTAAGACAACGTATGCAGGTTCAAGACGATCAATGCTCACAGACTCCTTGAACTCATTTTTATCCAGAACAAAGTAATTTGGTTTCCTCAACAAGACCTTGAATGGACCTTCATAAGCCGTCGGTTCGAATAAAGACAAATGGACAAGAGTGTAAGTCACGACGCAAGCGTTGCTCGTGCGTGCTTAGTCGTGGTGGAGTCGGTCTAATGGATCGAACACGGTGCTTCAGGCGTTTAGTATGGGACGTAAGATACAATTCGCCTGTGATTTGTGAGTCTAGTATCATCACGCCTGGGAGTCTGAGGGTTGTGCAAAAGACAAGTTTAGATATCGGCATCCAGTATCTTCTTTAACGGTATTGCAAATACCAAGAACGGGCGTCAGGCGAACTAGCTGTAACGGCAGCTTTCCTTTGTCGATGAAATTGTTCGACAAGGTCATTGGCAGCAGGATGATAGGCATTGGTCTAAAATGCGCACAACCGAGCAGTCCACTCAAGTCACGGAAAAGAGGGAAACAGGATTGAGATCCTCTGTCCGTAATGACCGTTCCTGACAGACCGAATAAAGCACTCCACGATTTAACGAAAGAACGAGCAACAATTTCAAAGGATATATTACGTAAGAATTGCGTGGAGAAAAAGAGTAAGGCGATCAACGCCAGTCAACTGATAAGTGAAACCAGTGAAAGCTAGAAACGGTTTTACTACATCAAGGTGAATGTGTTTGAAACGGGGTTCGTGGAGCACCAAAGTACCGGGAGTTAGAACAGTGTGCCTGTGGATCTTGCTGGCTTGACAACTAAGGCTGGTTTTGGTCCATTGTTGGATGCCTGTGCACATATTGGGCCAGACCTACCGGTCGGTAATTAGCCTCACATTAGATCGAATACTTAGGTGCGATAATCCAGGAAGACGGTCAATGAACACTGGCCGTTAGGACTGTGGAACAAAAGATCTATGTTTACCCGTGGAAATATCGCAGCAGATTCTGGCGTCAGAATTGAGCACGGCAATTGCAAGAGTTTTTACTAAGTGTTTGATCGAAGCTGTGTTAATTCTAGGTCATTGACTTGGGCAGCCGACACTTCTTCTAGATCGAGGGACGAGCGTGGAAACTGATGGGTGTGAACACAGGCTAACGCGTGGGCAACAGGGTTGTTAGGACCGCCAATATGGCCTATAGTAACACGACATTGGGAAAGTTAATCAATATGTCGAGTCTTATTAGGATAGTAACGGTCAGAAGTTGCACGAAACGCAAATGCAAGGGGTGTATGGTCGGTCAAGTTGACGAACCCTCCACCCTTAAGAATGCGACGAAAATGCTTTACAGCCAGCTACAAGGCAAGTAACTCTCGACCAAACGTACTGTATCTGGTCTGGGCAGGTTGAAGCTTCCGTTAGAAGAAAGACAAGGGTTGCGTATTTTTACCCACTAACTGCCGCAATAATACACAAACGGCGGATCGTGAAGCGTCTGTATTAAGAATGAGAGTGACGTTGTCGTTCGTTCTCAGGTAAGCAGGTGAAGTAGTTTGGCGCAGCTTTTGCTTGACTGCATTAAACGCTGTCTTGACGTCTGGAGTAAACGTGTACCTTTTGGGATTGCCTTTGAGCAACTTTGTTAAAGTTGAAGAAGTGCAGCGCAGTCTTGTGTAAGCCGTCCGTAGTAGTTAACCACGCCGAAAACGGCGGTGGCTCTTAACGGGTTGTAGCACAGGATAACCTAGTATGACTTGCATTTTAGCAGTCAAGGGACTAATCCCGTTAACGTCAAGTCTGTGAGCTGGGATGTCGATGGAAGGTTGACGAACTACGCATATATCAAAAATAATGGTGAGTCCATGACGTTCGAAACGTTAGCGAAGTTTGCATAGATGCGTTAAGTGATCATAGGCAGAAGCACTTGCAACTAAAACCTCATCAATGTAAACAAAGCCAACTTTGTCCATAAGCGTTGGAGAGATGGCGGGGCATTTCGGAGACGGAATGGCGTACGGAGAAAATGATACAAGCCAAAAGCGGTGGTCACAGTTGTTTTCGCAAAATCTTCCGGATCCATGGGAAGTCGCTGCTACGCCCGGACAATATCAATCATAGAAAGGATCGACTTTCCACCCAATTCCAGCTAAAAATAGTGTATATGCGAGATCTGGTATCTGTCGAGAACTGTGGCGTTGTTCATGGCACGACAGTCGCCTCATGGGCGCCAAACACCGGACATTTTACTCAAAGGGTGCCGTGGAGGTGGCCAACTACTGCTTGAAGGATGGCTAATCCCGAGCTTGAACATGCGCTGTAACTCATTCTTATCAGATTGTAGTTTGCCAAGTTTAAGTCGTTGTGGTTTCGCCGTCACGGGTGGACCAGTTGTGGCGAGATGTTGTTGCACAGCGTGTTTGTGTTTCCTCGCGTCATTATTTACTCCAACGAGTTATGGAAATTTCCGCAACGTTGCAAAATAATGCGAACGATGAGGCATGAGAACACGAAGTCCGATGAAATCAACTGCAGTAAGCTTGCCGGAAGCAGGTGCCAAAGCGGTATCATCAAGTAACTTTCTAAAACTTAGGTATACTACAAGGAAAACTTTGCTAAGCAAATGGATACCAGCGATCTGTTTTTGGATGCCGGCAATTGTAAATATTAAAGGAAAGCTACCAAGTAGTCTTAGACTCAGCGTGAGAATTTTCTGGCCATAAGTCGAGATCTTCGTTTGCTAAGCAACACCTATTGTCGTCCCAGCAGGCTGTAAAGAGGGTTTCTCCAAGGAGCGGGGCGTAACGCATATCTCCGCGCCAGTGTCAACCAAAAGGTTGAGTACGATCGTGGAAGCAACTACCTACAGGAGGCGAATAATAATTTGGCCGGCGGCAGCCGTCCCTGTTACTGGCCGGCTTCGAAGTTTTCCCGGTTGGAATTAGCAAAAGCCTTTGGGTGGGTACATCCTGGGTGGCAGTTTCGTGCGCCATTACCAAAGAGGTTACGAAACTAGCATTAAGCGAGCGTTGCTTAACTGCTGGAGTTGCTGCGAGGCCTGCTTCTAAACGTGGGTGTTTGGTACGGTATTCGAACTCGGCTAAGGTGAAAAGCGCTGAGCCCCAACTTTGAGAGCCTCTCACTAATGGAGTCCAGTGTGGCACTTCCTGAAATGCTTATAGTAGACGCCTTAGCCACACGATTCACGGCGTTTTTACAGACATTGTCGTTTACTTTGTTGGCCGCTTCCACCAGCTTATTCATTGGAAGTTCATCAGCTAAGACAATTAGTATCGCCGTCGTGCTTGTTGGAATACACTTTATTCAGAATTGGCGAAGCACGAAACCATCCAAGGTTGCTAAACGAAAAGTGGTTGCACGTGTCGAAGGAGCTGAGGTGGTGTAAGGTCAGCAAGATAGACGCCGGATAGTAGCTACTGGAGGCGATCCTCGTCGGATGAGATGGTGCATTTTAAGATAGCTGCTTTAAGGTAGTCATAAGGTGAGTCAGGCAGCTTAGGGTCGAGGATGTCGACGACTTCTTAAGCCACGTGTGTAGGTAAAAAAGCAGTAGTATATGATAACCTCGTAGACTGCGAAGTATTCTTAAGGAAACGAAAAAGAGATTCCACCTGCATTAAACAGGCACTCTGGTTGGACGCTTCGAAGGAAGACAAAGGAAATGTAACGAAATTTTCAGATAACTGTTCACAAGAAGGTTGGCCCAGCCTAATGAAGAAAATAATAACATATTCCCAAACATACGGGGCTGCAATTAATATAGAGGATCGTTACCTACTAAGCGTGTGCGCAGACAATATTAGGCAAAACTCAAAATAGTAGAATAAGCAAGCACACTTGATGTTTAGTTCTTATTTCGGTCAAGATTATTCCGATGACGGCTAGCGATTCAAATATAAAAATCCGACTAACGGAAAAGCGTAGCAGCAGCATATGCAGAGGCAGCGGCCAACGAAATCAGCACGACATGAGGAAGTAAAAAGTTTTATATTCAAACTTTGTGAGGTTAAACAAACGGTACAAAATGAACGGTAACAGAGATGCTAACAATTGAAGTGCAGTGTAATCGCAAAAGCTAAAGCTCCACCGCAAAGGAAGGACAGAAGATTTGACAGACAGGTGCAACACTGTGCCCAGCAACGGTCTTGAGAAATAATGGATGCAAACCATCAGGACCGGGGGTGGAATACGGCTCTAGGTCAAGAAGTATTTTCCTTACAACGTCAATGTTAACCTTCACGTGCTACAAGAGGGTAGGATGAGTGGGCGCAACGCTATCCGTGAATGACTTTCCGGTCGAGTAGACAGAAGAGTAATGCTGGGCCAAGAGGCCAGCTTTTTCAACGTCTTCGTAACCTAGGTCCCACTACTCACAGGCAGACAAGGCAGGAAACCCCACTTCCAGATTTAGAGCGACGTTAAGGTTATAAGAAGCGAAGTATGGAGGTCGTTTTAGGAACGGCAGCTGAGGACAGCTCATATTTTTCTCGTTTCTTGCAATATTTAGGTTGCAAGTATTCCTGACCGGTTTGCAGTAGCAGTAGTCAAGCACAAATCACGTAATTCTGAGGCAATCCCATAGTTTGCACCCCCTTTTCACCATTGATCTCTATTTGTGATCGATCCAGGGAGGGCCTTTGGAGAAGGATCTTCTTTGGAAGAGGGGAGGACCAATCCCAGGAGCAGCCTCAGCTTGGAGTACAAGCAATTTCACGCTTCGTAGATGGTGTGTTCAGGCATAGTCCAATCTACAAGGCATGCGGCCGTTTTCAGATGATGTAGATCCACACGTCAGAAATACCGACGTGCCGCTGGTGGTTGTGAACAGCGAAGCGACGTGTCCACTGGAAAGCGACAGTACAGTGCATGCTGCTGCCAGTGGGCTTAATAACGGAAGGGTTCATGATGTTCGATTGTGCTGGGGTGAGCAAGTGTTCCAGGATAAGCGGCGTCTGACTTGGAGGAATATGAGTTTGCGTAGTGACCCTTGAAGCTAATTACAACAAAGGATGGTGTCGAGTAATTTGGTATCGAAGGAGTCTAAAGGTCATTCATAACAAAGAGCATGCAAATCCCCAAGAATAAGCAGTCCTTTCCCGCACCATGCCTGCTGATCGTGTCCAACAAGCGGGCTCCGAACCTTGAAGGGGCTCAGTAGACGACACCGAGTGTGAGAGAACTCCATCCAGCAGGAACACGACATAAGTGAACAGCTGTGATCGAAGGGAGACAGCCAATAAACGTCGCTTTTGCGAGCGGGCCAGAACTCACAGCGTACGGCAGAATATCCCTTATTTTAGAATTATAGACTCGACTCTTCAGAGCAAAGCTGAAATCACGACGACGCCGCAGGTGAAGCAAAACCACCGTTACTGTCGACTTACTGCCTCCGGTGGAAGGAATAAGTTGGAAGTTTGCAAGAGTTTATTTAGGAGGCTGCCCGCTCCATCTCGAAATACGTTATGTCAACCAACCACGCAATCCGTACTGAGGAGCTCTCTGAGCTCAGCACCTGGAGTTCTGCGTAGTGCATTGTACTCAACTCTCGTGATAATTGTTCTACGACGTTGCATTAATTGGAGCGACTGTGCGGAGACCCAATGTTTGGCAGCAGGCCTATTGAAGCCACAGACCGGGGAAGCGGACTTTTGTAAGCCGCTCTGGGTCTGCGCCCAATGTGTCTCTACATCGGAGGTTAGAGAAGGTAGCTTGGAGGGCAATGCGTTCTGAAATGCCCCGGAACCCTTTAGGGCCGAGAGCTTGTCTGTTTCGAACCGTTTTCCGGCGACGCCGTTGGGTGCCTCCAAAGCGCTAAACAAACTTAGTATACACGAGCGCATGAGCCGAAGTCAGGTAAGTGTTCCAAACTAACTGTCAGTACGTTATGCAGCCTCGAAAACGGTAAACAACAGTGATGCGATCAATTTGCGTCCAGGCTTGACCAGACGCCGCAGGTCGCCGGGTTGCTCGTTGGTGCCAGGCACGTCGGACGCGAAGAAAATCAAGTACTTCTTTGGACGCAATCCCAGAGCTTCATTACACAATTACAACTCTAAGTAGTACCGAGGAAGTGCTAATCACTACAGACAGAGCTTCGACCGTTTTATCTGCGGACGGAAACATGTAGATACGCAGAATGACAAGTTCACAGCTAGCCTAGAGTGCAATTGTTTCATGTATGTAAAGGTTTTGCTTGCAGTAACTTACTTGCTTAGATACAAGGTACAGATGGCTACCGACCACCAAAATGAAGCAGCTTCGGACGTCGTATCTAACCCTACGCAGATCGACGCCGAGTTGCTGGTTCAAGGGTCACTTCGAGTTAAGCGATGAAGAGCCAGGAAACCTCGTAAGCTCTCTGATGAACAAGAAGTTGTTGCCTCGGCACCGGAAACAAGCCAAGTGTCGTTACTTGTCAAACCGTCTGACGGTTGTGTGAAGGCGAAGATCCCAAAACGCACTACTTGTCAGCCGAAGTTGCCGGAAATCTTGGTTCTTACCGAGAAGACATATTCTGAAGGTTTGCTTGATTCTGCTCTAAGTAAAAATGCCTCACGGGACCCTGCTCCTGTTATCAAGAAGAAAAAGCAGACAAAATCTGCTATAAAGCCTTCCGATGAAATCAATGACCCTAACAAAATTGAGACATCGACAATGGAGCGAAAAACATACGCTGCCGTTGCTACATCATCGGACGGGCTAAAGACAGTTCCATCACCTGTAGTGAAGCAACCTGCTCCGAGTGCCGAATCAAAGACCCGTGGGGCTAATACACCCCGTCGTGGCGATTCTTTCACGGATAGTAGCGTTATATTCCGTAACGCGGCTAAATCTACCGCTGTCCTTCCTGCTGATCGCATGTTGGACGACCTTCAATGGTTTATAATGTGTGTAACCAAGCTTCTTCCGCCTGGTTTTCCAGGCGTTATTGTCAGGAAGCTGATTAGATTGGGGAACGTTCCAGTTAACGTACCAAACCCGCGACCACGGCTACTTCGTGTGGTACTATCTACCCCGGAGGAACGCAATGCTCTCATGCGGTTTGCGTTTAAGCTGAAAGGTACAAAGATTAGCGTTCAGCGGGACCTTCCGCTAGCCGATAGACTGAAGCTAAGGGAGGCCATCAAGGACCTCAAAAGAAGGCGAGCGGCCGGTGAACAAGGTCTTCGGTTAGTGGGTTTTCGGGTGGTCAGCCGGCGGTCCTTTTCCACCCTACCACTGCCCATTCTGGTAGCGCACGACCCAGGTCTGGATCTAACGAAAAACTTCAGGTAGTTCTAAGTAATGTGCACAGCCTAAGGAATAAGGTGTACTAGTTAGGTCTGCTTGTAGATGGGTCTCATCCCTATATACTCGCATTCACTGAAACGTGGCTGTCTCAGGACATCACGGATGGTGAAGTACATCTATCTGGCTACGCACTATTTAGATGCGATCGCTTTGCTGGCCGACAGGGAGGGGGCGTCGCTCTTTATGTGAGCTGTAAAATTGACGTTTTGAAGACTTGATTATTTCAGTCGACAGACAAAACTGTTGAAGCTCTATCGGCTGTTATTAGCACATCCTCGGCTCAGGTTACAGTTGTAATTGTGTACAGAAGTCCTGGGAGCGTATCCAAAGAGGTACTTGAATTCGTTCGTTCCCAGTCCGCAAAACAGTGCTTGGTGATGGGCGACTTCAACCTCCCAGAGATTTGCTGGGTAGATCTTCCTTGCGACTCAGCGTCAGGCACATTCGGCGCTGATCTGCTTGAGCTTACGCTCCAAGTATCTTTGCACCAGTTCATTGACCTCCCCACTAGGTACATGGACGCCCATGTACCGTCTATCTTAGACCTTGTATTCGCTAAGTCACTCGATTTTGTTGGTGACATTACTTACGGACCTCCACTGGGTTCCAGTGATCATGTATGTTTGCTCTTCAGTTGTACTCTGTCTAGACGCTACCAGAGTACTGCTGAGTCTCGCCCGAACCTATGGCAAGCAGACTATCAATCAATGAGAGCCAAGGCTTCTGGTTTCCATTGTGAGCTCTCGGACGACGATACTGTCCAGGTTGCCTAGGATAAATTTAAGTCCTACCTCACAGAGGTCTCTGCTCCCTTCATCCCAGTCAGAAGGAAAAAGGTGGCCCGAGCACAGCCACCATGGATAGATCCCATTGGCAGGCATCTGCTCAAATGAGGTCTAGAAGTTGGCGGACTTACCGAGATGCTCCGTCCACCGATACTTCTGACAGGTACCGCAGGGCTAGAAATAGGTGTAAGGAAAACCTAAGGAATGCTCGGCTCAATTTCGAGAAAGGGTTTGCGGACGAAGCTTCAGAGAATACAAAATGATTCTTCGCTTATGTCAAAACCCGGTTCGAACATGTCAATTCCAGTATTGATGCGTAATGACGATACTCATGCGCATACGGATTATGACAAGGCCTGCGTACTCAGTGGGCAATTTGCGGCAGCGTTTGTAAGGGAAACCTCTTTGACTGGCGTTGAGCTGGTTTGCAGGACCCCAGAGGGTTCAGAACTATATGAATTTGTTGTAGCGGAGACGGCAGTTCGTAGGCTGTTACAAGGGCTGAACCCTTCTAAGACCTCTGGGCCTGATTTAATTCACCTGAAACTGTTACATGAGTTGGCTGCGGAACTAAGTAGACCGCTTGCTATTGTGTTTCAGAAATCGCTTGACAGCTCTGTATTGCCTTCCGAATAGAAGGAAGCTGTCATCTGTCCCATCTTCAAACATGGGGACCGGGGTCTTCCTGCAAATTACAGGCCAGTTAGTCTGATGAGTGTAGTAGTCAAACTCCTCTAGAAACTGGTAGGAGATTCATTGGAGAGTCATCTGAGTAGATTTAATCTACTTAGCAATGTACAACACGGATTCCGGAAGGGATTTGCTTGTCTGACGAATCTGTTGGTGGCTGGCGAAAATTAGGCGTATGCAGTGGATAACGGCCACACACTGGACGTGCTTTTCGTCGACTTTTCGAAGGCATTTGACATGGTACCCCATTTGAGGCTCGCGCAAAAGTTGTCCTCCTACGGGGTATCTGGCCGCGTCCTTCATTGGATGACTGCCTTCTTGGAGGGTAGAGAACAGTGTGTACGGGTAGACCGCGGCCTATCGTTTAGGCAGTCTGTCCTCAGTGGCGTGCCCCTGGGCTATGTCCTTGGACCGCTGCTGTTCTCTATCTATGTCAATGACCTACCCACGGAGTTTGAGGTACCATCGCTGCTGTTTGCTGATGAGCTGAAGCTGTGGAACACTGTTGATGTTCCTGGGGTTTCCGAAGCTATTCAGCGAGCATTGGATAAGCTTTGGGACTGGTCTACTTTATGGTTACTGCCCATAAATCAGGCAAAGTGCTCCGTTCTTCGAATTGGAGAAGGTTGTCCTCCTGCGAAGTACTTGGTCGGTGGGGTCAAACTCCCCCGTGTATCTAGCCAGATTGACCTAGGCTTCGTACACTCTTCGGCTTTACACTCCTGCGACAACTGGAAGAAGGCCGCAAGCAGAGGTTTCCGCATGTTGTGGTTAATGCGACGTTCTTTCGGAGTCTTGACGGGCGGCATCTACACGAGGTTGTTCTCGGCTTTCGTTCGCCCTCATCTGGAATACTGCGTCCAGGCTTGTCCGCCCTGCCTCGTCCGGGACAAAATGGAGCTGGAGAGGGTTTTAGGAGTGGGTACTAGGTTAGTCGAGGGATTACGGGGACGGACGTACCCCGAGCGTCTACTTAGTTTGGGAATGCATTCAATGCACTACCGAAGGCTTAGAGGAGACCTAATCCTAACCTACCGTATCTTGACTGGGAAGGTTGGTCCAGATTTATCTTGGCTATTCAGTCCCGCTAGATTGTCTGTTCTACGCGGTCATTCGTTGAAGCTGGACAAACCGCGGTCCGATCGGATTAGGGCGGAAATCCGACTGTCACGCCGAGTTATCGACCGCTGGAACATACCTACGGAAAGTGTTGTCAGGGAATCTACGGTTAAGGGGTTTGAGCGGCAACTTGACGCTCTTGGGTGGCAACACGAAACCTTTCCATTTTCCTTGGTAACTCGCATATTCGTTCTTCGATTTTCTTTTCTCTACTCTTCTTCACGTATTGGTATTATTTTCTTATTTAATTGCACTTCCTCATTCTCTACCTTCGATTTCTCTTCCTATCCTTTGCTTACTTCACGTTACTGCCACGGCAGGGACTGCTAGGGCAGGAAACGTGGGCATTAACTGGTTGGCCAGGGTGCGATACGGGTATAGTGTCTGACAGAGTGTTAGAGCCGCTGCGAATAGGACCTTAGCACGATTGCTCACGGTCAGGTTACAAAAGGTGAAAATCAGCAAACCTGTCCGATGACACGAACGGAGTAATCGAACGCTGATCGTAAATAGAGATCCGACAACCGATGCGAAGCACCCACAGCACTCGAAGGCGGCACAACGTCACCGACACCAGAAGACGAACGAAATTCGAAGAAGAGTATATATCTTGTAGTGAGTTAAAACAAATGTACAAAAATTGACGGAGGATAGAATAGGAAGTTACAGGGAAAAATGTGAAGAATTTATAAACACTACACGGGTGTGCCTGTTTCAGATCCATCAAAAACTGAGCACCTCATTACTGCTCGTCTCCAATACGAGCAAGGTTTTGCGGACTCGGTCGCAGCTAATCCCAAGAAGTTTTTTGCTTACCTTAAAAGACGCAGCGGGGCAAAATTATCTATACCAGCTTTATTGCGAGAAGACGGGAAACCTGCGCAAACTAACTATGACAAGGCTTGTATACTGAGTGATCAGTATACTGCGGTCTTTGCTCAAAAGGCTACTTTACCACAGGTTGTATTGGTTTCAAGAGTTCCAGAGGATTCTTCCTTAGCTGAATTTAGCATAACGGAGACTCAGGTCTTCGAGCTACTGCAAGGCATTAATCCCTCTACAGCTTCCGGTCCTGATTCAATTCATCCGAAGCTGTTGCATGAACTGGCCACTAGGCTGAGTGGTCCGCTGACGTGCGTATTATCAATATAGCTGGACAGCTGCAGCCTACCTTCGGAACGGAAGGAGGCGATCGATGTGTTGAGGATCTGCACATTCCAGTCGTCGGATCAGACTGTTGAAGCCCTATCGGCTGTTTTGTGCATTTCTTCTACCCAGTTTACAGTGAAGTGATATACAGAAGTCCTGGAAGTTTTTCCAGGGGGATACTTGACTTTATTCGCGCTCAGTCTGCGAATAAGTGTTTAGTTCTAGTGGATTTCAACCTCCCGGGAATCTGTTGGGCCGATCTTTCTTGCAGTTCGGCATTAGGAACATTCGGTGCAGACTTCCTTAAACTGACTCTCCAAGTGCCTTTGCACCAGTTCGTTGACTTTCCCACTAGGTATATGGACAACCAAATACCATCTACTTTGGATTTGGTTTTCGCTAAGTGCCTGGACTTCGTGACTGACGTTTCATGCGGTGCACCTCTAGGGTCCAGCGATCACGCATTCATATCCTTTCGATGTGCTCTTTCAAGGCACCAAGAGACCGCTGTTGAATTACTTCCGAATATTTGGCGGGCGGACTTTAGTGCAATGCGAACTAAGGCTTCAGTTCTTAACTGTGAAATCTCGATGGCTGACTCTGTCCAATTCGCCTGGGATAAATTTGAGGCATATCTTACGGAGGTTTCCACTCCCTATATTCCATTCTTTAGGAAAAGAGGATTAAGGGCACAGCCTCCATGGATAGATACCACAGGCAAGTACCTACTCAAGAAACGGTCTAGATGCTGGCGAACCTACCAAGCAGCTCCATCAGCCAGTACCTATGATAGTTATCGAGAGATTAGAAATAAATGTAAGCAACATCTCAGAACTGCTCGTCTCCAGTACGAGCAGGGTTTAGCGGACTCGGTCGCAGCTAATCCCAAGCAGTTTTTTGCTTACATTAAAAGACGCAGCGGGGCAAAACTGTCTATACCAGCGTTATTGCGAGCAAACGGGACCCGTGCGCAAACTATGACAAGGCTTGTATACTGAGTGATCAGTATACTGGGGTCTTTTCTCGGGAGACCTCTTTACCGCAGGTTGAATTGGTTTCAAGAGTTCCAGAGGATTATTGGTTAGATGAATTTAGCATAACGCAGACTCAGGTCTTCGAGCTACTGCAAGGCATTAATCCCTCTAAAGCTTCCGGTTCTGATTCAGTTCATCCGAAGCTGTTGCATGAATTTGTCACTGAACTGAGTGATCCACTTACATGCGTGTTTTCAATCTCGCTGAACAGCTGCAGCCTACCTTCGGAATGGAAGGAGGCAATCATCTGTCCGATTTTTATGGGCGGTGACAGCGCTTTACCCGCGAACTACCGGCCTGTCAGTTTGACAAGCGTAGTAGTCAAGTTGTTTGAAAAGCGGATAAGGGATTCGGTGGAGAACCACCTGAATCGATTCAACCTTCTCAGTGTTGCGCAACATGGATTCCGCAAAGGATTTTCATGTCAGACTAATTTACTTGTAGCTCGTGAAAGCTGGGCCGAAGCGGTAGACAGTGGCCACGCTGTAGACGTGCTATTCGTAGATTTTTCGAAAGCTTTTGACACTGTTCCACATCTTCGGCTCTCACTAAAGTTGAGATCTTACGGGATATCTGGTCGCGCACTTCAATGGGTGTCTGCCTTCCTTGAGGGGAGGGAACAGTGCGTACGGGTGGGGCGTAGCCTTTCGCTCAGGCAAGCTGTCCTTAGTGGCGTTCCGCAGGACTCGGTATTGAGGCCATTGTTATTCGCGATCTATGTAAATGACTTGCCGGGAGTGCTAGGGGTGTCATCATTAATGTTTGCTGACGACCTTAAGCTCTGGAATATTGTGGATATCCCGGGGGTCCTGAGGCAATTCAGCATGCCTTGGATAGGCTCTGGGAATGGTCTACCTTATGGTTGATGCCCATAAATAGGGCCAAATGATCTGTTCTCCGAATCGGAGCTGCTAATCATCCCACCCGATATGTTTTGGCGGTGGTGAACTCCCTGTTGTCACTCAGCAGGTTGATTTAGGAGTCGTACACGCATCAGCACTTCATTCTGGAGACAACTGAAAGAAGGCTGCTTGCCAAGGGTTTCGTATGATGTGGTTTATCCGCCGCTCTTTCGGAATCTTAACGGCCAATTTGTTTGTGAAGCTATTTTCGGCATTCGTCCGACCCCACCTGGAATATTGTATTCAGGCTTGTCCACCATGTCTTATCCGAGACAAAATGGACTTGGAGAGGGGGTTACGAGTGGGCACTCGACTAGTGCAGGGTCTACGGGGACAGACGTATCCTGAACGCTTGCTCAGTTTGGGTAAGTACTCCATGCACTACCGAAGGATGAGAGGTGACCTGATTCTCACTTATCGTATTTTGACGGGTAAGATTGGCCCGGACTTGTCAGGGCTATTTAGTCCCGCTACGTTACCCAATCTCCGCGGTCACCCACTGAAACTGCATAAACCACTATCTGGTAGGATTAAGACGGAAACTCGTCTGTCGCGCCGAGTTATAGATCGCTGGAATTCGCTTCCAGATCACGTGGTTAGGGAACCTACGGTTAAGGGTTTTGCGCGCCAGCTCGATGCTCTTGGGTGGCAACAGCCAACCTTTCCTTTTCCCTAGCTGACTTACCTTCATTTTTCAGTTCTTTTTTTATTGAATCAAATATCTTGGTATTCCACTTGCTTACCTCTTACCACTTTCTCTTTTGCCTCCTGCGTTTACTTTTTTCTCTTTCTTACTTCACGTAACCGACCCAGCAGGGACTGATAGGGCAGGATACGTGGGCATTAATTGGTTGGACAGGGTGTGATGCGGTCTTTGTTTTAGGTCCATCAGTATTTCAAAGTTCGCCAACTCCTGGCTCAACGACCCGCCGAAGAAGGAACACTCACGGGCTCTATCCTATCGTTCCAGTCCCGCTTGAACTTGAACTTGAACGATCCACTCAAGATGGAACACTCACGGGATTCTCCTATAGTTCCAGTCCCCATCTGAACTGAACTGAACATATTTCTTGTCTGATTATTGTATTTTTTGTAGTTGTTAAAATCGCCATAAGTGAAAGCGAAATTTACAACTAATCAATCTTACCAACTACCATTTTTTGTACGTACTTAAGCACAAAGCGACCTATACTCATCTCTTTCAAATGCAATTATGAAGGGCTGAACCCTTCTAAGGCCTCTGGGCCTGATTTAATTCACCCGAAACTGTTACATGAGTTGGCTGCGGAACTAAGTGGACCGCTCGCTATTGTGTTTCAGAAATCGCTTGACAGTTGTGCATTGCCTTCCGAGTGGAAGGAAGCTGTCATCTGTCCCATCTTTAAACATGGGGACAGGGGTCTGCCTGCAAATTACAGGCCAGTTAGTCTGACGAGTGTAGTAGTCAAACTCCTCGAGAAACTGGTGGGCGATTCATTGGAGAGTCATCTAAGTAGATTAATCTACTTAGCAATGTACAACACGGATTCCGGAAGGGATTTTCGTGTCTGACCAATCTGTTGGTGGCTGGCGAAAATTGGGCGGATGCAGTGGATAACGGCCACACACTGGACGTGCTTTTCGTCGACTTTTCGAAGGCATTTGACATGGTACCCCATTTGAGGCTCGCGCAAAAGTTGTCCTCCTACGGGGTATCTGGCCGCGCCCTTCATTGGGTGACTGCCTTCTTGGAGGGTAAAGAACAATGTGTACGGGTAGGCCGGGGTCTATCATTTAGGCAATCTGTCCTCAGCGGCGTGCCGCAGGGCTCGGTCCTTGGACCGCTGTTGTTCTCTATCTATGTGAATGACCTACCCACGGAGCTTGCGGTACCATCGCTGCTATTTGCTGATGACCTGAAGCTGTGGAACATTGTTGATGTTCCTGGGGGTTCCGAAGCTATTCAGCGAGCATTGGATAAGCTTTGGGACTGGTCTACTTTATGGTTACTGCCCATAAATCAGGCAAAGTGCTCCGTTCTTCGAATTGGAGAAGGTTGTCCTCCTGCGAAGTACTTGGTCGGTGGGGTCAAACTCCCCCGTGTATCTAGCCAGATTGACCTAGGCTTCGTACACTCTTCGGCTTTACACTCCTGCGACAACTGGAAGAAGGCCGCAAGCAGAGGTTTCCGCATGTTGTGGTTAATCCGATGTTCTTTCGGAGTCTTGGCGGGCGGCATCTTTACGAGGCTGTTCTCGGCTTTCGTTCGCCCTCATCTGGAATACTGCGTCCAGGCTTGTCCGCCCTGCCTCGTCCGGGACAAAATGGAGCTGGAGAGGGTTTTACGAGTGGGTACTAGGTTAGTTGAGGGATTACGAGGACGGACGTACCCCGAGCGTCTACTTAGTTTGGGAATGCATTCAATGCACTACCGAAGGCTTAGAGGAGACCTAATCCTAACCTACCGTATCTTGACTGGGAAGGTTGGTCCAGATTTATCTTGGCTATTCAGTCCCGCTAGATTGTCTGTTCTACGCGGTCATTCGTTGAAGCTGGACAAACCGCGGTCCGATCGGATTAGGGCGGAAATCCGGCTGTCACGCCGAGTTATCGACCGCTGGAACATGCTTCCGGAAAGTGTTATCAGGGAATCTACGGTTAAGGGGTTTGAGCGGCAACTTGACGCTCTTGGGTGGCAACACGAAACCTTTCCATTTTCCTGAGTAACTCGCATCTTCGTACTTCGCTTTTCTTTTCTCTACTTTTCTTCACGTATTGGTATTATTTTCTTATTTAATTGCACTTCCCTATTCTGTACCTTCGGTTTCTCTTCCTATCCTTTGCTTATTTCACGTGACTGCCAAAGCAGGGACTGCTAGGGCAGGAAACGTGGGCATTAACTGGTTGGCCAGGGTGCGATACGGGTGTTTCCGTTTTAGATCCATCAATAACTGAGCACTTCATCAATTCCTGTCTCAACGATCCACTCAAGATGGAACACTCACGGGATTCTCCTATCGTTCCAGTCCCCATCTGAACTGAACTGAACTGAACTGAAAGCATCACCATTTAGCCTGGTGTACCGGAACACAAAGTCCCTCCAGGCCAATTTTTCATGTCAAAAATTAGCCACTCTCGCCATACTGATCGAGCTTTTCAGCTGAAATAACGTGGAAAACAGTGTTTGAATACACACTTGAAACGAAATTTGACTATTGTCAAATTTTTCTATGATTCAAGAAATCTTGGATCGATTAAAGTGGTACAGGCCAAAGCGTCTTTGGTGCTTACTGGTAATTTTTCTGGTTGTTTCCAGTTTTAATCCCGTTTTGCACCCTGTTTTATTGCAGTTTTATTGCGGTCGTTCTTCTATTGTATACGTGTTGTAATTCTACTCTGTTTTCCACGTGAACATGGCGGTCTCGCTAAACACCGAGACGGATGGACCTTTGGGGTCCTCGTTTGATGAGTCTACTGCCGCATGCGGACAGGTTAACTGTTCAGAGCCAGTAA
The DNA here is from genome assembly GCA_944474145.2 of Dicrocoelium dendriticum. Taxonomy (NCBI): domain Eukaryota; kingdom Metazoa; phylum Platyhelminthes; class Trematoda; order Plagiorchiida; family Dicrocoeliidae; genus Dicrocoelium; species Dicrocoelium dendriticum. The sequence goes on from OX104066.1 coordinate 97,632,185, forward strand.
CAGATTTATTTGGCGGTATGAACTGTGATGTTTGCTGCCGCTGGTATCACGAAAGCTGTACCTGACTACAAGGTGACCAGTACCAAATGCTATCATCAAGCGTTCACTTTCTTTTCAGCTGTGCTGAATGCTGCGCTCGAAGGTCGACGCGCCCGGCTATCACCGGTGCTAAACTTCCAGCGCTGACTTCAAGGTTTGCAGCTGTTGAGTTGGCGATAGCTAAACTCGCCTCTATTGTGTCGCTCGTTACGAAGATGGATTTGATTTTAAAATCCCTGAATATTTCGGTTGAAGACACTACCATAGACGGCAACATTGCTGACGATCCATCCACTGGAGTCTGTCACTCGGTCATGAAGTCGCACATCCTACCGGTCTATCCAGGTAGCGTTGCTGGCTATCCTCATGACCCGATCAAAATGAAGGAAAATAGGGTGCGGAAATACCAAAAGCCCTCTGCTAAACCCAGTGAATTAGTTGCCATGGCATCGAAAAACATGCCGTCTTTGACAGTCGTAAAGTCGTCTGCCGATTGTACACAGAACCTTCCGAAGATGCTGACCGTCTCGGCTGCCAGTGAACCAGCCCGTTCTGACGAAGTGCTGGTAACTGCTCAATGCGATACAAGAGCAACGGCCCCTGCTCCAGTGAACCAAAAGAAGTGGCGGACTAGATCTGCTCGTAAAACTTTGAAGTGGCTTGAAGGCCCAGGAACTAGTAAGACGCCGGCAATAGAGCGGAAAACCTACGCTACCGTTGCTTCGGCGTCGTTTGTGAAGACAGGGACAGTCCCACCGCCAGTGGTGAAAACAGCTGGTATTGGTGTTGACTCCAAGGCACGTGGGGTAAACACTCCCTGTCGTGCCGACTCCTTCACAGATAGTAGTGTTATAATCCGTAACGTTACTGAATCTGCGGCCGCTCTCCCAAGGGAACGCATCTTGGATGACATCAAGTGGCTGAAACTATGTGTCATCAAGCTGCTTCCACCTGGCTTCCCTGGTGTCGCTGTCAGAAAGCTGACCAGATTGGGGAACGTCCCTATCGCTATGCCAAATCCACGACCCCGACTACTTCGCGTGGTCCTTTCTACCCCGGAGGAACGCAAATCATTACTGCGGTTTGCATTCAAACTTAAGGGCAGTGGTTTCAGCGTTCAGCCGGACCTAAAACTAGCAGATAGATTGAAGTTAAAGAAGGCTATCAAAGACCTCAAAACTAGACGAGCGGCTGGTGAGCAAGGCCTCCGTCTGGTGGGTGGAAGTTATTTTCCGCCCTATCAGAACCCATCCTGATGGCGCACGACCCAGGGATGATCGTGCCGACTTCCTTGAGGTAGGACTTAGCAACGTGCGTAGCCTGAGGAACAAGGTGCACGAGTTGGGTCTATTTGTAGACAAATCTCGTCCCGACATACTTGCTTTCACTGAAACGTGGTTGTCTCCGGATATCACGAACGGTGAGGTATATTTACCTGCCTACGCGCTGCTTAGAACTGATCGCTCCGTTGGTCGCCAAGGCGGAGGCGTTGTACTATATGTGAGCTGTAACTTTGATGTGTTGAGGATCTGCACATTCCAGTCGTCGGATCAGACTGTTGAAGCCCTATCGGCTGTTTTGTGCATTTCTTCTACCCAGTTTACAGTGATATTGATATACAGAAGTCCTGGAAGTTCTTCCAGGGGGATACTTGACTTTATTCGCGCTCAGTCTGCGAATAAGTGTTTAGTTCTAGTGGATTTCAACCTCCCGGGAATCTGTTGGGCCGATCTTTCTTGCAATTCGGCATTAGGAACATTCGGTGCAGACTTCCTTGACCTGACTCTCCAAGTGCCTTTGCACCAGTTCGTTGACTTTCCCACTAGGTATATGGACAACCAAATACCATCTACTTTGGATTTGGTTTTCGCTAAGTCCCTGGACTTCGTGACTGACGTTTCATGCGGTGCACCTCTAGGGTCCAGCGATCACGCATTCATATCCTTTCGATGTGCTCTTTCAAGGCACCAAGAGACCGCTGTTGAATTACTTCCGAATATTTGGCGGGCGGACTTTAGTGCAATGCGAACTAAGGCTTCAGTTCTTAACTGTGAGATCTCGATGGTTGACTCTGTCCAGTTAGCCTGGGATAAATTTAAGGCATACCTTACGGAGGTTTCCGCTCCCTATATTCCACTCATTAGGAAAAGAGGGTTAAGGGCACAGCCTCCATGGATAGATACCACAGGCAAGTACCTACTCAAGAAACGGTCTAGATGCTGGCGAACCTACCAAGCAGCTCCATCAGCCAGTACCTATGATAGTTATCGAGAGAATAGAAATAAATGTCAGCAACATCTCAGAACTGCTCGTCTCCAGTACGAGCAGGGTTTAGCGGACTCGGTCGCAGCTAATCCCAAGCAGTTTTTTGCTTACATTAAAAGACGCAGCGGGGCAAAACTGTCTATACCAGCGTTATTGCGAGCAAACGGGACCCGTGCGCAAACTATGACAAGGCTTGTATACTGAGTGATCAGTATACTGGGGTCTTTTCTCTGGAGACCTCTTTACCGCAGGTTGAATTGGTTTCAAGAGTTCCAGAGGATTATTGGTTAGATGAATTTAGCATAACGCAGACTCAGGTCTTCGAGCTACTGCAAGGCATTAATCCCTCTAAAGCTTCCGGTCCTGATTCAGTTCATCCGAAGCTGTTGCATGAATTTGTCACTGAACTGAGTGATCCACTTACATGCGTGTTTTCAATCTCGCTGAACAGCTGCAGCCTACCTTCGGAATGGAAGGAGGCAATCATCTGTCCGATTTTTATGGGCGGTGACAGCGCTCTACCCGCGAACTACCGGCCTGTCAGTTTGACAAGCGTAGTAGTCAAGTTGTTTGAAAAGCGGATAAGGGATTCGGTGGAGAACCACCTGAATCGATTCAACCTTCTCAGTGTTGCGCAACATGGATTCCGCAAAGGATTTTCATGTCAGACTAATTTACTTGTAGCTCGTGAAAGCTGGGCCGAAGCGGTAGACAGTGGCCACGCTGTAGACGTGCTATTCGTAGATTTTTCGAAAGCTTTTGACACTGTTCCACATCTTCGGCTCTCACTAAAGTTGAGATCTTACGGGATATCTGGTCGCGCCCTTCAATGGGTGTCTGCCTTCCTTGAGGGGAGGGAACAGTGCGTACGGGTGGGGCGTAGCCTTTCGCTCAGGCAAGCTGTCCTTAGTGGCGTTCCGCAGGACTCGGTATTGAGGCAATTGTTATTCGCGATCTATGTAAATGACTTGCCGGGAGTGCTAGGGGTGTCATCATTAATGTTTGCTGACGACCTTAAGCTCTGGAATATTGTGGATATCCCGGGGGTCCTGAGGCAATTCAGCATGCCTTGGATAGGCTCTGGGAATGGTCTACCTTATGGTTGATGCCCATAAATAGGGCCAAATGATCTGTTCTCCGAATCGGAGCTGCTAATCATCCCACCCGATATGTTTTGGCGGTGGTGAACTCCCTGTTGTCACTCAGCAGGTTGATTTAGGAGTCGTACACGCATCAGCACTTCATTCTGGAGACAACTGAAAGAAGGCTGCTTGCCAAGGGTTTCGTATGATGTGGTTTATCCGCCGCTCTTTCGGAATCTTAACGGCCAATTTGTTTGTGAAGCTATTTTCGGCATTCGTCCGACCCCACCTGGAATATTGTATTCAGGCTTGTCCACCATGTCTTATCCGAGACAAAATGGACTTGGAGAGGGCGTTACGAGTGGGCACTCGACTAGTGCAGGGTCTACGGGGACAGACGTATCCTGAACGCTTGCTCAGTTTGGGTAAGTACTCCATGCACTACCGAAGGATGAGAGGTGACCTGATTCTCACTTATCGTATTTTGACGGGTAAGATTGGCCCGGACTTGTCAGGGCTATTTAGTCCCGCTACGTTACCCAATCTCCGCGGTCACCCACTGAAACTGCATAAACCACTATCTGATAGGATTAAGACGGAAACTCGTCTGTCGCGCCGAGTTATAGATCGCTGGAATTCGCTTCCAGATCACGTGGTTAGGGAACCTACGGTTAAGGGTTTTGCGCGCCAGCTCGATGCTCTTGGGTGGCAACAGCCAACCTTTCCTTTTCCCTAGCTGACTCACCTTCACTTTTCAGTTCTTTTTTTATTGACTCAAATATCTTGGTATTCCACTTGCTTAGCTCTTACCACTTTCTCTTTTGCCTTCTGAGTTTACTTTTTTCTCTTTCTTACTTCACGTAACCGACCCAGCAGGGACTGTAGGGCAGGATACGTGAGCATTAATTGGTTGGACAGGGTGTGATGCGGTCTTTGTTTTAGGTCCACCAGTATTTCAAGGTTCTGCAATTTCTGGTTCAACGACCCGCCGAAGAAGGAACCTCCACGAGATCATCCTATGGTTCCAGTCCCGCTTGAACTTATACCAGGCAACCGTCACTGACAATACTTTAATCGCTTATCGTTAGAAGATCGCTCCGGGAGTGTCCCTACGCATTACGTGAGGACTGTCCGTCACGGGCCCGCTTTCTGCAAGACCAGTCGGCAAGACCTAATGCAGCTGCTGGGGGAGGACCAGTCGATCGGACCCAAGCTGGCTCCCACCCATGGCCTCCCTTAAGTTGCCGATAAAAGGAAAAAAATAGAACGTTCGTAGCCCACGGTCACTTGTGTTTGACTACGAGTGCATTTTCTCCGGTTCGCAACATGGAAAGAAAGCAAGAACGAAACAGCGGAGGTCAGGTATGTAAAAGAGGCAACAGCAACGGACTCGAGAAGCACTTACCGAATAGACAGCGAAAAGTCAATGAAACAACAGTTTCTATCGGTTTTCAGTGGCTGACGCTGTCGCCACAACTTAGAACATATAAATATACAGAAGTTTTGTAATATATACCACAAACGAGATTGTCAGTATTGTGAAAGTTTACCGTGGCTAAGTTACTTGAAATGCCAATTCGGATGATGCCTGTAGCGCAGATTTCGGTGTGGGGTACAATTTCGTGTTCCTAGGGGATGAAAGTATCATTGACTAATAGGCAGTGTCGCTGCAGCTACCTCGAATGCTCTACCGCCGGATCCTTTGATGACGACTGTGAAGGTGACGCACAGTGTGGGTCGGTTTGCCTTGCCATTCAGTTGGTTGATAGTATGCGCAGACACCCTTATAGCAATGCATACGAAATGGTGTTCTACATCAACCGGTTCGAGAGCACCTCCGTGTCATACTACGGAGTTCGAACATGAAAGCGGCTGATTCCGGCAAGCAGCCACTGATGTATCAGTTCCACCGGAAAGAGTTTGCCCGCCATCCTAACAAAAGCAAAATACGATGACTATTGAATCACTCACATTGCGGGGCATATTGCAAGCTTGGTAGACTGAGACTTTGTTCAGAATAACCAGCTTCCACATGGTGCATAACCCCGAGCTTCTGGGACACGAAGCATTTAAGCGGTTCGGTAGAAACCGTCGGTTAGTGCTGGAAGATCTGGAGATAATCAGGCCGGCTTGAATGCAGAAGCCGATGTTTCAGCATCCAGTTGTGCGTCCGATCGGAGTTCGGAAACTACTTGACGAACGCGGATGGCAGAAACCTTCGAGCGAGGCGCATGTTCGGGCGCAACAATCCAGATAACGTGTTTTTGATTAGGTAGCTTAGGATGCACTGTTTTAGGATATATACTGGAGATTGAATCAGAGTTTAATCAGCGAAGGCCAACCTGGTGTCTGGGCGACGAACACCAACGGACCATCCAATTCGTCTACTCGACACCCGAAATGCTGCAACTGTATTCCCGGTTTCCCGACGTTTTGCTTCTCGTTAGCACCTTCTCCACTAACTAACCGAGGTATTTTTATACCAACGGCTAATAATCGAAAGCCTGCCGGTTGCCATTGACATGCGCTTGCACAAGACGAAGGCTGACGTCAGAACCTTCCTCCTCACGTTTATGGAGTTTATAGGCGGTGCTTCTGGCATCAACTGCATCATGTCCGACGGTGCACTGGCCATTGCGAAGGCATTATAAAACGTCTTTCCTTCCGCACATCATTTCTAACGTCGCATCGATATAATTAGCATTGTTCTCAAACGACTTCCCCAATCCACTACATTCGGTTGTTTTTTCATCCTTCTGTGCACGTACAACTTTTGGAAATATTTAGCTAATTTGGAATTCATTCGTACTAATAAGCAACCTTTCTTCTACTATATCCGTTCCTTCAATCTTCCCAACGCCTGCAGATTGGCCACCAGCAGGATGCCTGGTGTTGCAACGTGCGGCATACAAGACACGAATATGACGTAGTCCCCTCACCGCTGCTTGAAGATGGAACTACTGAATGGACGAATTGGATTGTAGGAAACTGTACAAGCGTCACGAATAAGCGCGACGTATCTGATATAGAACCGAGCAAAAGCGTTATCGCATGCATGTGGTCGCAACCTTCGTATCATCGGTCATTCGGATTTGAACCGCTTGTGCTGCCGATGAACGCCGTGCGCTATTTTCGTAATAGCGGCTGACTTGAGTTCAACGTTCCCGGTTGTGGTCTCCAACAGCGGTGAGCATGCAACTGTTTTCAGCAATCGTCGACTGGAGACGATAAACCACGACAGCACTACATGCACATGCAAATCTAACGTCGGATTTGTACTTCCATGAAGACGCCTGCTGCACTACGTACAGCTTAACAGCGTGGAGTCAACGAACTGCTGGTCAGCCGGCGGTGGAGGAGACAGAATAGTGAGTCGCTTGTAGTTTTGATCGCTTCGTTGCACCAGCCAACAATCGGAAGGCAAGAACTGAGCGCCATTTGAAATATGGTGTTAAACGACCTACGTGCACTCTATCAGCGACTGCAACCAGCGCACCGCTCTGTATACCGCGTGGCAACGGAGTTTTGTTCAACAAGCCGGCCCGCAAGTAATGCTTCCGTTCACGTTCCCCCTCCAGCTCACCTGGCCACGGACGCAAACATTGCCGATTACAACTAGCTGCCGGAGTCCACATTTCTGAATTTGGACGCTGCAACTCGCCAGCTGTCGGAATTGCCATAAGGGATTGTTAGTTTGGCTACCACTAACAGTCTTTAGCGACGAATAGAATGTGGCAATTGCAAGCTCGGATACCAACGGTACTGCTTGGTGTACGTCCGACGGCCGCTGTATACGACGCAAACCATGCACCCAGGAAGGCAACAGCTGACGAACAAATCAACCATCCAACTTTGCGAAATATGATGATCGATAAAGATACATGCGCAGAACGCGGCTTACAAGATCCGGACGAAAACGCGTGGCGCAAATACACTGTGTTCAATGCCCGTATTGTACGCGTTGGTATCATGGAACCCATCTACTGCAGCCCCCCCATAATAACTGTTTTCTAGTGCTTTTTCGGCGAACACTTATTTGAATGACAATGCGCAATGAGTTGTTGGCCTTTTGCAGGCCTGACTTGTCAACGTGTTTTTCCTGTTCTACTTAGCTGCATCTGCGCTAATAATACCGTTAAATATACGCCACCTTATTAATAGTTTCATTGCCATGTACCATGGAACGCGGATGTAAGTTCTTCTTCTGTTTACGTCCACCGCATAAAGTCAACCTCTCCCCAGCATTGTGCGGTCGTCTTGTGCAATGTACACACAAATTACACATCGTGACTAGCATTGTGTTTACTTATCCATGGGTGAAGCGTATCGCGTTCGTTATTACACATGCACAATGTGAGCATGTTGCAACCGCACATCCAGCCTCTTTAGCTCCCAAGAATTTGTTCGCCTTGCTCGAAGGAGCAGCAGTGCAGACAAGTGTATTTCAGCGTTGCAGCGTGCAAACTTGTGACACTACCTTGTAGCGAACCTCGTTAGGCAGCCTGCGGTTAACGGCTTTTAGCGTCGGCTTCACGCTGTTGGGTGGCAACAAGTGTAACCATTTTCCGAACAGACTGCTCTCTTTGCACCCGGAGCCGTTTACTAATGGCAGCTATATAGACCCACTTTTTGGCAATTGCTCGGGTCACATGTTGCAGCTACAACGACTAAAAAGCAGTGCTGCTGTTGTCAAATTTTAAAACGTAACATGGCAACTGTTCCAGTAAAATGCAGACGACCGATGTTAATGATCGTTGAAATGGGCGATTGTTTGTCAGTGCACGTAAATAGGCAGCGATTAACCAGGTGAGTAGTTGATGCCCGAGCTTGTTAACGAAATTTCAGTCGCACAACTTTACTAAATGCAAATGCTTGGAAAAAACCACGCTACCAAAGCAGGATACATGTGCGGGTCTTATCTGCATGGCATCATAGTAGTACTTGTTAACAGGGCATCTCGTAAACCATGCATACTCCAACTGCATACAAGCGGAGGCGGGTGGTACAAAAACCACGGAACGATAAGAATACAGAGCCGTAACAACCGATAACGCCGCAGTGTGGTGTTCACTAGCGAAAATGCTGTACGCGCTACGCGACACCAGTAAAAATATGAACAATGACGTCTGATATTAGTGAATGATAATGCAAGCATGACTAAACAGACCTAGGTTTTTTAGTTATAACAGCAGTGAAACAAACCTTCGATTGTGAATTGCGGTTGCGATGGTGTGGTAGTATAGGTGGTTACATGGTGGAACAGAAGGTGCGGTGGAATGGAACGAAGTTGGAAAACTTGTAAGCAGTGGTTGGAAAACTTTTCAGTGACCAAAATAGACAAGTACCGAAGGCAGCGAACGTAATTGTTCGCAATTGACCACATCGTTGCAGAACACACTGGCGAAAAAATCACCGTATCTAATGCTTGTCGTCAATAGTCGTATGAATAATATATATGCCAAACGACTGAGGTAGTGCGTGTATTTTACCTAATCTGTTACGTCATTGCAAAACACAGTAGAGATAATCCACCGTATATATCAATCATTGCAAACTAGCGTTTGAGAAGTATGGAAGCCAGATAAGATAAGGGAATACAGAGGTTGTACCAAGTTCCAACAAATCGGCTAACCACGTACAGTCAACGGCAATGTGGTGAGATAGCTTAGGTAGTTGTGCACTGCATGCAATTGCTTCTGCTAATGTTATGAGTGCGATGAATTATGGAGCCTAATACTCATATTTAATGTATGTACGTATGACGGTTTTGATGCTCCTGCGAGTGAGAAACGTGCAGGTTTGATGAAGGCGGTAGTGAAAGCACTCACTTCAATCAGCTGTGCTTGTCGTTAACAAGGAAAGCACCAGCACCTTGTTCTTCCACTGAACAGTTTGCCGTGTACGATGGAACTTGTTGTATGCGTATTTTATACTACACCGAACGTTATGTGGACCCAGCAGCGCGCAATCTACATAACCCTGCTATATTCATTGCATTGGCCTTGCGTTCGGCATACTAGGCGGTTAGTGAACTTGTTGACTATCGTCTCATGACGTATTTAGAGAGTTGCCTGTACCGGGAGCCCAGAGAGCGATTCGAGAAGACGGATCGAGTTGCAGGGAAACTTTTATTGGTACAGTAAAAGATTCCCTGTTATCTAGCTATAAAAGAACGACACCGTGGACGCTCTAGCTAGGGGAATGGAGCAAACACAGCACACAGGGCAGTTGCGAGTTGCAACCGAAACGAGCGCCAAGCAAAAATGGCGATGAGCAAGTCAAACATTCGAACTCAGCAATCAGTTCAACAAACCACACCGGCTGCCTAGGTGTACAATGAAATAATTTTAGTTAGAATTTTACACAGGCAAACCGGGGAATCTCCAGACTGCTACACGTATTACGAGAGAAGATACCGGAGTATCAGACTAAAAAGGTCAGATTAGTGTGAGGCCATTGTCCTCATGTATAAACGGATTATCCGCGCGAGATGAAAACGTAAACCATAGAAAAGTTCATATCTAAGTCGCTAAGGTACATTGAGCTGAACAACCAGATTGCATCGGTAACCTAATAAAAATTGGCGCAAGTTAAGAGTATTGCATAATATGCCACATGGCGTTATAGTTTTATCATAAACCGTAAAGCTCTAAGTTTAATCAAATTTGCGTGGTTATTTTTACCTGTACGCAAATAGCACAGAACATTTTGACAGTGCATGATTTCATAAACCTGGTCAATAAATGTACACGCAGTTCACGAGCATGGACATCGCAAGTCTGCAGTTAAGAGAGTGTGATAAACCATTTGACTGAAGTAACTTTTGGTAACCACAACGTTAACTACCATATGAAAGTGATAAGCTGTGATTAAAAAAAGCCTCAGGTGCGACAGCTGGACATTCGGCTTATCCTCTCAGTGACACCTGCTGTTACCCGCAGTACAGTATCTGTGTAAGGGCTACTTTTTGCATCTGATAATGATACATATGCTACTTTCATAATAAAACTCCGCATATAAGAACGGATATTCCACCATAATTTGATTCAAATGTCTAATCCTACAGTATTGTAATCCCGCATATTGCCAACAGATATTTTGCACTACACCGAAGTTTCAGCTGGGCGCAGCAACATACATGCTCCGGTGCTCTTATACTTCCATTGCATCCGCTCACTTTGATTATGATGCGAGAGATGGTACCACGATATCATCCTAACAAGGCTCGATAAAGTTGAGGTCACTGGCCCCATGGATATAACGGATTATCTACGGACATTCAACACTGAAACCATAGCTAAGTCCGCGTATCAGTGTCAAGGGTGCATGAAGCAAAACAACCACATGGAATGTGTAAAAAATGTGTGTCAGCTGTACGCCCTAACGGCGCTTCGCTGCCGCGCGACCACCACCAGTCGCGCGCGGGCTGAGTATACCGCGAGAACGCCCACCTCTACGCGGATTCGAACCGGTGACCTTATGGTTGCAAAGCAAACGTGCAGACCACTCGGCCACTGGCCGACATGGAATCGGTAACCTTCTACATCATTCGCCCTATCGTCACTACGAATCACTCCGGCTGTACGATCAACGGGCACATTTGCTCTGGCATACCCGTTGGGTGTACGTAAACAACGTTGGGGACATTTAGCTTGTCATGTCCAGCCGTCAACCAAGAAACTTTCTGCGCGGATACTCCGACGACGTAAACACATGATAGCAGGAGTATCAGGACATTCATTCCATTGCCTGTTGCGTGATCGGGAAGCACGGAAAAACGTCGGGTATGCTACGCAAACTTCTCATGTCGGACACGGAAATGAATTATGTCACACTCCTTTTCGTGTTTCTACTCATGTGTACACTTGCTCATTCCAGCGGGGAAGGCTGGTTGCAATCATATGCCTAACTAACGAGTACGGTTGTTATCAACGGGTACCGAAAAACATGTCGTCAATTGTGACATGTAGTCTAACTGATGAGTCTTACGAAGTGAAAACCGATCGGAGGAACCGCGGAAGTCAAAAGCTAGCGGTTTGTGATCCCTAAGGATAACGAAGGTAGGTCCTTCTAGTAGATGTCGAAGGTGCTTAATGGCAAGGCAAATAGCGACCGAAGGTGCTGCATCGAGTTTCAGCAGGCTGAAGCTTTGTGGAGAAAAAAGACGTAGGTTCGGGTTGGTTGTTGGTCATCTGCTGTAAAACGGCGCCAACTGCACTTCGTGATGCTTCAGACCCGAGAACGAGTGTATCAACCTCGGTTTTCATGTGCCTAAGCGCGGTGGCGTTGGATAACGCCCACTTTATCTTATCGAATGACACAGTAGCTTCTTATTTTGGCTCAAACATCCGGGACTTGCCTTTTAGTAAATCTGTCAGAGGCTGAAGTGGCCGGGAACACTCTGGAATGAAACGATTGTAATAGTTGACCATCCGAGGAAACGACGCAAAATTTTGTTGGACTGGCATTGGATAATCCGCGATTGCCTACGTCTTTTCGGGAAGTGGGCTAATACCATTGTGGTTGATTCCGTGACCGAGAAAATCGAACAGGATTTGCCGAACACACATTTGTCAACATTAAACGTCACGCCATACTGAGCAAAACTCTCGAACATAAGACGGAGATGTGACAGGTGTTCCTCATCTTTACAACTGGCGACCAGAATGTCGTCGCCGTAGGTGGAGACGAAGTCTAACCCTCTAAGTACTTGAGAAATGAACCGCTGAAACGTTTGGGCAGCGTTTCGCAATCCGAAGGGTATACGGACAAATTCATTGAGACTGAAGCCGATAGTAATGGCGGTATTTGGAATGTCGTCAGAAGCGACAGAAATGTGTTCGTATGCACGAACTCGGTCGATTGTAGAAAAAACAGACTTTTCGTGCAAGTTGCCAGAAAAATCATGGATATGGGGAATTGGGTATCCGGAACAGTGACACTGTTGAGCGCACGGTAGTCGCCACATGGTCTCCAATCGCTGGTCTTCTTGGACACCAAATGAAGCAGAGATGTTCAGCAGCTTCTGGATGGGCGGATGTTCCCGAGGTTAAGCATGTGTTCGAACACTCTTAGCCGCTTGTAGTTTGTCCGGCGGAAGGCGTCTTGGCTTGGCAGACACAGGAGGACCGGTTGTGACGATATGGTGACAGATGTCGTGCTTGGGCTCCAGAGTGCCGTTATCTGCTCTAACCAGGGAAAGAAAATGTGCCAGTAATGACAAGTAGCGTGACTTTTTAGGCAGAAGTACTTGAAGCTTAATGGAATTGACCGCAGCGAGCTGGCCAGGAATAATTAGCGACGTGGTACCATCTCGTAGCTTGCCACATCACAGGTCTACGACCAGGCCGAATTTGGCGAGAAAGTCAATACCAATAATGTGTTTCTGTATATCGGCCATTAGGAAGATGTAGGTGAAATTAAGTAGTAAACCAAGGTTAAGTGTCAACAGCCTCTGGCCATACGTAGCGATCTTGCTTGGGTTGGCTGCCTGTAAGTTAATTCCGGCTGGTCGCAGATCATGCTTTTACAAGGATCAAGGGATAATGCTTCCCTCTGCGCCAGTATCAACCAAAATGTGAAGTTCGGTGGTAGAACCGAAAACGTACAAGAGGCGACTAGTAGTTTGGCCAGCAGCAGCTGTCGCCATCACTGGCTGTGGTTTTCGTTTCCCTGCCGAGAATCCAAAAACGTCTTCGGGTATTTACAACCTGGACGGCAATTGTGAGCGGCATCGCCGAAACGGCGGTGGAAGTAGAAGTATGATCACGATCGGCTGGTGCGGAATTGACAACGGCGCTTACTCCTAGAGTTGAATCTACGGTTACCGGGTCGTTCACTTCCTATGTGAGACGTAGCAAGTTCTAACCGAGAGTGCCGTTTACTAATTTCCTCAGCTGCGGTACTTCCGGATAGACGAGTGGTGCTCAGTCCAATCACATTACTCACAGCAGATTTAAAAGCTGTTCATAGAATTTGGCGGCCGCTTCAGCTAATTTTTCAACGAGATTTCATCAGCGATGACTGCTAAACTCGCCGTGGTGTTTGCGGGAATGCACTTAGGCCAGATCTGTCGGAATATGGAATCGTCCGGGGTCGAGGAACATACAAGTGAACGCATCTGCCGGAGGAGTTGAGAGGGGCTGCGGTCTCCAAGCCCTATGCCTGAAAGTAGCGTGTTTAGCCGTGCTTCATCGGATGCCGTAGTGCGTTCTAGTATGGCTGATTTAAACTTGTCATACGGCGATTCAGTCGGCATCGGATCAAGAATATAGATCAACTCCGAGGCTATCTGGGAAGGAAGCTGAGTGGTGACGTATGAAAACATCGATGGTTGCGAAGTGATCTTACGATATCGGAAGATGGCTTCCACCTGAATAAACCAAACACGAGGGTTTGAATCATCAAAGGTGGGTAATGGAAAACCAATGGAGTTTTCACACGGTTCACGGGGCAGCGTAGTCAGACATACAAAGAAACAAAAGAAAGAAAAGTGATAAATAACCATTAACTAGACCGGTTCACCAAATATAGTGTCTGACAGATAGCTCTAACCGCTAAAGGTTTACGGCGATTAGGACCTTAGCCCGATTACTTACTGTCAGGTAACAATAGGCAAAAATCTGCAAACCTGTCCGATGGCACGAACGGAGAAATCGAACGCAGACCCGTAAATCGAGATCCAACAACTGATGATAAGCCCATGCACAACAATCAAAGGCTGCACAACGTCACAGAAACTAGAAGACGAACGGAATTCGAAGGTGCGAATATATCCTGCTATATGTGTTAAAACACATGCACAGAAAATGAAGAAAAATAGAATAGGATGTTACAATTGAAAACGTGAAGAATTTATAAACCCTACATAGAAATAGGTGTAAGCAACACCTAAATGATGCTCGGCTCCATTTCGAGAATGGGTTTGCGGACGAAGCTTCAGAGAATACAAAAAGATTCTTCGCTTATGTCAAAACCCGCTGCGGTTCGAACATTTCAATTCCAGTATTGATGCATGATGACGGTATTCATGCGCATACGGACTATGACAATGCCTGCGTACTTAGTGGGCAATATGCGACTGTGTTTGTAAGGGAAACCTCTTTGACAGGCGTTGAGCTGGTTTGCAGGACCCCAGAGGGTTCAGAACTATATGAATTTGTTGTAGCGGAGACGGCAGTTCGTAGGCTGTTACAAGGGCTGAACCCTTCTAAGGCCTCTGGGCCTGATTTAATTCACCCGAAACTGTTGCATGAGCTGGCTGCGGAACTAAGTAGACCGCTTGCTATTGTGTTTCAGAAATCGCTTGACAGCTCTGTATTGCCTTCCGAATAGAAGGAAGCTGTCATCTGTCCCATCTTCAAACATGGGGACCGGGGTCTTCCTGCAAATTACAGGCCAGTTAGTCTGACGAGTGTAGTAGTCAAACTCCTCGAGAAACTGGTGGGCGATTCATTGGAGAGTCATCTGGGTAGATTTAATCTACTTAGCAATGTACAACACGGATTCCGGAAGGGATTTGCGTGTCTGACGAATCTGTTGGTGGCTGGCGAAAATTGGGCGTATGCAGTGGATAACGGCCACGCGCTGGACGTGCTTTTCGTCGACTTTTCGAAGGCATTTGACAAGGTACCCCATTTGAGGCTCGCGCAAAAGCTGTCCTCCTACGGGGTATCTGGCCGCGTCCTTCATTGAGTGACTGCCTTTTGCAGGGTAGAGAACAGTGTGTACGGGTAGACCGGGGCCTATCGTTTAGGCAGTCTGTCCTCAGTGGCGTGCCCCTCGGCTCTGTCCTTGGACCGCTGCTGTTCTCTATCTATGTCAATGACCTACCCACGGAGCTTGAGGTACCATCGCTGCTATTTGCTGATGACCTGAAGCTGTGGAACATTGTCGATGTTCCTGGGGTTTCCGAAGCTATTCAGCGAGCATTGGATAAGCTTTGGGACTGGTCTGCTTTATGGTTACTGCCCATAAATCAGGCAAAGTGCTCCGTTCTTCGAATTGGAGAAGGTTGTCCTCCTGCGAAGTACTTGGTCGGTGGGGTCAAACTCCCCCGTGTATCTAGCCAGATTGACCTAGGCTTCGTACACTCTTCGGCTTTACACTCCTGCGACAACTGGAAGAAGGCCGCAAGCAGAGGTTTCCGCATGTTGTGGTTAATACGACGTTCTTTCGGAGTCTTGACGGGCGGCATCTTCACGAGGCTGTTCTCGGCTTTCGTTCGGCCTCATCTGGAGTACTGCGTCCAGGCTTGTCCGCCCTGCCTCGTCCGGGACAAATTGGAGCTAGAGAGGGTTTTACGAGTGGGTACTAGGTTAGTCGAGGGATTACGGGGACGGACGTACCCCGAGCGTCTACTTAGTTTGGGAATGCATTCAATGCACTACCGAAGGCTTAGAGGAGACCTAATCCTAACCTACCGTATCTTGACTGGGAAGGTTGGTCCAGATTTACCTTGGCTATTCAGTCCCGCTAGATTGTATGTTCTACGCGGTCATTCCTTGAAGCTGGACAAACCGCGGTAGGGTCGGATTAGGGCGGAAATCCGGCTGTCACGCCGAGTTATCGACCGCTGGAACATGCTTCCGGAAAGTGTTATCAGGGAATCTACGGTTAAGGGGTTTGAGCGGCAACTTGACGCTCTTGGGTGGCAACACGAAACCTTTCCATTTTCCTGAGTAACTCGCATCTTCGTACTTCGATTTTCTTTTCTCTACTTTTCTTCACGTATTAGTATTATTTTCTTATTTAATTGCACTTCTTTATTCTGTACCTTCGATTTCTCTTCCTATCCTTTGCTTACTTCACGTTACTGCCACGGCAGGGACTGCTAGGGCAGGAAACGTGGGCATTAACTGGTTGGCCAGGGTGCGATACGGGTGTGTCCGTTTTAGATCCGTCACTAACTCTGAGCACTTCATCAATTCCTGTCTCAACGATCCACTCAAGATGGAACACTCACGGGATTCTCCTATTGTACCAGTCCCATCTGAACTGAACTGAACTACAGAACTTTCAAGGCCAGATGTTTACTTGCTGCGTTGTCTACGAATAAGCCAGTTACAATAAGTTTTGATGAGATGACGCCAAAGCGGACATCTTGGCTCCAGAGCTCTCAGTATACATGAAGAGAGACAACCTTGCAAAATAGCATGCACTTGCAAATGCAGTTTCTTTGGGACATATCGATATTGTTGCAGGCGCTACCTTGAAGCTACTACTAGTACTGAACTCTGGTTCCTCACGGGCTCATCATTATCATTATACACGTTAGCTGCAGGCAAAAGATACCTCACCTATTGTGCCTCATTACTAACGACAAGAAGAAAACAATACGACAGTGGCACGCCGCCTTAGTCCACAGTAACGGATGGACATCGTTCCGACGAGCTAACATATATATATATATATATATATATATATATATATATATATATATATATATATATATTTGCAACAGTCTATGAATAGACATTGCACCATCGGAAACCATGGAACTCAAAACAAGGTACAGAAACAGTAAAAGAAAACACAACACAACACAACAGTGTCCACGGTTTCGTCAGAGGGCGAAATACTACCCGGTTGCCCAAGCCGAAGTAGGGTGTTGACTTAGGGGACACCACCCCGAGCCTTTGGCTGAATAGCCTGTCCGCAAGGCAGCGGAGCGAATTCAGGGAATCGCGCCCATTGGGAGCCGGTAACTGATTGATCAGTTCATACGCCTTTCGTTTGTTCCTTTGCCAAACAGGGGCCCAATGCTCTCGAAATTATAGCATCAACTTGCTGGAATACAATGCTTCGCCAGGATGAAGCAAGGGGCAGTGACTTTATTTAGTGGCGAGTCACGTCCGCCACGTCACAGTGTTGTTAAACGGACATATGTGGCTTTTTATAGGGAGAACGCTTGCCAGGCGAAAACCCACCACGTCCTGGAACACTGCCGCCGAACCATTTGCTGGAACGGGAAAATCCCGAACCACCCAGCTGGCACCACGAGGAGGTTGTTCGGCAAGCTAACAGCCGACTATCGTGCCGTAAAAAGTTATATTATGCCTAACGAATGAGATCGTGATTGGATGAGGATGGACAAAGGAACGCAAAACCCAAACGCTGCTGGTGCCGGCTTCTTGCTATATCAGCAAGTGTATCCACTTAAACTCGCTCATCGTCCTTAGGACCCCAGCCAAGCAGTCGGGATGAAACAACCAACGCCAGCTTCGAAGTTATGGTTTCATTTCATTCGACAAAATCATCGCTTGGCCTCCTCTTCCAGCCGCACCCTCGGCGCGCAACTGATGCACGTAGCGGGAGTTGGTGTGCTGGCATGCGCAACACGTGGCCCAGCCATCGGAACCTGTTGCGTGATATAATGATGCTGAGCGGTTCACTCGTTCTTCCTGCACCAAATACGCTACGCCGAACACACACATTGCTAACGCGGTGCTCCCACCAGACATGAGCTACGCTACGAAAGCAGCGATGATCGAATGTGACTAGCCTCTTTATGTCTGTTGACCTGGTTTGCCAGGTTTCACAATCGCACAGGAGGGTTGAGAGGACCACTGCCTTATAAACTCTGCCCTGAAGGGCAAGGGTAATGTCGCATCTGCGCTACAGGTGGTGGGGATTGTCAAAAGCACCTCGAGCTTTTGCTATACGGTTCGTAACCTCATCTTCGATCCCACGGGCGCTAATATAGCTGCCCAGGTACTTGAATTCCTTAACGACTTCTAGGTGATCATCACCAAGCGTCAGCGTAGAGATGGGTCTTTGCTAATCTTGGAGAAGTACTTTGCATTTCGATGGGGCGAAGCATAGCCCAAAATGATTGACAGCCAATGCTAATCGGTCCAGTGCTGCTTGGTACGTCTGGGAGCTGTCACAGGTAAAGATAATATCTTCTGCTTACTCCAAGTCAACAAGTCACTCACCAGAAAGTAGCTCCGCACCTACTAGGTCGTGTCCAGCGAACGCTGTTTCTATGACTATCAATAGCGAACTTGAAGAGGAATGTGACAGCGGGCAACCTTATCTTAAGCTGCTGGTGATACTGAAGGACGGCGACAGTCTGCCATAAACCCTCACTCTGCCCGAGCTATGCGCGTACAACGCTATGATAATATTGAAGTATTTAGCATGCACATCTTTCCTCAGCAGACGATCCCAAAGGGCACATCGATCTACTGAGTCGAAGTTACTTTGTACGTCATGAAACACGACAACGGTGGGTCGTCAATAAACATGGCGGGGCTCCAAGAGTTGACGCAAGGTGAAAATGTGGTCGATGCAACCTCGACTTGGACAAAACCCGGCTTGCTCTTCACGAATCTGGCTTTCACGAGTGCCAGTCAGTCTGTGGAGAATGACAAGCAAGCAATTTAGAGGCAGTTCAGATCAGACTGATCCCTCTATGATTGCCGTATTCCGAACGAGAGCCTCCCTTGAAATTTGGGACAATGACGGAGCGGCTCCAGTCTGTCCGGACAGTTTCCTGCTGCCAAAGTTTCATTAGCAACTCTTGTGAATCATCTATTAGAGCTGGTCCTCCGACTTTGAAGAGGGCTGGGGGAATTCTATCTGACCCTGTGACCTTATGCAATTTCAACAGCCTGATCTCACATTCGACTTCTGCGCGTGAGGGCGAATCCAAGGAGACGTCCAGGGAAAGGACGCTCAATTCCCGAACAAGAATGCGATAACTCAGATTGATTAACTTGTCTTGCAAAGTGTTCAGCCCAACGCTCCAAACTTTTTGACAAACTGGGGACTGACTGTCCACTCTCGTCGCGTATTGTCTTGCTAGAACCAGGTCTCCTGCTGCCTGTTTCCCGTATCAGACGGAAAAATTTACGATTATTACCAACAGCAGCGGCTGTTTCCATCTCCGAGGCACGATGTGACCACCAGGTTTTGCGGTCTTTCTTCAGACTAGCACGTAGTTTTGCCCTGAGATTTTTGCGATCCTCATTGTAATCGCTTCCAGCCGGAATACGTCGGCGAGCATCCCTAAGTTCCAGAGACTGTATAGAGACCCAATGTCCGGTTTGGAAATTTGCTTTGCCACATGAAGACATGCCTGCTAACAGCAATGCTTGACGAATATGCGACCAGTGATCTTCGACAGTGTTTGGTGGGCGTTTACTCAGCCCAGATGTCAGCGCACTTTGGTACATATTCAGAACATCTGGCTTCGCCAGCTGGCTAGTGTCAGTCCGTTCACCTCGACGTTGCGGACGTCCACCGAAACGCACCAGGAGGTCGGCACAGACAAGTGCGTGGTCAGAGTCCACGCTCGTGCTCCAAATCGAGCAACAGTTTTGGACACATCCTCTCCAGCGGTAACTGATCGCGATGTGATCGATTTGCGTCCATGGCTGGTGCGAAACTGGTGGGCGCCAAGTCACGCTTCTGCGGGTGTGGTGTCGAAAGTTAGTGTTCGCGAGAAAGAGACGAGCATCTTCACGCGGCTGTAGCAATCGCTCACCATTATCATTACGGCAGCCCACACCATGTTGGCCACCTAGATGAACCTCATCAGAGGACAATTTTCCGACTTGGGCGTTTAGATCGCCAGCCAGCACCACAGTATCTGTGCTCCTGTAACGAAGGAGATTGTTAAGTTGGTGATAGAAATCATCTTTCACCGAATCAGTGCTACAGTTTGTAGGTGCGTAGGCCACAATGACAAATAAGCACCGTTTGTTCCCGCGCGACTTCGTAACATGGAACGAACCAGTTAATCTAACGACGCACGTCCGACTGTTGACTGGGATCCAATCGATTAGGTCAGCTTCAGACCGGGGACTCAAAACAATGCCGACGCCAGCTTGACCGATATTTAAAGTTGCACCATCGCCAGACGGACGCACTGAGAATGTACTGCCAGTGTTACATGTGGGGGATCGCAGAGTAAGCACGGAGCTCGAGTTTTGCAGGCGGGTTTCTAATAAACAGCAAACATCGATTGATAGGGTCTCGAGTGTTCAGGCAAGTGCTTATATTCGTTTATATACACGTTAGCTAGAGGTGTGCAACACCTAAGCTACTGTTCCGCAATACATAAAAGAAAAAATGCAACAGTTGCATACCAGCTGAGCCACCAGTAACGGATGGGTATCGTTCCGGAAAGCTACCAGCCGGCTGCTAGGCAACAAACTTTTTTTAAAGTAAAATTATATTATGCTACGAAATTAGATCGTGGTTGGAGGGGGATGCTAAGGGGAATGGTGCGGAACAGAGAAACTCACAGCATGAACACCACTGATATCGGCTGCTAACCATGTCAGCAAGTGTATCCAGCTAAACGTGTTCATAATCTTTTTGACGCCAACCAGGGAGCCGAGATGCTACAACCGAGGCCAGCTTTTAATTGTGGGCCTACATTCCTCTCGACCAAGTCATCGCTTGGCCACCTCTCCTCTTCTTCCATCCACACCACCGGCGAGCAAACAGCGCACATCGCAGGAGCCGGTGGGCTGACATGCGTAACACGTGGCCGAGCCATCGGAGTCTGGTGCGTGAAATGACGGTGCTGAGCGATTCAGTTCTTTTTCCTGTGCCATAAACAAGGCGTCGAACACGCTCGTTTCTCACGCGGTGTTCCACCAGATGTATCGAGTACTGTAAGTTTAACGCGGTGGTCGAACGTAACTAGCCTCTTTATGTCCGTTGATCTAGGGGGTCGGGTTTCGCAATCGTACTATAGGTTCGAATGTACCGCTGCATTTTAGACTACACTTTAGGACGAGAGTGATGTCGCGCCGGCGCCATAAGTGACGAAGGTTAACAAAAGTGCCTCGAGCTTATGCTATGGGGTTCGTGATCTCATCTTCGATCCCAAGGGCGCTGATGCCATTTCCAAGGTAGTTGAATTTCTGGACGATTTTTACCTGATCCCCACAAAGGGTCAGCGCAGGGGGTGATCCCCGTCAACCTTGGAGGGAAGCTTTGCACTTCGATGGTGCAGTACAAGGCCCGAAGCGGCTGACAAGCAGTACTCATCTGTCCAGTGCAGCTTGGCACGTCTGAAAGCTGTCACAAATGAGGGCAATATCGTCAAGTCAAGAAGTCGTTCTCCTGAAAGTAGCTCCACACCTTCTAAGTCGTGTCCTGTGATTGCATTCTCCATGACTTCATCAATAGCGGGGTTGAAAAGGAAAGGTGACGGCGGGCATCCTTGCCTTACACCGCTTGAGATACTGAAGAACGGCGGCAGCTTGCCGTAAGCCCTCACTCTGCCCATGCTACGCGCGTATAGTGCGCGGATCGTATTTACATATTTCTTGGGCACATCTTTCCTGAGTAAACGGTCCCGAAGGGTACAGTGATCAACCGAATCGAATGCACCTTTGATGTCGAGGAACACGACAACGGTGGGCCGCCAATATGTGTGACGGTGCTCCAACAACTGACGTAAGGTGGTGGCATGGTCGGTGCAGCCTCAACCCTGACGAAGCCCGACTTGCTCCTCCCGAATCTTGATTTCACGCGTTCCATTCAGTCTGTGAAGGCTGACAGAGGCCAGTAATTTGGAAGTGCTAGGGTTCGGACTGATTCCTCGATAGTTGCCGTATTCCGAACGCGAGCCTGCTTTGAAGATCGGAACAATAACGGAGCAGCTTCAGTCAGATTGGACAATTTCCTGGTCTCATGGTTTCACTTATAGTTATTGTAATTCCTCTGCAAGAGCCGGGCCGTCGAATTTGTAGTGGGTTGAATTAAAGTCATCTGGTCCCGCGGCTTTATACAACTTCAACAGTCCGATCTCACCTTCGACTTCTGAGCGAGAGGGTGGATCGAAAGGGACAGCTCAGGGAACAGGCCGATCACTGACCGGCGAAGAATCTAACAATTCCGGCCGATTAAATTGCTTTTCAAAATGCTCAGCCCAATGCTCCAAACGTCTTGACAAGTTGTGGATAGGCTGCCCACTCTCGTCACGTATAGTTTCACTAACACCAGATCTCTTGCTGCTCGTTTCCCATATCAGACGGAATAACTTTTCTATGGTTACAAAGGGCAGCGGCCACTTCCATCTCTGAAACACGAACAGAATACCAAGATTCGAAGTCATTCTTCAGAGTAGCACGAAGTATTACCCTCAGGTCTTTGCGAGCATCGTTGTTTTCGCTTCCAGCTAGAATGTGCCGGCAAGCATCAATAAGTTCCATAGACTGCGTAGAAACCCAACGTCTATGTTGGATGTTAGAGTCACCACATGAGGATTGGCCTGCTGCTAGTAAGATCTGGTGAAGATGTGACCATTGAGTTTCAATTGTCTCCAGTGAGCGTTTACTCAATCCGATACGCATTCAGAACATCTGGTTTCGCCAGTTGCTTGGTGCACTTGGTGTACTGACAGGATCGTTGTGGTTGTCCGCCAAAACGCGTCTGCAGAGCAGCACACAAAGTGCATGATCAGTGTTTACACATATGATCTAAATCGAGCGACAGTTTTGGACGCAGCCTCTGTAGCGGTATCTGATTGCAATGTGATCGATTTCAGTGCACGGCTGGTGGGCGCCATGTCACCTTCCAGCGGATGCCGGGTCGGAAGTTAGTGCTCGCGAGAAATAAACGGGCATCTTCATCCGAATGAAGTAACCGCTCATTGTTATCATTACGAGAGCCTACACCGTGCTGGCCGCCCAGATGCAGTTCATCAGTGGATAATTTTCCAACCCTCTATGGAAGAAGAATAGGGGCGGCCAAGCAATGACTTGCTAAAAACGAATGAAGGCCTTTACTTCGAAGTTGGCCTCGGTTGGTACCTCTCGGCTCTCTGGAAGAACGTTGAGCACGTTTAGCTAGCTCCGTTTGTTGACATGGCTAGGAGGCTGGCTTGTCGAACTATCTATTGATGCCAGCTGGGTGGATCGGGATTATCCCGTTCCAGCGACAGGTTCGGCGGCAGTGTTTCAGGACGTTGTGGGTTTTCGCCTGGTAAGCGTTCTCCCTATAAAATGCCACAAATGTCTGCTTAACAACACTGCGACATGGCGGATGTGACTCGACACTAAATAACTTGGAACAAATTTGGAACCGATGGGGAAGTCATCATTTCAGAAAACTTGTGTCTCAACATGTGTCTCGACATGACTTATTTCACACTCCAATCTAGAATGTACACTCAAGAACAGGGTCTGGCCATGTGATCTCCAATATCTCCCGTATTAGCCAATATGTACATGGAAGAGTTTGAAAAGAAAGCATTACCAAATTTCCTTGGTGTGCTAAAAATATGGTGGCGTTACGTGGATGACACCTTTGCGATTATAAAAAGAGATAAGACAGGAATTTTTAAACTATTTGAACTCCATTGACAACGCGATAAAATTCACCATGGAACTTGAGTCGCAGAGCGGTACACTTCCGTTTCTTGATTGTCTGGTACATAGGAAGGAACGTTAAAAACCACGATTTATCGCAAACCAATGGACACAGATGGGGTACTTAGCTATAGTTCAAGTCATCCAAAGCACGTGTACGTGGGAATCGCCTCATCACTATTTCACAGAGCAAATGCTCTGTGCACGGAGGAAGAAGATAAGAAGGCAGCGCAGTGGGAGGCGATGAAAAACTTGATAGCTAGCGGATATCCGAAACGATTGGTGAAACGACAGCTACAGAAATGTCTGAACCCACGCGCAACACCAACCACAGAGTGGATAGCGACAGTGGGTATTCCGTATAAAGAAGGAACTTCGGAAGCGATTCGGAGAGTATTGAATAAGGAGAAGATAAGGGTAGTTTTCCAGAAGGGTCGAACGCTCCGATCCACACTTGTGCATCTGAATGATTCACTTCCTTTAGATAGAACAACTAACTGTATTTACAAAATTCCATGTAAGAATTGTACACAAGTGTATATAGGCCAAACAGCGAGGGAATTACGTACAAGGATTTCAGAACATAGGCGATGCATATCACGACCTCCGCGAAATGAGCTAGAATATGGAGCTCTACTCAGAAATTCAGCAATAGCGATGCATGCGCTAGACACGGGGCACAAAATTGACTTCGAAAATGTGGAGGTTATTAGGAAGGGATTACGATCAGCCAAACAAAGGCTGATTGCTGAAGCTATAGAAATAACCAAGGCTAACAACTGCGTGAATAGAATAGACGGAGTAGGGCTGTCTAGTGCCTGGCGTCCAGTCTTACTCCGGCCAGCTTGATAAGCATCCGTGGATGGATCCCAAATCGGAATGAACTATCGACCTACCCTCCACCAAATTACGAAGAACTAAAGCCAAGTTCTATCAATGTCCAAGTTCCTTGCAACGGTTCAGTTAAGATTGCTAACTACTCATGTAACTATACGCGGACCGGCAATCTCTTTTCCCCACTTGACCCTGACTGAAACAAACTACAGTGTACCCACGAACATATTGACCTTTGACCGCTGTAATCATTCATTGATAAACTGCACATTGATCCGTCTCTGTATGTAATTTAGCCATAATCGCTATAAAATGCCACTGTTAAGATAATTCACTTCGCCTGTTGAAGCTTTTGTGTCAAAAGCGAAACGTTGCCCATCACCATAAATACATTAACCGGTTGTCTACCAAGTTTTCTGAAATGATCGACACTAAATAAAGTCACTTCGCTGGAGCATTGTAATCATTCAGCTTGACGCTGAATTACTGGAACTATTGGGCCCCTATTTGACAGCCAGCCAAACGAAAGGTGTATGAACCGAGTAATCGGTCACCGGCTCCCAATGGGTGCGGTTCCCTGAATTCGCCCCACTGCCTTGCGCGTCAGGTCCCTGTGACCAAGGGATCCGGGTGGGGCCCCCTAAGTGAACCCCTTCCACCGCATGAGCAAACGGGAAGCTGTATGCCCACACAACACATTAAATGATGGATTTACAACTCTCTGCTCACGTCTCTCGCTCTCTGAACTCTCTCTTTGGCCGGGGTGCTGGCGGCCGGACATGCTATACCTCACTCTACCGCACCGCAAACCACGTTCTTCGTTCCACGTTTATACAATCCTCCTGTTCTTGGCAACCCGCCTTTAATTTTGAGTCTCCAAGTGCATTGCAAATAAAAACGGTACCTCTGGCCTCCTCAATGAACCGCTCAATATCGGTCGCACACATTCCAATACCAACAGCAAGGCTGTTATGGCACCCCGCTCACTCTTCAAGCTAGCTACCTTCAATGTTCGAGCGCTCAGGCAGATTGGATCACAAGCTGCTCTTGCGCGAACCTTGTAAACCCTCGCAATCGACATTTTCTGCCTAACCGAAACCCGTTTACAAGACTCCAGCACAACGCTGCGATTGCCCTCACCCTTCCCAAGTTTCAATTGCACATTCACCATCGCAATGAGGCTGGACCATACCGTGGTGCGATAGTTTTTGTGCCTCAGCGATCCATTGAGCTATGCTGGGTGGAGCTTTTGCACCTTCAGAGTCACTCATACCAGATTGGTCAATGGTTAGAGGCCAGACAAACTCAGCCTCCTGGTCCTCCAGGTTGGGGGTTGGAATGGGGGTGGCACCTTATTCCTTAAAACGGACTCCTTGTAGCCCAACGCCAAACCTGCTGCCTTGCGGACAGGTTTTTAAACCGAATGCTTTGTTTGAGAACCCTAATCGTTCTCCTGTCTAGTCCCGGGCAACCTGACAGTATCCTGCCCATGCAATACAATGATTCTTTCCTCAAACAATTTCTGATGCTCTGGCCACCGCAGAGGATAATCAACGGTGCGCCATCTGCTGCATCGAGCAGAGTGGATAGGGGTGTGGATGCTACTGCTCAAGCCTTCCCGTCTTCTTATTCCCCCTCTTACGCTTTTTCACTCTTACCATCCCGTTCCAACTTCACTTTTATCCCCCCCATTCTTGACTCTCCCCCAACATGCTTTGCTAGGCATTTATCTTCTAATTTCAACTCACATGTGAACGCGGAGCGTCACTCCTCTCCTGTCGACAAGCCCATGTCTAGCCAACCGGTCCATTCCAGTTCATCGGCTTCCATTTGGAGCCCTCGATCATCCTTCAGATTGGCATGCCTCAATGTACGCACATTACTACAGATCGGTCAACAGGCAGCACTTTCCCGAACATTGGAGACCCTCTCGATCGATATCTGCTGCTTATCGGAGACCCGCCTGCAAGACTCGAGCTCTGTGCTCACTCTGCGATCCCCTTCAGGTGATGCATGCAGTGTTTACTCATTGCGCCTATCCGGTGACGATGCAGCTTCGAGCACCGGCCAAGCTGGTGTTGGCATTGCCCTGAGTCCCCATGCTGAAGCTGCTCTGGTTGATTGGATTCCAATCAATAGCCGGATGTGTGCGGTCCGCTTGGCTGGCTCGTTTAAAGCTTCGAAGTCGCGCGGGACGAATAGGTGTCTATTCATTATCGCTGCCTACGCACCCACAAACTGTAGCGATGATTCGGTTAAGAACGACTTTTACCGTCAACTGACCGAGCTGCTTCGCCACAGAAGAAGCACGGACACTGTTGTGCTGGCGGGGGGTCTGAACGCACAAGTTGGAATTTGTCTACCGATGAAATGCATCTAGGCGGTTAGCACGATGTAGGCTCCCGTAATGATAACGGTGAGCGGTTACTTCATTTGTGTGAAGATGCCCGCATATTTCTTGCGAGCACTAACTTCTGACACGGCACCCGCCGGAGGGTGACTTGGCGCCCACCGGCCTCGAGCCATCCTTGGACGCAGATCGACCACATTGCTATCAGTTACCGCTGGAGAGGCTGCATCCAGAATTGTCGCTCGATTTGGAGCACATGTATGGACACCGATCATGCACCTGTATGTGCTGACATGCGGATGCGCTTTGGCGGACGTCCACGACGACGCTGTGAGCGCACTGACACCAGCCAACTGACAAAGCCAGCTGTTCTGAATGTGTATCGAAGTACTCTGACATGCGAGTTGAGTAATCGCCTACTGGAGACAAGTGATGGTCACTGGCCACATGTTCACCAGACCTTACTAGCAGCAGGCAAATCCTCATGTGGTATGTCTAATAGCCAACATGTTTATTGGGTCTCTTCTCGGTCTCTGGAACTTATCGACGCTCGCCGGCATATCCCGGCTGGAAGCGAGCACAACGAAACTCGCAAAGTGCTCTGGGCAAAACTCCGCGCAAGCCTGAAGAGAAACCGCGAATCTTGGTGGTCTCATTCTGCGTCAGAGATGGAAGTGGCCACTGCCCTTGGTAACCATCGTAAGTTATTCCGTCTGATACGGGAAACGGGCAGCCAGAGACCTGGTGTTAGTGAAACAATTTGTGATAACATTGAACAGCCTATGCACAATTTGTCAAAACGTTTGGAGCGTTGGGCTGAGCATTTTGAAAAGCAATTTAATCGGTTAGAATTGTTCGATTATTCGCCGACCAGTGATCGCCCTGCTCCGTGGGCTGTCCCTTTGGATCCACCCTCTCGCTCAGAAATCGCACGTGAGATCGGACTCTTGAAGTTATATAAAGCCGCGGAACCAGATGATCTTCCTCCATCCCTCTTCAAATTCGGAGGCTCTGCTCTTGTTGATGCTTTACATGAATTACTAGTTAAACTGAGAACAGGAGACTGTCCCAACCGACTGGAGCCGCTCCACTATTGTTCCCATCTTCAAAGGAGGCTCACGTTCGGAATGCGGCAACCATCGAGGAATCAGTCCGAACCCTAGCACCTCCAAATTACTGGCCTCAGCCTTCACAAACTGCCTGGCGCTCGTGAAAGCCAGATTCGTGAGGAGCAAGCCAGGTTTCATTGGGGTCTTGGCTGCATCGACCACATCTTCATCTTGCGTCAGTTGTTGGAGCACCGTCACACATATTGGCGGTTCACCGTTGTCGTGTTCCTCGACATCAAAGGTGCATTCGATTCGGTTGATCATTGTGCCCTTTGGAATTGTCTACTCAGGAAAGATGTGCCCAAGAAATATGTAAATATTATCCGAGCATTATATGCGCGTAGCACGGGCAGAGGGCTTACGGTAAGTTGTCGCCCCCCTTCAATATCACCAGCGGTGGGAGACAAGGATGCCAGCTGTCACCTTTCCTCTTCAACTTCGCTATTGACGAAGTCATAGAGATTGCATTTACAGGACATGACTTGGAAGGTGTGGATATACTCCCAGGAGAACGACTTCTTGACTTAGAGTATGCAGACGACATTGCTCTCATCTGTTACAGCTCCCAGACTTGCCAAGCTGCACTGGACAGATTAGCATTGGCTGTCAGCCGCTTCGGGATTTGCTTTGCACCATCGAAATGCAAGCGTTCCTGCAAGATTGGCAGGGATCGCTTCCTGCGCTGACCCTTGGTGGGTACCAGCTAGAAGTCGTTCGGAAATTCCACTACTTGGGAAGTTGTGTCAGCGCCCTTGGGATCGAAGACGAGATCACGAACCCTATAGCAAAGCGCCGGCGTAGAAGTTGCGTTAAGCGCACGTGCTGAGGCAGCGTTCATTGACTGGTTCCCGATCGACAGTCGTCTTTGTGCAGTCCGTTTGGAAAGCTCAGTGCGATTTTCCCGCCACGGGACCAGTAGGTGCTGCTTAGTTATTATGGCGGCATACGCTCCAACTGACTGCAGCCCGGATGAAGCTAAAGACGAGTTCGACGGCCAACTTACCGCCCTCCTCCGCAAGAAACGCCGCACGGACATTGTGATACTCGCCGGTGACCTAAATGCGCAGGTCGTTAGACTAGAGGTTCATGGTCGCGAACTTCGGGGTCAACACAGTTACTGTATTCGCAGGACAAACAACGACGATCGACTCCTGCAACTGTGCGCCAACCACGGCTTGTTCCTCTCCAGCACCAATTTCCTTTGTCCATCCCCCTCCTGTTTAGTATCCCCCTCCAATCACAATCTCACCTGTTAGGCATAATATGATTCTCTTTTACGGCAGCCAGCTCTTAGCTCTCCGGAACGATGTCCATCCATTACTGGGGACTCAGCGGGCGTGCCACTGTTTGTCACTGTTTTCCTTTTCTTTTGTATTGCGGCACAATAGCTGAGGTGTTTTCCACCTCCAGCTAACGTGTAATGATGATGCACCAATTTCCAACGTTCCTGGTGCCAACGAGCCACCTGGTGACCTCCGGCGCCTGGTCAATCTTGAACGCAAATTGACCACATCGCTGTTAATTACCGTTGGCGTGGCTGCCTAAAGGACTGCAAGTTAATATGGAACACTTACCTGACTTAGGATCATGCGCTCGTGTGTGCTAAGTTCGTTCTGCGTTTTGGAGGCACCCAACAGCTTTGCCGGAAACGATTTGACACAGATAAGCTCGCCGTTCCAAATGTTCTCGGGGCATTTCAAAACACATTAGCCTCCAATTTACTTTCTTTAGCCTCCGATGTTGAGACACATGGGGTACAGATCCAGAGCGCCTTACGAAAGTCCGGTACCCTGGTCTGTGGCTTCACTAGACGAGCTGTTAGTCATTGGTTCTCCGCACAATCTTTCAAATTAATGGAAAGTCGTCGAACAATTCCCGCCGGAGTTGAGTACAACGCACTACGCAGAACCACAGGTGCTGAGCTCAGACAGCTCCTCAAGAAGCATCGCGAGGTTTGGTGGACACAGTGCGTCGTCGAGATGGAGCGGGCAGCCTCATCAGGAAACGCCCGCAAACTCTTCCAACTTATTTGCTCCATGGGAGGCAGAAGACACACAGTGAGGTTTTACGTAAAAATGACGGTGAATTAATTCACAGTCGTCATTGTCGTCTGGTGCGATGGGCAGAGCATTTTGAGGATCAGTTCAACTGGCCCGCAGCGCAACCGAGTCCATTTTGCGGGGTTCAGAGTGCTCCCTGGTGCGTGGATGTTTCTCCACCGACAGGGGCTGAGATTTCCAATGAGCTTCGCCTACTAATGCGCCACTAGTCACCTGGCCCAAATGAACTTCCTCCTGCCCTGCTCAAAGATGGAGGTCCAGCTCTCACTCGCGAACTGACATTTCTATTCCAACAGATTTAGGCTACTGAAACCATTCCATCCGACTGGAATTTAGCGGATATTGTACCTGTTTACAAAAAAGGAGACCGGGCCATTTGCTCTAACCATCGTGACATCAGTCTCATTTGTGTCGCACTCAAACTGCTCGCTGCCCTAGTCTCACGGAGGTTCAGTTGCGTACCGGGACAGCACTTGCGTGAACAACAAGCTGGATTTCGTCCGAATCGCGGTTGCGTCGATCACATCTTTCCGATCCACCAGATACTTGAACATCGCCATACGTTTAGTCCACCAATCATAGTCATATTCTTGGACATTCGAGCCGCTTTGAACTCTGTTGACAGAGTGGCTCTTTGGGACTGACTACTAAAGAGGGGAGTACCTGAGAAGTATATCAGCATTCTCTGTGCTATTTACCTTCACACTTCGGGCCGCGTGCGAACATACGGAGACATTTCGCCCCTTTTCAGTATCATCAGCGGTGTTAGACTGGGTTGCCCAGCCTCTCCATTCTTGTTCAACTTCGCCATGGACGAGATTTTGGGTACTGCACTGGATAACTCCGAGTCCTGCGATGTTGAACTACTCCCTAGTGACCGCCTTCGGGACTTAGAGTACACCGATGACATCGCTGTGTTTTGCGAGTCCTCCCAATCCGCTCAGCATGTGGTGCTCAGACTGCAGATGTCCGCCGCCCAATTTGGGTTGAGCTTTGCCTCTTCCAAATGTAAGGTCCTATTACAGGACTGGCCAAGCGCATGTCCTCTTACCCTTTCGGGGCATCCGTTGGATGATGATGGGTCGACAAATTCATTTATCTTGGGACTTGTCTTAGTATTGGCGGTTTGCCAGATGAGATCTCTCTGCATGTCTCCAAGGCTAGAGTCGCTTTCGCTAGCCTACATCACCTGTAATCTCGTCGTGATCACAGCCTCGCTCTCAAGGGACGAGCCTACAATGCTACGGTACGAGCGATCCTACTGTACGGCTGTGAGAATTGGCCCATTCGCAGAAGCGATGTTCAGCGGCTGTCAGTCTTCGATCACCGCTGCCTGCGGAGCATTGCTGGTGTTTGATGGCAGCACCACAGTACTGAGGAAATCCGTCTGCGAGCCTTCAGATCTAACGAACTCCGCCGATCGATTTATAGTATAATCACACTGCGGAGGCTTCGTTGGCTTGGCCATGTGCTTCGCATGCCTACCCAGCGGCTACCACGTCGAGCCCTATTCGCAAGCACAGGTATGGCTTGGAAGCGACGAAAAGTGGGGCAATGTAAAACTTGGATCCAATGTGTTAAGGCGCAAACGATGAAGCTGGTTGTTGTCGGGTGTTCCCGACTCCCGGGTTGGGTACCAAACGACCCGAGCACACCTGGTTGCAAACGCTGGAGGATATGGCCAAGGACCGTACGCAATGCCGCACTTACTGTGCGACTCTTTACCCTAACAGTTGCCTTCCCTTTCATGCTACCTTTTTCTTCTTATGTGTTTTGGCACTCAATCAGTTATATTGTAATTGGTATGGTGTTTACTATATATATATATATATATATATATATATATATATATATATATATATATATATATATGGTTGGCGTCATCCGATTTGTCTGCCACTGTGGACAGCCACAGGACGCCTGCGCCTACAGAGTTACCATGGTTGGCTTGCGCTGCACCAACCACAGCTCCAAGCACACACCACGTATCCAGTTAAACCCGAAGGAATAAGACCGGGAGGTATGCGGATGGGAACCACGTTTCATCAACGGAGCCGGCCCACACTCCTTCACAGCAAACACAAGCACACTGTATTTGGGAATTAAGCGCACACAAGTCGGTGGCTGGACCGTAGTCTGCTCCACACTGAGTGCATAGAACCACTCTTTGATCCTAACACGGCTACAAGGACTGTACACCCCGTCCCGTCCAGCAACGACAAACTGTGTCCTGGAGCCAGTATAGACGAGGTAGCGGGTAATAGACAGGTAGGCACCTTGTCAACATGCACATCAAGCGCAGCCACACCGGGGATATCAAACAACAGTCAATCACTTGAGAGAGAGAGAGAGAGACAAATAAAATAACTCGATTAATGCATAGGGAAACGGTGACATAAACCTTAAGTTAATGAGCATATGAAATAATTTGTTTACAGACGAATCCTAGATAAGTTCACGAGGTCAGAAAGTATACTTTACGGAAATGCCACGAACACCAAAATGCTACGGAAATCGAATACAATTGGTTTAAGAGAGGTGTGCAAGTTAATGGAATAGATTACAGGTAGACATTTATATGAGAAAGAAAAGCATTAAGGCAAAATTGAAAACCCACCCCCTGAAATAAACGGACTTAGTATGCAAGCACGCAGTTAGTAAATCGAATGCAGCGTACCTACAAACGCTGCGCCGGTTCTGTCTACGTTCTCTGCAGGACCCGTCGTCGCTTCTGTAGTAGTCCCGAGTAGCCTCGCTCATGGCTCACTAAGCCTGCCTGACTAAGGCACTCGCGACTGCATGTTCTACAGCACCATGCGCTTGATGTCAATGGAGAACAACCCATCGGTGCTTGCCGCTTCCGCACTTGCCGCTTCTTCTCTGCATGCATGAGGGCTTTCTCTTGCACCTCGGCAACTGCCTTCGTAATCAGATCGCGCCATGCAAGCCGATCAACCGCCTTCGATTCCCATGATCTGCAATCAAGATTAGAACGTGTGAGGCTCACTTTCATCATGTCCTAGTATGGTAACTTTGGTTTCCTCAAGTGTCGCTTCCCAATACTCAGCTGGCTATATAATAGCTGCTTCGGTATCCGCGTCGAATCCATACGGCTCACATGTCCGATCCACCTCAGGTGTCTGAATAAAAGTATGCAGTCCACGGCATACATCCCACTTCGGTGCAAAACTTCCGTGTCTGCAACTCTGTCGCCCCAGCCGATGCGCAAAGTCCGTCGCAGACACTGCTGACGGAACCGCTCTAGATATAGCGCATCCCGCCGGTACATCATCCACGTTTCACTGCCGTATAGAAGAACGGACAGCACCATGGATTTGTACACCATCAGCTTCGTGCCAATGCTAAAGTGATGGTTGTTCCACGCTCGGTAATCAAGCTTCCCGAATGCTGCCGCTGCCTTCGACACGTGGATACGCAGCCCACTGTGTATCTGCTAATCAGTCGACAGCACACTCCCAAGGTAGCAAAAGCGGGAGGTGGTTTCTAATACTTCAGCACCAATGCTGATTCGCGGCAATATTGAAGATTGCACCTCCGGTGAAGGCTGAAAGGGACAGACAGTTTTGCTTGTGTTGATGGTGAGCCCGAATTTGGCCGCTGTCGAAGCCAGAGCACTAGTCGTGTGCTGCAACTCATCCGCGCTGTGTGAAAACAACGCACAGTCATCAGCAAACAGTCACATACGGATAGTTGTCTCACAGATTAGAGTTCTCGCACCGAAACGACGGATGTTCAGCAACCCACCATCAATACGGTGCTCCACACGAACACCGTAAGCACAAGCCGCATCAAAAGCACAAGACAACATTGCATGGAGATATATATTAAACAGGGCAGGAGCTAAGACATAGCCTTGCTTCACACCAGAGACAACTGCATAGGCATCCGAGGTCTCTCCATATATATATATATATATATATATATATATATATATATATATATATATATATATATATATATATATATATATAAATTTATATATATCTATATGCATCACCCACGGGTCCATTGGGAACGCTCTCTTATAAGGCCGCGCTGTCCTATTTCCCTGCGGCGTTCGACGTTCGCACTCTGAGATAAAAAATCAGCAGACTGCACTCGCACGCACGTTAGACCCATTGGGTATTGATGTATGTTGCGTATCCGAAATCAGGATACTGAAACTTTATGTGGTTGTTGAATTAACTGTGCCCAGTTTTCCTCTCGCTGTTTTTTGCACGCATCCGGAGACTCTGATGGGGCAGCCTCTGCTCAAGCTGGAGTAGGTATCGTACTGAGCTTGAGGTCTGTCATCGTTTGTTGGCTGGTCTTCGGTGAACAGTCGTTTGTGCGCAGCCCGTTTGGTGACATCGACCAATGTTGTTTCGTGAAGTAGTCCACGACGCTGTTTGTTTTTGGTCTCCGTTTATGCTCCCATCGACCGTAGTTCTGATGCTGCTAAGGACACATTCTACCACGAACTGAACACGCTACTACGCTGTGCTATCAGTTCAAATATCATATTACTTGCGGGGCGCCTGAACTTTTCAGAAGCTTAGATAGATGGTACTTATGGGCTTAACTCTGACCGTACGGACAACGACGCGCGTCTTTTGCAACTGTGTGCGGAGCACCAGCTGTTTCTTAGGAGCACCGCTTTCAGACACAGTGGGTGCCGAAGTGCCACCTGGCGTGCCACTTGATGACCCTTAATGGCGAGCAACTTGAAGTAGTTAATCAATTCACTTCCCTTAGCAACTGTATCAGCCACGATGCGCGTCTAACAGCAGAAGCCAGTTCACGAATTGCAAAAACCAGAACTGCCTTTTTGGATCTGCGACCTCTGGCGACGGTAAGGCCGTGTTTACAATGTCACAGTGAGAGCCATCCTTTTCTGTGGAAGGGAATCTTGCCCCCATTCCAATCTGAGGACCCGCAGTGCATTCAAACTTTGAATCACCGTTCTCTACGAAGCATTGCAGATGTCAGATGGTACCAGCGAAAGTTTGTCTTGTGATTCCATACTTGAAACGATTCAAGGCTGCCGCCTCAGGCAGATCTCCCTCGGAACTGTTCACTTATGGAGACGCAGTTATCTTTAATCAGCTGACCTCATTGTTCTCCGAAATCTGAATTGAGGAAAAGGTGCCTTTTTACTACAGCAAATCAGTTATTGTCCCGATTTTTTAAAATGTGCGTTCACACTTCCTGCGCTAATCACCGGGGGATCAGTTTCATTTCGGTAACCACCAAGCTATGACATCCATTCTACTCCGTTTCATGTATCGCAGTACGTAGGAGAACACTCTGGCTCCCCTCCAGGTCGTGAGTGTGTAGATCAGATGTTCACGTTCCGCCAAATATTCGAACACTGCCACCTCTTCCGGAGACCTACAATTGTTGTGTTTTTCGACATCCAGGCTGCATTCAACTCGGTTGATCCACCTGCGCTATGGTGTAGCTTACTAAGGGAACGAGGTTCTGGATGAGTGTACAACTATTCTGTGCGCACTCTATCTTCACCTCTCTGACAGAATGAGGGTCTATGAGAAGTTTTCTTCGTTGTTCGCTGTCAATAGCGGTGTACGACAGGACAGCTCTATGTCCCCTTTCCTCTTAAATTTTGCGATCATAGACGTTATGTCGATGGATCTGGAAAGTTACCAAGGGTTTGGTCTACAGCTACTACCGGCCATGCGAGCGACTGACCTAGATTATGCGGACAACATCGCCTTACTTGGTGGTGACTCACAGGGTATGCAAGATGGCTCTATCACGTCATACGCATGTCAGTTGACCGTTTGCCCTGTTTCGCCATTTTCGTTCGCGCGGGACTTGGCTGGTGGAGACCACTCGGTGGTCAACATTTGGTGGTGACAACATTTGAAATCTCTGGTTTCGTATTTTGCCGCCGTTGGATCCACAAGTCTGCCTGGTTGTTGACCAAAGGACGAAGAGTGCCGATGGTTGGAAACATTTATGGATATGGCGCACAATGGAAGACTGTAAAAGATCTGTGTACTCGGATGCTTAATACTTAACAATTAGAAAGGAAAAATATGGCGTGTGCGAAATAGCGAAATGTGTTCTGTTTTTCTTTCACTGCAAAACAATAGCCTAAGTGTGTTGTCACGTCAGTGATGCAGTGATTGAACCTGTCCTCTTCCACTGATTTCCATGCTTTTGTTCGGCTGTGTCTATTTGATAGACTGTTGCTACTACATACATACATCACTACTGCGTCAAACCTTCAATCAGCTTGGATCGTGGTTCCACGTTTACTTTCTGCTGGTACAACTGCTTTCGATTTGTTAAAATTTTCTACATTTACCTTTATAGCTTATTCTGTCTATATATGCCTCCAGTCGAAATGGTCTCGTTCCACACATGCCCTCATCCAAACCTATTTTGTCTCTGAAGATAGTACGGATTGCCTTTACACTTCAGTTCAGTTAAACAACTATGATCGTAGCAACGAAATGCGTGGATCCAGTTGCCACGACTCACCTCGCAAGAATAACAATAAGCAACGCCGGTGGGATAGTGGGTTTGGGTGCAACTGTCATGTGGAGCAAATGAAGTGCGAAGGAAATACCTTATACTAACCTGAATGGAACAAGAATTACCAGCGAGATCCAAGAAACCGAATGCTGGAACGCCACTGACTGCGAGACTGCTCCATGTCTGTTACAGTGTGGCCCATCCAGGGGTCTGCATCCAGAAGGACGGAACGTACCAGCCTGATCAAGTGTCTCTGTCAATTTCTTCACGCCTCTATGCCACGTCATGGAGTGGCCACCTCTCAGTTTCACCCAACTTAGTGGAGCCACGGCATATAGTGCACGCCAAGGAAGCCGGTCAAGGAGCTGGCGGTGGGCATGCTTAACCAACGTAAACGATTACGATTCAGTAAGTACGCAATTGAAGCACCGGAAGGCTTTTTTCAAAAAACTAGCTGGCGGAACTCAGCATTGCTCACCCCGTATTCCCACCAGACATGAGCTATACTCCGCAAGCACCGGTGGTCAAACACGGCCAAACATTTAATGTCTCCGCTGCGAACTGGCCATGTATGTGATCCATACAGTAAGACCGGCCTTACCGCAGCGTTATACACCCTACCTTTCACTGACACTCTGATATCCCGCCGTCTCTATAGATGGTTGTGTCTCTGGGAAGCCACGTTAGCCTTGTTGGTGTATGAAATAACCTTCTAAATGGTGTGACCATCAGAGATGACAGCTACCAAGGTAAGTGAACCGATCCATCACTTCCATTGGATGATCGGAGTATCGGGGATAGCTAGAACCGGTAGTGTATCGCTCCAGTCATACAACAGTACTTTGCACTTTGAAGATACAAAACACTGCTGAACCATGCAACCTTACGCGTCAGTCTACCCAGTAGTATTTGCATAGCCGGTGCGTCAGATCCACGGAGAGCTATGTCGTCCACATACTCCAGCTTTGTCAGTCGGCCATCTGGTAAAACTTCACTCCGGTAGAGCCTGAATTATGATCATGATCATTTTGACCACAAAATTAAAGAAAAGAAATATAAGACAACCCAACGAAACCGACTTGTCTTGGGAAACTCAGAAGGCATGTTCCCGTAGACTGTTATAGGGCCTAGCAAACCACGCCAGAGAGATAGCATAATAGAAGGGAATATAGCTTGCACGCTTTTCACAGATGGGCGATGCCACAAGCTGGTGCAGTCTACAGAGCTGAAGGTGGCTTTCAAGTCAAGGAAAACCGTCTCTCTACAAACTAGCGAAGTGTAAATATTTGGCCGATGTAACCACTACCATGGCGAAATCTAGTTTGGCTTTGTGTTTCTATTCTCATTTGGACCAGTAAATCGTCGAAGAATAATACCCGTGAGAAGTTTAGAGGCAATGAAAATAAGGCTAATGCCTCGATGATTTTTGCACATAGTACTCTGCCCCTTCTTGAGGATGGACACACTAGTTGACAGTCGCCAGTCCGAAGACGCTTACTCAGTTCACCTATTACTACTACATAGAGGCAGTTTCATTCCGCAGTGTTAGCACCATGTTTCAGCAAAAATGGGGGGCCGTCGTCCGATCCAGGAGCTTTGTTTCGTTTCAACACGGAAAGCTCATGCGTAATTTCTTCCAAGGTGGTAGATGTGACATCAACTTCCCATTTGTACTTAAGGGATTCAGCAAATGGCAGTGTCGCACTAGGCCTGCTGAACAGCTTTTAAAATGTCCCGACCAGTGGGCTAGTAGACGAGGGTGTGTATCCATCAACTGTCCATTTTTGTCGGCTGTTGTCTAACTCACTGATGGCTTTTCCAGAAACCTGTTCCGAATGAGCAGGGATATCACTCAGATGTTCCTATTAGTGCTAGTTTTCTCCATCTCACGGTCCATTGTCACCCAAAACGTCGATTCGAAGACTCCTTGTCAGACGTGGTTGTTAGGGGGTTTCTGACACGCTGAAACTCGCTACCGATTGGAACCTCTTTGCGTGCTTCGGTCAAGCTGATTGATGTCTCAGCGATGCACAGTTCGGACGTCTCAAGTTAGGCGGACTGCGGGCGTCAAAGGCATTCTTCATTGCACTCCAGAGACGATCCCAGTTGGCGTTCGGTTCACCAACCTCATTCATCACTGACACTGGGTGGGACAGTTCGTTATGATATTGTTGATCTGCAGAGTGCGAGTTCAAGTTTTAGGTAATGTTAGAGGATGGGCGCTTATCTGAAGCTGGGAAAGTGAGCGCCTGGCGTGCGTGCGCTGGTGCATGATCGGAATCCTGTAACGTCATACAAATTGACCGACATTCTTGGACTGATGTGCGATGGCGATATATGCCAGATCTTTGAGGAATTCGTTGGACGCCAGGTGACGTGGTGCGAATGTTTGTGCTAGAAAGCATTGCTGCTAAAGTATAAGTTGTGGTCAATACACCGTTACAGGAATCGATCACCATTTTCTTTTGGCATGCATTTATTCCGAAGCGACCTCCTATAGGTTGTTCAGAGTCCGTAAAATGACTCACTTGGCCATTCATGTCACCTGCAACAATCAAAGTGTCAGTATTCTTTGCCATACAAAGAAGAGATGAGTTTTGTCGACAGAAATCGTCTTTGAAACCTTGAGAACGGCATTCGGTAGAGGCATAATGTGTCGATACACTTATTATTTATTTATTCATTTATTAACTCCAATAAGGGTTCAATGTCGAACCGCACACCTACGGCTGTTCACCGGTATCCAGTCGAGTAGATTGCTTTAAGCATATTTGCTGAGGATGATACCAACACCCTACGTACCTTAAGCTATTTACTCAGGGTCGCGAAGAGATTCAGACCCAAGGAGTCGAGGATTCGTCATAACGCTGTTATCTTATATGCGTGTTTCCGAGACAGCATCTCAATACTATGACTGAAGAGTGAGAGTTAGTGCTGCCTGCTGGCCGATCTGACCCGGATTGCGAACATTAAACGAACCAATGGGAATTGAGACTAGGTCTGATGTAGGAGCTGCATGTGTCCATCGCAGCGGCGGCAAAGTCAACAGAAAAAAGAGGGTTGTGAGCGAGGCGAAAAACAAGAATGAGAAGACGGAATATTGTCGACGGGATCGTGTGTGCAAGTGGTACTCTCTGGCTACCCATTCTGAGAGAGGGGTTTGTTCGAGGTCATACCTTTAGCTTTTGGCTCAACAGTTTAACTCACAAGGCAGTTAGTCTTTGGTTCAATAGTCTTACCCACAAGGTAGTGGGGAGCAATTCCAGCTCGGGAGTGTGGTTGCAGAGATCCATTGATATCTTTTCGAGACCTGTCACACACAGCCTTTGAAGATTTAGAACAATGCACTTGTGCTTTACGATCGTTATGTTACACTCCTGCGACCGCGGTCAGCCTCAGGTGGGAGTTGTCAAGATTGCTCCAAATTGACCATTGGCTGCCCGACTTGAAGCGGGCGGTAGTAAACCAATGAGCATCGGAAAGTGCCCTGCCACCACCAGAGGTAATGCGTGGCGCTTGTGCTCTACCCCAATCGAGCTGAGAGCTTATAACCCATAAAGCTGTTGTTTCCTCTGGTTAGGTTCTAAAAGAAGAGGGCCATGGACTGAGTTCGCCTGACCCCTAACCATTGACCTGTCTGGTATGAGTGACTCTGAAGGCACTTGAAAAGTGCCACCCAGCTTAGCTCAATGGGTCACTGAGGTACGCAAGCCATCGCACCTCGTTAAAGTCCAGTCCCGTTGCGTTGATTGTGATGGATGACCGATACAAGTAAGTAGACAAAGGCCTCTAGCTAAATTAGGATGCAATACCTGGAATACAGTTTGTACAGCCAAATATGGGGTCCAAATAATTAGTTCATGAGAGCATGACCTAGTTGAAAGTTTCCGAATTCCATCAACTACTGGGTGTGTGAATACTAGCTTGTTGGTCGTTCAATTGGTGCGCTCACTAGAGGGTTCCGAGGTAAATCATTCTCATTAATGGACTATAAGTTAACACGCTTTCATTAGCTAGGCAGTCAGCTTCAGGCTGTGTGCGATTAATCTTCTCCGGGCTGCTTGGGGGTTGCTATAGACGTATTTCCTTAACACAACCTAGAATCAGAAGCCAGCGGCTTCGGCAAGAGAGCATATTAACGGATTTAAATGTTCAGCAAGCGATCTGGGCGATTCCACTGGGTATTGTAGATAGTTTTTGCTATCACTGAAATGCTCGGTTTTCCGGATTTGCTTATCTGTCCTTCAGATACCTTTTCAGATCATTCTGAGCTTCCTGCATTCCCAGATCAGAAGTAAAAACTGCGGTTTTTGGAAGGTCTATACTTGTCTCGTTCTTTTTCGTTCGTCTTTTCCTTCACCATCTGTCATTAACATGTCCGCATTTTACTATCGGTTATCTCGCACTTTTTTATTGTCATGGTTCTTTATGATCTCTGATTTTTGTCACTGTCGATCGATTACTAGCTGGTAACTCAAAACTACTCTTTGTCCAATTGTCACCTGTCCTGTTCTTTGTTTACAGTTCCAATTCGTTTTATCTCGGGCAAGTTTTTATATCCTTCTTGTCTTCCGTGATGCAACGACTCCGAGATTCCGAATTATCACGCTGTCCTTCGGAAGTTTTTGAGATCATATGTAAACTTGGCAAAGGCTCCTACGGGAGTGTTTTCAAGGCTCGTTATAAGGCTACCGGTGGCATCGTCGCCGTGAAAAAAGTAAGCGATCAACCACTTGTGCTTTCCTATGCGGTTCAACCTACTTTGAGTTGAAGATTGCGAAAGCCTTCGTCATTAGTTATGAACATAAATATTTCACGATACAGCTGTCAGTGCATTTTATTCATGGTTTTTGGGGAATATTTTACAACCACCTCACGTTATTCTATTCGCACGTTAACTTTTGGTACTGACAGTATTTTGCGCGTTGCGATTTTCATTGCATTGTTTCTCATGAGAGCGTTTAAGTTGCCAGATCCAAAATTTGTTCTTACGTGCTTTGGTATGAAACCCGAACCCACGAGCTGACTCAGATGCGCTTTTACTGAGGGCTATCACCCATGCCAATTCTCCTCGTTTAATCTTTATCTAAGGACCACCGCTAGGCTACATCTGGGTTACCGTTTAGAATCGCATTAAACCGAAAAATATAACAACAGCAATATATCAGGGATTTGAACTGGTACTTCGGTGATGCACAACCACAGTGACTCAGAGACTAACGAATATTAAGAGAAGGAGAATAAGGACCTAATGCAGTACCTCAATACCCCTAGGAACACACGTAGCACATTGCTGTTGCATACTTAAGCATTTTTGTAGTCTTGCTCGCGTTGCGTTCAGTGATTATTCCCCTAATCATTGTTTTTGTCCTTCACTTTTGGTTCTACACTCCCACTAGTTTCCACTACTCCGTGGTGCATAAGCAATCTCTGTGCACTCTTTTCTCGGGGGATTACAAATGCACAAATCTACTGTAGTTTTTATTCTGTACTCATCCTCCCACACTAGCTGATCTCAACCATTCCGAAATGTATAGGCTGATCGTGTTTGGTGTGTCAAGCATATGGTCTTTCCACATTGCTTATTTCCTCGCGCATGTTTTTTTTGTGGTGACGCGAACGTCCTGATTCGCCAATAGCCCAACAAATCGACGAGAGTCTATTTAAAAGCTACGAAAGACGAAGTATTTAAAGAATCACACAGTTATCATTATATCTAGATCAATTTAGTTCAGTTGCACATCTATGGTCTGGGCACCGAAGTGTGCTGGACCCAGTTGCCACGACTCACCTCGTCAGAATTACGGAGAATAACAGTGGCAAGAAATGGTTAAGTGCCCATAGAATATAAAGCAAATGGAATCAAGAAGG
Source organism: Dicrocoelium dendriticum (assembly GCA_944474145.2). Lineage (NCBI taxonomy): Eukaryota > Metazoa > Platyhelminthes > Trematoda > Plagiorchiida > Dicrocoeliidae > Dicrocoelium > Dicrocoelium dendriticum. The sequence continues at coordinate 97,674,629 of OX104066.1, forward strand.
AGATGAGCTAAAACAATCAGGATGGAATGAGACTTAACAAGATGTATGATGCATGACACCGAATGCAGGAGTGCCACTGATCGCTCGGCTGCGCCATCTGATAGAGTCTCCAACCACTAGTGCTTATATTATCCCTAGGCCCCATCTACGAAGACGGCACACAAGCCTAATCAATTCTTTTCGTCAGTTTCTTCAAGCCTTTATTCCATGTCATCGACTGGCCACCTTACGGTTTCGAAAAACTTAGTGCAGCCACGACGTACAATGCACACAAAGGAAGTGGTCAACATGCGTATGGAGAACAACCTAAAATGTTAGCAGCTGAGCTCTAGAAAACACCCGAGTGAGGCACCAGAAAGCTTCTTGCTAAAAACAAACTGGCACTCCAGCATTTTTACATGGTGTTCCAAACTCGTGTCGAATGGAGCAGCATATCTAGTCAACAGAGTCAGATCCATCTTTCAGCAAAGATGGAGGAAGGTCGTCGGGTCCACTGAATGCTCATGTAGAATCTCTTCCAAGGAGATACGTGTGGCATCAACTTCCCATTTGGGCCTAAGTGCTTCAGCAAACCTCAGTGTCGCACCAGGCCTGCTGAACAGCTTTTAAAATGTCCCGACTACTGGGCTAGTCGACAATGATGTGAATCCATCAACTGTCCATTTTGTCGGCTATTGTCTAACTCACTGATGGCTTTTCCAGAAACCTGTTCCGAATGAGCAGGGATATCACTCAGATGTTCCCAATAGTGCTAGCTTTCTCCATCTCACGGTCCCTTGTCACCCACAACGTCGATTCGAAGACTCCTTGTCAGACGTGGTTGTTGGGAGTTTCTGACACGCTGAAACTCACTACCGATTGGAACCTCTTTGCGTGCTTCGGTCAAGCTGATTGATGTCTCAGCGATGCACAGTTCGGACGTCTCAAGTTAGGCGGACTGCGGACGTCAAAGGCATTCTTCATTGCACTCCAGAGACGATCCCAGTTGGCGTTCGGTTCACCAACCTCATTCATCACTGACACTGGGTGGACCAGTTCGTTTTGATATTGTATTACTGACTGAGAGAAGTTAAGTTTTGGCATTTCTTTTCATCTACTAGAATGAGCGGCAGGCCTGCGTGCACTGAAGCGTGGTCAGAATCTCTGCGCGTGTTCCAAATCGGTCGATTGTACTGAACTTATATACGTCATTCTATTTATGCGCTTTTCCTTATCACCTTGCATGCATTGCTTGGTCACTGTACCGAACGATCACTGGTCGTACTGCTTAGCAGTAAGTGAATTCAGTCAGGGAGCGCCATATTTGACCATTTACTTTTGACCATTTTTACTTACCGGTAACGTATTCCATTGGAATCACTGGAAGCTTCTCGTCTTTACACTTTCTAGCACATCCGGTGGGCATTTTGCACTCGTTTATCCCCCTTAATTAATGCACATTATATCTCCCAGTAGTCTCAACCAAGTGAATCATGTTTCCGCTGACAGCACTGCTGATCAATACGGCCATTCAGACCACTGTCCAGGCACCTCCCGTTTCACAAGAGGAAGGCCTGGTCAGAACTTCACTTGAGGCTATTTCTCAGCTTAACGGCGTTGTGACACTGAGCCTTTTCGACAGTGTGAACGGACTTCACCCGGGACGCACGAAACCTGACCAAATATGGAACACAGCTACGATGTGAGTAGCTGCCAACTTCGCGTGAGCTTCGGCTTAGTGTTTGAGGGCATGTCTTAAGGCCAACAAACAGCCAAATATGGCAAACCAGTCATGTGAAACACGTTTCAGTTGATTAATGCCAGGACGCTGATGATCCGGGAATCATGTTTTCCATACTTAGAATATTCGGTTAACCTATAAATAGACCCGTTCTATTCATAGAATATACGTCGTTTACCGTGGCCTAACTTGGTTTTCACAGTTGCATTGGACGCCAGGCAATGAAGACCGTTGGTAACATTGCCACAGTCGAGGCAGTACAACAGGGTCTCGAAAATTCAATGTTTTACTAATCAAAATAGCTCTGGTTACATATTTGAATTGAGATGCCATCGATGAATGTTCCATGCTATCAGGTACCGGTAATTGCTCTCGTTGTATGGTTCCAAGACCATATTGCTTTCATTTGTGCACTCCATGGAAAATCGCTCAAACTGGCTAGCTCTTGGGCAATGAGCCTCGAGCTCGGTTGATCCGAGTTTCTACTTAGTCTACCGGCAAGGAAACGGCTTGAACATCTTCTGTAAACGGGCTCCCTTTACAAGGTGCAAAGTGAATCTCTTTCAGCAGATTTCTGTGGGTCAGTCGTAACGAGACAACCTAAAAGGTAGTGCGACGGTATGAATGCCCTTAATGACCCACGAAACAATGCTAGATGGTGCTTCTTGTACCTTCAGAGTCACTGATTTCAGATTGGTCAATGATTTGAGGACAAACATAATCTACTGGTCCTCCAAGTCGGTGGTTAGAGTGAAGGTGGCTCTTTGTCTCTCGGGGAATTTCCGAAAGCATTTCTTCCTGACCCGATCCACTTGCGGCTGTAGACAGATGGTAAGCGAAGTTCCGTGCGAAATCGGTGGCGAGCACATTTAGTTTCAACGTCGACTTATGCGTTTGGCTGTGCATTTTGAACAACAGTTTATCTGGCCAACAGCACAGGCGAGTACTCACGCATGGATCCAATTCTGTCTGGTGTGTAGACGCTTCACCTCCACTTGAGGCTCGAGGTGCTGCTTACGAACTTCGCCACCTGAAGCGCTTCAAAGCCCTTGACCCAGACAAACTTAGTTCGGCATCTTTTCAAAGATAGGTCCATAATTTGTTCGGGAGTTAACTTCCCTCCTCCAAGAAGTTGGGATCACCGAAGCAGTGCGAATATCGTGTCTTCAAAAACGGTGCCAGAATTGACTGCGCTAACCATAGCATAATAGTATCCAAGTAACCTGACTATTCCCATTTAAGTTTCAACAACAAAAAGCCAATGGTTCATCCTCAGGTCATTACATTCATATAAAGCGACTTAGCAAATGGATGCTTGTCCACTGTTTGGAACGATCGCTAGCCGTACTGATTCGCAATCGATGAGCTCAGTCAGGGAATGCCAGATTAGATCTTCACCTTTTTGCTTAATGGAAAACCACATCATGAGAACCACTGGGAGGTGTTTGTCCTTGTATTTTCTAACACATCCGGTGGGCATCTTATCTTCGCTCAAGATGTCGTCTGAGCAGATTCAACGTGCTCTCGTGTTAAGACAATGCATTAAGTTGCGCTTATACCTGAGAGGAACAAAACTATGTGTTCGTGTACCGACCAATCCATGTTGTCTTTCTGTAAACCTGCCGCTGAATAGAGCCATCTGGTCTTCTGGCTAACAGGATATCATAAAGGGTAGTGCTAGCCTTTAGAATAGTTTACAGCAGCGATCAAAAGGTCACCGCTTTCGTACATGCGACAGACCAAGCAATTTACATTCCATTTTCCATTGCGTCTTTGGGTTCGCATAAGAAGATAGTCCAGGCTCCTCACCTTCTCTGACCAGCAAAAACAGAAAACACTGTTGACAACCTTCGGTCAAACTCCTTAGCACGGAACAAATACACTAGGGCTTACTTCGTTTTCTCATTTCCGTCACTAACTCACGTGCTCTATATCATTTGACCTAACTGGGTCGATTTTATTTGTTTAACCCCATGTATATAATAGCATATGTTTTGTTTTTTCTTCGTTGTTGTTCTCCTCTCTTGTTGTAGTCCAATTCATTTGTATTTCATCTCGCCCATAGTTATGTGTTGTTTATGTTGATGATGATTCCGATGCGTAAAGTGAGCCGACCCGTAATTTTCCTTATCTGCGCCTTCATTTCCCGGTTCCTGCCGACGATCGTTGCGCCTGATCTTACCACTTTCAATTTAGTAGACGTGTCAAACATACCAACTATACTGTGAATATGTGTGAGCAGCCTGTACTCCAAACCCCACGTTAACCTTCATGTTCCTTTATGTAGCTAGATTCACCGGTGCCCGTTAAGGGACATTTTCTGTAACTCGCATGCACCATTAGTTGCAAGAAATGTCCTATAGCTTTCGATAGTTGACGTTTCAGGCATCTGGATAATGGACACTGAGCACTACATCTCCTGGCAACCATTCTCGAATTTCGACCTATCTGGTACATGCGTTCAAGATGCCATAACAGTGTATCGGTTGCATTCGTTCTCTCTGTTGCAGTCTTGCTTCAACCCCCCTTAGTTGTCTATTTCTGGTACGATGAACCACAATTCTTCAACTAGACTTGTCAGACTGCATCTGGAAATAGACGTTGCTGCTTATTTGTTGAATACATTGAATTGTTTGGGTATACCTTCCTGGGTGATAAGTGAAATGGGTTTTGCAATAATCTTTACCTATGTGGAAACTTAAATATCGTGGGTTAGTCGCAATTGAGTCGCTTCAATCATGCGACCGCGATCCCAACGCCAGAATAAGTTACTTCCAGATATTTTGCATCGCATTATCATGGCATTATTAATTGACAGGAACGATGAACGGCGTAAGGCGCGGAATAGGGCAAGAAGTGCGTGGGACGAAGAGCGAGATTACTGGGTCCATTAAGTTTACACAACTAGCTCAAACATACTTATCGCGATGAGATGGAACCTTAGTGTGTTTGTGGAGTTTACTCACTAATACAGCAAACATTTACCTCCGGAGCAACTCATGTCATACATGCCAACCATCTAAAACCGGTCAAACTCAACCTCAGCTTTTTCTTCATTAGAAATTGGCAATAAATCCATAACCCTCTTTCAAGCCTACGGCCAATAGGATCATGTCGATTGACCCAAAGCATCGGCGTCGCACGCTCTCTGTCTTTATACTTTCCGTCTAAAGCGAAGGAGTCCCTGATCTGGTCTCTGCCAACCACGATCGTGTTAGCAGCGTTCTCATCGCATCATCTGACTCCTACCGAATTCCACCATAACCTAGACCCAAACTGATCATATTATCATCACTTACTTCAGCATCAAATTATCGGTCAATTTGTGCTACCTTCCGGGATTCCCATCATGCCTCGATTCGAAACTCATGGCACTCACTTAAAATTACAGTACATACTACAGAAATATCACAACGAACTTGCCCGCCACCTCATTTAAATCGAGGTGAATGAGCTGGATATCGTTAGGAATCATCTAACATACTCTGGATAATTCTTTTGAATCCCATTACCTTCTAGTTTGAAGCATTCTAATTGTGGGTGGATTTCTGAAGTGTGGATCAATTCGTTTGAACAATTGTATTGCTTCATTATGGTGTTGCTCATCTCAACACCGGCACCCCACGACCGTGGTTTCGTCCTGGTTTGGACTCATCAGGTGGAGATAGCCTGAGTTGGGCTGGAACTCAGAGCCTAGTGGCTCATGGTTGACGCCATAAGCACTATGCCACTGAGATCCGCGAGCAACGCTTGGTACAGCGGAAACGAATTCAAAGTTGGACTTGGAGAATCCGCTGTGTGGTTGGGTTGCTACAAGCAACCTCTATTGAGACCTCGGTTCACTTGAGGTGGACCTCGGTCATTCCGATCACAAGGACCGTAGGTAAAATTGAACCATTATGGTGTTGCTCATCCCAACACCGGCACCCCACGACCGTGGTTTCATCCTGGTTTCGTCTTGCTTGTAGCAACCCAACCACACAGCGGATTCTCCAAGTTCAATTTTGAATTGTATCGCTTCTTTTAAGTATTAAATTTCACCGTGTCAGTAATACCCTGAAACAATGTCTGGCTAGGGGCTGAGAGAGATGGACCGTACCTACAAAATATGAGAAAACGAGCAATGCAAGATGGCACCATTTTGCGTTATCTGACCGTTTACCAACTGATATATATATATATATATATATATATATATATATATATATATATATATATATATGAGACACTAACAGATTTAAGATTGGGAGTAATTTTAGGTAGCCTGAAAAGGTTTACGTGCATTTATTTCAACTGTTTTTTTGCAGTAAATGACCAGAAGTGCCTGGGTGCGTTCATAGCGGACATGGTAATCTCCATCGCCATGATACGTCTTAGTCTGGGTAAGTAAACGTTCTAGAGCGTATGCTCTATGGGGCCCTTAACCATAGAGTTCGAAAACACATAAATCGAACACCGTTGAATCAAAACGGATAGAACGTTTTCCATTGTCTATCACTGGCGAGACGATGAGTAATATGTGCATGCATGCATCTACGTAGGTATGTTCCCGATCCTGGGTGGATTAGTGCTTGAACGTGGGATGAACATGTGACACATCAGTGAAACGTTGTGCTGTACTGTCAACAAAACCTGCACTTTTCGCTTGAAGCTCTGTAACCTAACTGCATTTTTGCCGTGTCCCAACTCGTGTTCAAGTCAGTTTAAGGTTTATGTACCCGAGTGGATATATTTTACAATATCCGCTGCAGATGTTTTAAAACATCATTAAAAATGCGAAATTTGGCAACTGGAAATATTACCTTAGGAGTACATGTATTACTCAGAAATAAGCGGACCGAAATTTGCATCCTGTGGACGTTACAATGTCGAAGCCCAGTCGATTGATCCACACGAAGTTTCCTTTAGTTACAAAACGCCTTCTGATGACTTTGCGCAAAATTTTTCAAATATGGGCTAACGACCTTGTGACCATTTAACTGAAGAAAATATCAAAAAGCTCAGTAATAACTGAGAAATCCACAATAGATAAGAGCGCTGCCCCAGTGAAAAGGCAATGACCGATGTAAAGGGCCCGGCACATCTGTACGCAACACATCCTTTACCCAGGGAAAATAAAGCGCAGTCCCTTCCGTACACGAGAATCACTGTCAGGACATGAATTATTTTTCATCCATTCAAGGCTTTAAACTAGACAACCATAGATATCAGAAACACAATTTTTATTTCCGCCTGTTATTTGGAGTATGATGTAAATAATATATGAAACAATTGTAAAAATTTACTCATACCGAAAATGACACGTCTCGTAAACCCAAGTATACACATTATTATTATTATTATTATTATTATTATTATCTTTGTCGCTATTTAACACAACCAATCCTTAAACTCTCGATTCTATCGGTCCCATGCACTGATGCACCGCTTGACTTTGACTTAATTCAGTTACGCCAGAGCGCTTCAGTCTCCTCTCACTGTATGCAGACTAATCGCCGCTGGCTTTAAATCTCCTACATTAAACTGTCGCCCAGTTGCGGCGAACACAAAACGTTATGTTTGATTTCAAGCCCTCAATCTTTGCATATCTCATCTCGAAGATGTTTGTCGTAAACAGAAGTTTTAGTAAGTTGTTAATGGTCTAGTTACTGAATTCGCATTCTAATTCATAAAATTCCTGTAAGCTGGAACTCGTATTCCACCTTCGGGAAATTATTCTAAATCTACGATAATCCCGTCGGGGCGTTCAGTGGATAGCATAATATGCTAAACAACGTTTGACGGGTAGAGGTCATGAAAGGTTGTTGTAACAAGAGCTGTTGATTAAACTTCAGTAGGTTTACGGAATGCTCACTTAAAGTGCTGCTCTTACGGTCCAGTACTTGTGTCGCGGGGAGTGTAGGGCAGATGAAAAGTGGACACTTGTAAACACGTTTGCGTTGACGATCTTGACAGGCCGGTAAGACGATACACAAAGCATCTCCGTCGCTATCGGCCTACCATTCATCGAGATCCTTCGCGGTTCTCAAGTCAGATTTGATCAACACTACCCCCACCCCCACACACATGTTGACTAGCTTTGAGTTTCACACAAAAGATTCAACTACCATGGAGGTGCTTAGCCCCAAAATTGTGTTTTATATCAGTTGGTCTTTGTTACTATGAAAGATGGGCTCAATGATTTCCAGCGTTTATTCAGTTCATTTTCCATTTCATTTTTTATTACTTTGATTTCGTTCGCTCTTGTCATGTGGAAAACGATGTCACTAAACGATTTCTGAGGTTACTGCTCTTCTATCACTAGACTTAAGAGCGACCAAATGCACTGCCTAATTAAAGAGCCAAATCGCGTTGCGTAGGGGTCAAATTACTATGCTCCGATATGATCGCTTAGGGCAACAAGCAAACAAACCGGGTTTGTCAAATCGCGATCTTTGCGACGAAATCCATTGCAATACTTTATCACATTGATCCGAAGCCATTGGATGGGTCCTGTGCATGGAGAGTTATACGCCACTGACTTTAGTAAACCAACTAGCATCCATCATCAGAGCTAACAAGGTGCAGAACTTTGGGCTGTGTGCAGAAAACATATGCTCCTTGTTAGACTTTGCAACATTCCACAGATGGGTTCGCCCTCTGCTTTTGTCGTTCGACCATAAGGGTTTTGGGCAAATTATTTCACTAGCGCTTACTTCGTGCGATTGAGAAGCTTAATGATAAGATAATGGATAATTCTGAAGCCGATATCCATATTGCAGAAAGACGTGCTTAAACGTGAACGTAGGAAATTTGAACTTTGGAAACACTAGGCGATTTTTCTTGTGTGTTTCTTAGCCTTGATAACACTTCCCATCAGTCGATAAAGGTATAACTTTCCCCTAATGCCTTCAGGGTAATCAGTCGTTTGATAGGTATAATGGGCTGCTTGTTCATATCATGGCACTCATATGGAGGCTACTTCGCATAGGAAAGAAGCGTTGGTAGGGAACAGAGCCTTGTTTACTACAACGTGTCGTCGAGAATTCACCCATATATGTTGTGATCCAGTACAACATCTGGATGTGCACTGCAACAGTAGCTCTGGTGGGATTGGCGCACCCCGCACGAGGAGCGAAAACGTTTTGTTGTTGTGCATACTTTGAAAGAGATAAACGCAACATTTCTTGCACGGATAGCTCGCTTTGGTGATCCCATTGTTACAAGGATTATTGCTGAGTTTATTGATCACGATTCGTTTGTTTCTACTACCTCCAGACCACCATGCGAGGTCCCCTCGATATCTTAATCTTATTTTATGACATTTACTTCTTTTTATCTTCCATAATCGAGTGTTAACTGTGGTAGGAAGTAAATCCGGCTCGCCAGCTTCTAATAGAGAGAATGTTAAGACTGAGGTCACATGATTTCCGACTGTCATGAATAAATGCATACGCAGATTCCGCCGTTAACTTGGGTCTGTAAATCTACGCCTGTGGAGCGTCTGTTTCCTCCGTCTTTGTGTTTTTGACTGCCGGTACGGTCGTTTTCTAAATCATTTACAGTATGCCCAAATTACTATCAGATGGGTACACGTTCATGACCCGATTGTATGAGAAAATTTACCAACTTGACATTTGTTTATGTATCCCATCTCTGTGCTAACGGATTTCACATTTCGAGCTGTTTTCCGCGCACCTATTCCCTTTATGAACTAGTAATCGAAAGTAGTACGTGTTTTGCTTTTTTTTACTCCCGTCGGTTCATCCTCCATTTATTAGACTTACGATCTTGGAACTAACAGTTGACGTCTTCTCCACGTTTTGCTTGCATATTCTTGGTGTGTCAGCCTGTGGCCTTGTGGATCACAAGCCTTCCTTGTAATCTCAGGTTGCGGGTTCGAATCCGAGTGGGGGAAGGAGCGACCCTAGCATTATTTTTAGCCCACGCGCGACTGTTTGTGGCTGCGCGGCAGAGCAACGTCGGTACACAGTACCGGCGTACTGCAGATGCATTAGTATTGTTTATGTTGTTGGTTTGAGTATTCGTCTTCTGACGTCTGTAAATGATTAGTATGGTCGCAGCCGTATCTCAGCAAGCAAAGTGATTCGAGCAGTTTGCAGCTGATACCTTGTTATTCTGCTCGTCACGAGTAAGGTTTTTAGCGAATAAATTAGTCCGTGCAAAGAAGTATTCGTTATTTTTCGAATAATTCCTTCCCATCCGACGAATTGGAAGCATTATCAGTGGTGTGTGTTTTAATGAATCTACACGAAGGACAGTTTCGGAAGAGCTGCTCGGCTTACACTCTTAGCCCCGCGCTCAAGCATTTGAATGTGCAAATTTATCCAATGCGCGAGACAATGGATCTCGCGATTCCGATTTCAAGACGGTTCATGAATTATTTCACTGGTTATTCAATCACGTAATTCTTTAAACTGGCTGTTAGGTCCCGCTTATTTTCTAATTATGGACCTTATTTTGTAGGTTCCCGTAGATAGCGACCTCACGGATATCGTCAAGGAAATTTCCATTATGCAACAGTGCGACAGTCCGTTTATCGTCAAGTGTTATGGGAGCCTGTTTGATAGCCAAGACTTGTGGATTTGCATGGAGTACTGTGGCGCCGGATCCATCGCAGACATCATGCGATTACGCGGCAGAACATTAAACGAAGACGAACTCGCCACTGTGCTTCACTACAGCCTGAAGGGATTGGATTATCTACATCAGGTAACCGGGTTATTGACTTAATCCTAGCTTTCTAATTTAACTTGCATTCCTTGTTAAGAATTTCACCACAAAAGTAAAGGACAATTTTTGAGTGTTCTAAAATCCACCTATTGAGGTTACTGTTTACCTTTGGGATTTGCAGTATAAAGGTTAACAAGGTGACACTATTTACATTCGGAAAAACTGTATACGTTTTACTACGCGTATTGCCCCCGTTATTGACGATACCATGATGACCGTCATCATGATCATCATCACCCATGTTATCCACATTACATAATTATTTCGTCCTTCTGACTAGTCCTCATGCAGATGTGCATTGAAAGGTGGTTTGATGGGTTCCTGATTTAAAAGCCACATACCAAACGCAAACACTCAAAATAGAGGTACATTCACACTATGCTGTCGCAAGTTGCTAATCGGCTGCCGAAGTCTAACGTACAATGGAGAGATAGTTTCCTTGCAACCATCACAACCCTGCATCGTAATAAAACGTATTCCCCACCGAGCTCGGCTCCACACATACATTAAACAAACATGGTGATCAGAGATGTGTGCAAACCTACCTCCGGTGCTGCCCGTTAGTAGCCCTGTTCAGTTGTCTCCAGCCAAGTACGGAGTGGGTCGCGTGAACTTTAGTGTCGAGGAGGAGATAAATAAACAACACCCAACGTAGTGGTCAGTGACTTCATTGCTAGAAGCCAAACCAATGATTCCCTTCCGTTTCCTCTCGGAACATATCGTGCAAATTGCAACAGGTAGAGCCTGCCTTGTCTCATTAAGCTGTCGTCGAGCATTCTTAGCACTTACCGGAACCAACTACGAAGCATATTCAGTCTACTGTTGGTCTAGTGGACGAAAGTACCCATTTCGACGCAACGATCGTCACCGCGCTTAATCGCTACCAACACACCGGTATCACTTGACACGAGCAACGCTTCTTGACCACTATGCCCACGTATCTGAATAAGCTCGTGATCCTTAGACCGCAAACGCTTGTCTTACTCCTGGCAAAAAGAACGATCCTCATTGCTGCCCTGCATAGGTAGCTTCCTTCCCCATTCTGACGCCAAATGTGTTTTAAGGGTAGGTGCATCCATCCTTTGTGATACGTCAATCAATTTCTTCCGTCACAGTCTCCTCGCTGTCAGTACAGCTAACACATAGACTAATGGATCCGAGGGCCCGTCGCAATCAAATGACTATCAAGCGGCGAATGATAACGGATGCCAGTGATCTTGTGACTGACGGTGGCAAACTGATCCACTTTTGGTGTGTAAAAGAGTGTCACCCCTACTATTTTTATGTTGTCATTGTCTACGCTTAATTCCTTCAGGTTGCTTAGGTCATGCCCACCGTTCCAAACATGTTCGAAAAGATAACTATGCTTTGATTGCCTCTGCACTAGCGAATCCAAACCAGCTCTCACGGGCTTGATTGCGGTTTGTGACCACGTTTCGAAACAGAGATCCGGAGTTTGGCTGTAATTGAACATAGCTCATCTAAGCTATGTTATATCTGGAATTGTTTCACTCGATGAACCAAGTAACATTAATTATTGTGAATGGTGGATCCTGTAAATAAATAATTATAATAGGTATATTTCTCTGTAAGTGAGAAGCAGCGTCCATATTTGACACAGATCATGTATGTACATGTTGCACTATGCTTTTGCTGGAGACATATTAAGTAGTGGCGGATAAGAAACAACCGTATACTCCTCGTCGATGAGGGGTACAGTCCAACTGGATGTTACCATTCTTGATCTACAGCAGAATCGTAGAAAGCAGTTATTTTATTTTTCGAAATTCCAGAGTAGTTCAATTATTTTTTGGCGGACGTGGCTAATTAGTCGGCTAAATCTTTAGGTGTCACCTCGAATGTACAACGTCTTGCTGCTAGGTCACTTTAACCGTGCCGATTCGAATTCGAGACACATGTCCCAACACAAGTCACGGCCGACGTCCAAGCCACGCCAGCAAGATTTCACCCTTTACATCAGCGCACTGACGATGACAACTCGCATATTGGCGAAATGTATGCAAACAAACTTCCGTGCTCGGCGAACAAATGAGCAACTGCATCGTCAACCCGAACTACCAGTGTTCCGAAGCATTTTAACCAATGTAACCTTTTTGGGTCCACCGCCGGTCGACTGCTAGAGAACATCAAGTGGCAAATCAGTGCCTATTATGTCTCAGTCTCGTGCCGTTGTCTTCGTTTGGTGGATACTTTCGGCGATACTCCACCATCGGAATCATGCTTGATTAGATTACCTGATGGGGCTTCTGTTGTGTTTGGATGGCTTTGTTTGTGTAGAACAGGGACCATCAAACGTTTTTCGCGGTGGGCCGGATTAGATTTCTGTGCAACACTTTCAGGTCAAAATGACGGCTTTGGGCAAATAAAAGAAAAAAACTGAGTTCAGCATTCCATCTTAAACGTAAATGAGTGTTGCGCAACCGAAAAAACACGGAAGCAATCAACAACTTTATTAGTTAAAATACTCAACGGGAACGACGTACGCAAAATGCTAGTCACTGACATTTTTGTGCATAATACAGATGACAAACTAAGCAGCAAAGTGATTAGTGAGATTTGTTAATCTGGAACGCGATTTTCAAAATGTCATCAATGTTTGGTTTGGAATGATTGCTTCCAATCAACAGGATTGCCTTCAAATGTTCGTCAATTAGTCTCGTTCCATCTGTTGACTTTACATACTTCATTTTCGAGAATGTTTGCTCACAGGTATAAGTTGTTCCAAGCACT
>OX104066.1:97687848-97716898 GCA_944474145.2 Dicrocoelium dendriticum
TTTTCCGAATAATTCCTTCCCATCCGACGAATTGGAAGCATTATCAGTGGTGTGTGTTTTAATGAATCTACACGAAGGACAGTTTCGGAAGAGCTGCTCGGCTTACACTCTTAGCCCCGCGCTCAAGCATTTGAATGTGCAAATTTATCCAATGCGCGAGACAATGGATCTCGCGATTCCGATTTCAAGACGGTTCATGAATTATTTCACTGGTTATTCAATCACGTAATTCTTTAAACTGGCTGTTTGGTCCTGCTTATTTTCTAATTATGGACCTTATTTTGTAGGTTCCCGTAGATAGCGACCTCACGGATATCGTCAAGGAAATTTCCATTATGCAACAGTGCGACAGTCCGTTTATCGTCAAGTGTTATGGGAGCCTGTTTGATAGCCAAGACTTGTGGATTTGCATGGAGTACTGTGGCGCCGGATCCATCGCAGACATCATGCGATTACGCGGCAGAACATTAAACGAAGACGAACTCGCCACTGTGCTTCACTACAGCCTGAAGGGATTGGATTATCTACATCAGGTAACCGGGTTATTGACTTAATCCTAGCTTTCTGATTTAACTTGCATTCCTTGTTAAGAATTCCACCACAAAAGTAAAGGACAATTTTTGAGTGTTCTAAAATCCACCTATTGAGGTTACTGTTTACCTTTGGGATTTGCAGTATAAAGGTTAACAAGGTGACACTATTTACATTCGGAAAAACTGTATACGTTTTACTACGCGTATTGTCCCCGTTATTGATGATACCATGATGACCGTCATCATGATCATCATCACCCATGTTATCCACATTACATAATTATTTCGTCCTTCTGACTAGTCCTCATGCAGATGTGCATTGAAAGGTGGTTTGATGGGTTCCTGATTTAAAAGCCACATACCAAACGCAAACACTCAAAATAGAGGTACATCCACACTATGCTGTCGCAAGTTGCTAATCGGCTGCCGAAGTCTAACGTACAATGGAGAGATAGTTTCCTTGCAACCATCACAACCCTGCATCGTAATAAAACGTATTCCCCACCGAGCTCGGCTCCACACATACATTAAACAAACATGGTGATCAGAGATGTGTGCAAATCTACCTCCGGTGCTGCCCGTTAGTAGCCCTGTTCAGTTGTCTCCAGCCAAGTACGGAGTGGGTCGCGTGAACTTTAGTGTCGAGGAGGAGATAAATAAACAACACCCAACGTAGTGGTCAGTGACTTCATTGCTAGAAGCCAAACCAGTGATTCCCTTCCGTTTCCTCTCGGAACATATCGTGCAAATTGCAACAGGTAGAGCCTGCCTTGTCTCATTAAGCTGTCGTCGAGCATTCTTAGCACTTACCGGAACCAACTACGAAGCATATTCAGTCTACTGTTGGTCTAGTGGACGAAAGTACCCATTTCGACGCAACGATCGTCACCGCGCTTAATCGCTACCAACACACCGGTATCACTTGACACGAGGAACGCTTCTTGACCACTATGCCCACGTATCTGAATAAGCTCGTGATCCTTAGACCGCAAACGCTTGTCTTACTCCTGGCAAAAAGAACGATCCTCATTGCTGCCCTGCATAGGTAGCTTCCTTCCCCATTCTGACGCCAAATGTGTTTTAAGGGTAGGTGCATCCATCCTTTGTGATACGTCAATCAATTTCTTCCGTCATAGTCTCCTCGCTGCCAGTACAGCTAACACATAGACTAATGGATCCGAGGGCCCGTCGCAATCAAATGACTATCAAGCGGCGAATGATAACGGATGCCAGTGAGCTTGTGACTGACGGTGGCAAACTGATCCACTTTTGGTGTGTAAAAGAGTGTCACCCCTACTATTTTTATGTTGTCATTGTCTACGCTTAATTCCTTCAGGTTGCTTAGGTCATGCCCACCGTTCCAAACATGTTCGAAAAGATAACTATGCTTTGATTGCCTCTGCACTAGCGAATCCAAACCAGCTCTCACGGGCTTGATTGCGGTTTGTGACCACGTTTCGAAACAGAGATCCGGAGTTTGGCTGTAATTGAACATAGCTCATCTAAGCTATGTTATATCTGGAATTGTTTCACTCGATGAACCAAGTAACATTAATTATTGTGAATGGTGGATCCTGTAAATAAATAATTATAATAGGTATATTTCTCTGTAAGTGAGAAGCAGCGTCCATATTTGACACAGATCATGTATGTACATGTTGCACTATGCTTTTGCTGGAGAAATATTAAGTAGTGGCGGATAAGAAACAACCGTATACTCCTCGTCGATGAGGGGTACAGTCCAACTGGATGTTACCATTCTTGATCTACAGCAGAATCGTAGAAAGCAGTTATTTTATTTTTCGAAATTCCAGAGTAGTTCAATTATTTTTTGGCGGACGTGGCTAATTAGTCGGCTAAATCTTTAGGTGTCACCTCGAATGTACAACGTCTTGCTGCTAGGTCACTTTAACCGTGCCGATTCGAATTCGAGACACATGTCCCAACACAAGTCACGGCCGACGTCCAAGCCACGCCAGCAAGATTTCACCCTTTACATCAGCGCACTGACGATGACAACTCGCATATTGGCGAAATGTATGCAAACAAACTTCCAAGCTCGGCGAACAAATGAGCAACTGAATCGTCAACCCGAGCTACCAGTGTTCCGAAGCATTTTAACCAATGTAACCTTTTTGGGTCCACCGCCGGTCGACTGCTAGAGAACATCAAGTGGCAAATCAGTGCCTATTATGTCTCAGTCTCGTGCCGTTGTCTTCGTTTGGTGGATACTTTCGGCGATACTCCACCATCGGAATCATGCTTGATTAGATTACCTGATGGGGCTTCTGTTGTGTTTGGATGGCTTTGTTTGTGTAGAACAGGGACCATCAAACGTTTTTCGCGGTGGGCCGGATTAGATTTCTGTGCAACACTTTCAGGTCAAAATGACGGCTTTGGGCAAATAAAAGAAAAAAACTGAGTTCGGCATTCCATCTTAAACGTAAATGAGTGTTGCGCAACCGAAAAAACACGGAAGCAATCAACAACTTTATTAGTTAAAATACTCAACGGGAACGACGTACGCAAAATGCTAGTCACTGACATTTTTGTGCATAATACAGATGACAAACTAAGCAGCAAAGTGATTAGTGAGATTTGTTAATCTGGAACGCGATTTTCAAAATGTCATCAATGTTTGGTTTGGAATGATTGCTTCCAATCAACAGGATTGCCTTCAAATGTTCGTCAATTAGTCTCGTTCCATCTGTTGACTTTACATACTTCATTTTCGAGAATGTTTGCTCACAGGTATAAGTTGTTCCAAGCACTGCTGCCATACCAGCGGCAAACTATTTCAGTTCAAGAAATTCAACATCTGGTCAGCTAGAACTGGCTCACTGAGCAGGGAAACTTATATGAAGCGGGCGCCGGCTATACGTTCTACTGCATGGGAAACGCCACCTCAGCACCACTGAACATGGGGTCGAATTTGCAATATCCGATCGCCTCAATGGCCAGCTGGATGGTGAGCCCAATGGCATCAGCGCGCGACTGATGACTGCTCGCCTACGACTCGGAAGAGGTGTTTCCACTTTTATGAGCACCTACGGTTAAACCATGTGTTATCCTGATGACATGCGTGATCAGTCCTACACCCAACTATCCTCCGTGATACGGTCTGTGCCGAGGAGCGACCGACTATTTCTGCTGGGTGATTTCAACACACACATTGGGCGTGATGCATCGGTCTGGATAGATGACAACAGTCCGCATGGCATTGGTTCAGCGAATGCGAACGGTGACAGGCTGCTCTCACTGTGTGCCACTCACGGCCTGACGATCACGAACACTCGGTTTGCACTGAGTGCGAGTGATATAGCAACTTGGACGCACCCACGGAGTGGTCACGCTCACCTGCTCGACTATGTCATCGTACGTCAGCGTGATATGCGTGAAGTGCGCATGACACGTGTACTGCGTGGAGCTGAGTGTGGCACTGATCACAAATTGGTTCGGACCAAACTGTACATATATTTTCGTAAATCTGTGTATTGCACTTCCGCCGTGAATCGGCGTAAATTTAACATTCTCTCCCTCGGTACTGTGGCGAAACGTACTGAGCTGGAGAAGACGATGGCTGCACGCCTGTGTTATGTGGACTGCACCACCACAGTAGACAACCTGTGGCACCACATTCGCTACCAGGTGACAACTGCTGCCGTGGAGACCGTTGAACGCACAAACTGTAAGCAGCCCGATTGGTTTGATGAGAGCAATGCGGCGATTGGCGCATTGGTATCAGAAAAGAATGTAACATTTGATGCACATGAGGCAGATCCCAGCGACTTGGAGAAGGAGAATGAATTTCGCAGAAATAGACGGCGACTGACCCGAGAGCTCAGTCGCATTAAAGATGCATGGTTGACGGAGAAGGCGAAACAGATGGAATGCTACGCTGAACGCCGCCAACACAAGGAATTCTTTGACTCCTTGATGGTGGTGTACGGACCGAGGTTGGAGCCGCTGAGGACGCTGCTCGATGTTACTTCAGGTGCTACCTGCGCAAGGACTGCAGACAAAATGCAGATCTGGCGAAATCACTCTGGCTGTCTCTTGAACAACCGTTGCGAGATTGACTGGGCTACATTGAACGGCCTGAAGCAGCACGATGTGAAGGTGAGTTTGGCGAACACGCCGACACTAAATGAGACGCAGAAAGTACTTGCTCAGCTGCGAAACGGCAAGTGTGCCAGTGTTGACGAGATCCCGCCTGACGTATTGAAACACGGCGGACCCACATTGGTGACTGCGCTGCACCAGTCGGTGCAACGCGAGTGGATTAAGGAGGAGGTGCCACTTGAGCCGAAGGATGCCCTTGTGCTACCGCTGTACAAGGGCAAAGGTAGCAAGCATTGTTGTACGAATTATCGTAGCATCAACTTGCTGAGTGGTGTATGTAGGGTGATTACCCTACTCCTGCTCAACCGTCTCGTCAGGTTGTGGAGCCGAACGTAGCGGAAGAGGGATGTGGATTCCGTTCGGGCAACAGCACCATCGATATGGTGCTTGCGACTCGCTAGTTGCAGGAGAAGTGCAGAGAACGACACCAGCCCTTGGTTGTCCGAGTAAGTGTAAATTGAAGTGAACATGTGCACAGTGGTATGCATCTGAGTGGAGAGACCTCAGAGGACTTTGCATTCGTTTCTGGTGTAAGGAAAGCTGTGTTAGCTCCTGCCCTGTTTAATATTTGTCTTCATGCTATGATGTCTTTTTTTGTTGCCGCTTGTGCTTACGTTGTTCGTGTGGAGCACGGTATTGATGGCGGATTGCCGAGCATCCGTCGTTTCGGTGCGAGAACTCTAGTCTGTGAGACAACTATCCGTATGTTGCTGTTTGCTGACGACTGTGCGTTGTTTGCACACAGCGCGGATGAGTTGCAGCACATGACTAGTGCTCTGACTTCGACAGCGGCCAAATTCGGGCTCACCATCAACACAAGCAAAACTGTCTGTCCCTTTCAGCCTTCACTGGAGGTGCAATCTTCAATATTGCCGCGAATCAGCATTGGTGCTGAAGTATTGGAAACCACCTCCCGCTTCAACTGCCTTGCGAGTGTGATGTCGACTGACCAGCAGATACGCAGTGTGCTGCGTATCCGCATATCGAAGGCAGCTTCGGCATTCGGGAAGCTAGATTATCGAGTGTGGAACAACCGGCAGTTTAGCGTTGGTTCGAAGCTCATGTTGTACAAATCTGTGATATTGTCCGTTATTCTATACGGCAGCGAAACGTGGACGAGATACCGGCGAGATGTGAGATATCTCGAGCGGTTCCATCAGCAGTGTTTGCGACGGATTCTGCGCATCGCTTGGTGCGACAGTCGCTGACAAGGAAGTGTTGCGACAAAGTGGGATGTATGCAGTGGACTGCATACTTTTCCCGAGGTATTTGAGGTGGCTCGGTCATGTGTAGCGTATGGATTTGACGCAGATACCTAAACAGCTGTTATATGTTCAGCTGATTGCAGGGAAGTGACACGTGGGAAAATCGAAATTACGTTACCAGGACATGATCAAAGTGAGCCTATCTCGTTCTAATTTTGATGTCAGATTTTGGGAATCGAAGCTGGTGGATCTGCGTGCATGGCGCGATCTGATCACGAAGGCGGTTTCCGAGGTGCAAGAGAAAGCTTTCGCGCCTACGGAAAAGAATTTGCAGATGTGGAAGGGACAGTCGCGATGGGATGTACTCCATCTACGTCGAGCGCATTGTGCTGTAACACATGCGGTCGCGAGTGCCTGAGTCAGGCAGGCCTAGTAAGCTATGAGTGAGTCCACTCTCGGCCAGCACCGAAATAACGATGGATTCTGCTGAGAACTTAAGCAGAACCGGCGCAGCGTTTGTGGGTACGCTGCATTCGATCTACTAACCGAATTCTTGTGTGCTGTTTCTTTATCTCAGGTGGTGGGTTTGCTATCTTAATGTTTATTTTCTTATTTTAATGTCTGCTTGAATAATCTATTAAATTGCAAATGTCGCTTAAACTAAAGGTGCTTAAATTCGTTTGTTTTCTCCATTTTGCATGTGCTTTCGATCTCTTTATCCGCTATCTTCAGTTTTACGCGTTTGTGTTAATATTCCATTTATATCACATGCTAATTTGCCGGCATATCCATATGGTATTTCAAACCTATTTTATTAGTTATTTTCTTTCATGTGGTTGGCTGTTGTTTGACATGCCCGGTGTGGCTGCGCTTGATGTGCATGTTGATAAGGTGCCTACATGTCTAACACCCCACCTCGTCTGTACTGTCTCCAGGAGACAGTTGGTCGTTGCTGGATGGGACGGGGTGCACGGTCCTAGTGGCCGTGCTAGGCTCGAAGAGTGATTCCAGGCGCACGGTTTGTGTGTGGAGCAGACTACGATCTAGTCACCTAGTAACTTTTTAGGCTTGGCGGAGTCGGAGGACTCAGGAGGCGGGTTTACGGTTGTGGGGTTGCTGTCTGCAGGCCTTTTCCCTAACATTGGTTGGGTCGATTCATCGGAAGACGAAAGAGGAGTCCTCGTTCGACTCTGGTTCGATGTAAGCAACTTTGAGACGGTCGATTGAGACGGTTTCGCGCTTGCCGTTGCGTTCGATGACGAAGAAGCGATCCTTACGCTGTAGGGCCTTGAATGGACCTTCGTAAGGTCGTTCCAGTCGTCTGCGTAGACCTTCAATGCGAATGAAGACAAACGGGCAGTGGTGAAGATCTTTGGGAACGTAAGACTTACGATGGTGTTCCCTTACTGCGGTCGATTTATTGCGACGCATGCTCGTGGCTAGCTGCCGAGCGTAGTGCGCGTCGTAGCGAGGAGTGTTCGGGCTTTCAGAGAAGAAGTCGCCTAGTAATCGGAGTGGTTATCCATAGACCAGTTCGGCGCTGGACGTTTCGAGATCGGCTTTCGGTGCTGATCGAATTCCGAGTAGTACCATTGTCAGAACTTCTGTCCAACTAAGTGCATTGGCGGCACTTAGCGAGGCTTTAAGCTCTCGGTGGAATCGCTCCACCATTCCGTTTGTTTGAGGATGGTAGGCGGTTGTCCGTATTCGTTTATATCCGAGGACTTTGAGTAGGTCGCTGAATGTCGACGATTCGAATTGTGGACCACAGTCAATAATCACAGTGGCTGGATAGCCATGTGAAGCGACCCAGCGCTCGACGAATACGTGCGTTATGGTCTCAGCTGATACATCGGGAATTGGAACAGCTTCAGGCCAACGAGTGGCGCGATCTCCCATGGTCAGGATGTAGACCATGCCCTTGGACGGCGGAAGTGGTCCAACGATATCGAGGTGGACGTGAGCGAATCGAGTTGATCGTGACGGGAAGCGTTCTATCGGAGCGGAAACATGTCTATGAACTTTTACTCTCTGGCGAGTCAGACAGTTGCCTGCCCAAAGTCTGACGTCGCGCTGCATGTTGGGCCAGACGTATCTGTCGGCAATTATCTTGACTGAAGTGAGGGTGCGCGATGTTGTGCAACGTATCGAAGACTTTTCGGCGAAAGGCAGTTGGTACCAGTGGACGTGGATGTCCGGTAGTGACGTCGCAGATTATTGTACCTGTAAACGTAGGAAGCGGTCTAGGTACCAACTTTAACGTGGACTCTTCGCAGGATGATATTAAGTCTTTTTCGGCTTGCTGGGCAGCGGCCATAGCTGACAGATCGATCGGAGCTATAGACTTAACTCTTGAAAGCGTGTTCGCCACGATGTTATCCTTGCCAGACACGTGTTGGACGTCCGTCGAAAACTGAGACACCAGATCTAGATGACGAACTTCACGCGGTAATTGTCGGAGCGAAGGGTTCCGTAAGGCATAGACGAGTGGATTGTGACCTGTAAATATTGTAAAATGATTACCTTCGAGAACGTGCCGAAAATGGCGAACAGCGGAAGATACGGCGAGTCACTCGCGGCCAAATGTGCTGTATTTCGATTCGGCTGTCTGAAGACGTCGGGAGAACGCTAGTGGTTGCCAATTACCTTGGGAAAACTGCTGTAGAACAACGCCGATTGCGGTTTCCGAGGCGTCGACGGCTACACTGATTGGAGTCGAAATGATGAGGCATGACGGCAGAAGCGGGTGCTTTGCTAGCTTCGAATGTTTTTCGTGCTTCAGACGTAAGATCAACTTTACCGTTGTTGCGTCCACGCAGAAAATCGGTGAGCGGTTGCATACGCTCGGCGCAACGTGGCAGGAATCGGCGATAGTAGTTGACCATGCCGTTGAAGCGTCGAATGGCGGCTAGAGTCGTTGGATGAGGAAAGTCGCGGATCGCTTAGACTCTGTCCTGCAAAGGGCGGATACCCTCGGAATCAAGTTGGTGTCCGAGGAAGTCAGTGCGCAGCTGCATGAAAATGCACTTGTCGGGGTTGATGGTGACGTTGTGCGCCTTCAACCATTCGAACAAGTGTCGTAGATGTGTTCGGTGTTTCTCTTCCGAAGAACTGGCCACCAGGATGTCGTCGATGTACGGGTGGACGAAGTCGAGTCCACGTACGACAGAGTCGATGAAGCGTTGAAATGTCTGTGGGGCGTTGCGCAGACCGAATGACATTCGTAGAAACTCGAATAGTCCAAACGATGTAATAACGGCGGTTTTCGGTATGTCCTCGTCGGCGACCGAGATCTGATGATAAGCTCGCACCAGATCGATCTTTGAGAACATGCGAGCACCATGAAGACTGGCTGTAATACCCTGTATGTGATAGATAGGATAACGATTCGGAATTGTCAACTTGTTGAGGGCGCGGTAATCGCCACATGGTCGCCAGTCTCCTGACCTTTTCGGGACCATGTGAAGAGGCGAAGACCAAGGGCTGCTAGATGGTCGGACGATCCCAAGTTCGGGCATGAGTTCGGATTCCGCACGGGCGGTTTTGAGCTTGTCCGGAATCGGTCTTCGGGCTTTGGCGGAGACGGGTGGACCCGTGGTAACTATGTGATGCGGCGTAGCTGCGGCTGCAGTTTACAGAGATGATGAAGATCGGAACACTTCAGGGAAACTCTCAAGTATCGCTTTGCCGGCCTGCGAGTTGGCAGTGGCGTACACCGGACTTAGCGATGCTACATCGCTGGATATTCCAGCGACGGAAAGTTTTGTTGTCTGATCAATGAGACGATGTCGTTTAGCATCAACGAGCAAGTCGAAGTGCTGAAGAAAATCCATCCTGATAATGGGATTTCGAACATCAGCGACAAGGAATACCCATCGCCCCTACGTGCTGGTCGGCCCGTTTCCCCTGCGAGTTGCGTTTGAAGGAACACGGTAGGCGGCACGACTTGCATGTGGGCCAAATCGCTGATGGTACCAGCAGTAGGAAAACATTCGGCGCGATGATTTTGATCAAGATGGACGTTGACGATTTGAAGATCGACATCGGCAGCTACTCCCAGAAGTTGTGAAACCGGTAAACTTCTTGGGGAGCGCGGCAATCTGCGCTTTCATCTCGGAAATATCGTCCTTCGGCATAGATCGAAGTTGCGAAATCTGGCCTCAGGATGCCCAAATTTGGTCTGCGATATCGGCCATCAGCGTTAGGGATGCGCCAGCATTTGTGTAGAGGATATTGCATCTTCCATTTGGCAATATACGCAGCAACCTTTCCTTGAGAAATGTGTCTTCTACTATGTCGGGTTTGACTAAACTTTGCATCTTTCGCAATAGCTGCGATGGATTGAGGTCGCCCAACTCCGTTTCGCTCAGCATCTTCGTGATACATTGACTATCTGAAAGACCTGCCTTTTGAGAACCGGTGCTTTAATTTCCTCTTAAGTTTTCCTCTCTGCTGGCAACTCAAGGATAATGTCGATAGCATCGGCGACGTGCGGTGTAAGCGCGGCGACGACGTGAAGATATTTGATTCTTCTAAATTTAATGCCACGAAGTTCGAAAAGTGCTTCCAACTGAGCAAACCAATGTTTTGGATTGCTTTCGCGAAAAGGCGGAGTGGCGATGGTTACATTTTCAACATGGCCGTCGAAGACTGGGTAACACATATCCATAGAAGAAAAATGATACCATGTAAGCGATAAAGAATCTGAAACATACATATAGGAAATGAAAATGGATGGACGTACCGCAAAACTGAACGAACTTGGAAAGAAAAATTAGTAAGCTGCTTACCATATTTTCGGTCGGGGTCACCAGTTATAGCGGAATCGTTCGGTCGCTGTAGTTCAGCTTCGTCCCGCTTCCAGGAAAAGTCGGGAAAAGGCGGACATATGGTCGTGATAGATGTTTATTGTCGAAACGCACAATCCCGCTAGCTACAGGCACCGCAAAAGCTTCTAGCTAGATGAAAGGTATAGTCGCCAGCCGAGACGCAGCAAACGCCCTTCGAAGCGGAAAAGCCAGAAGCGCGCGAATGCGATTCGTCTGGATGACTCAAGCACACATAGTCATCATGCGAACAGGCAAACTTCCTAAGTCGCAGCGAGGCTGAACCTTAACGTAGTGCGACGGTTTGCGTACCTCATTGACCCATTGAGTTATACTGCGTGATGCCTCCGGGCACCTTGAGAGCTACTCCTACCAGGTTGGTCATTGGAGTGAGGTCAGACAAACTCAGTCTCCTGGTCCTCCAGGTTGGAGGTTTGAAATGGGATGGCGTCCATTTCTGTAAAACTAAATCATTGCCACCTCCCCGCTGCCTTGCGGCCAGGCTTTTGAGCCAAAGGCTTTGGATAAGAACCCTAATCATCCTCCTGTCCAGGTCTGGGCGCCTTGGCAGTATCTCAGCCCACATACAACCGTGACACTTTCTTCAAACATAAACTTCATCCTGCATCGGCCGTCGCGCAGATTATCAAGGGTCGCCTTATCTACTGCACACAGCAGGGCGGATAAGCGGCAACATGCTACTGCTGGCGCCTCCCTTCTTTCTTTTCCTCCTGTTCCTCTTACTCCCATCCCAAGCCCCATTACTAACCTTCCTTCTATAATTCCCAGCTTGACAGCAACCGAAGTGCCACTGGAGTAGAACCATCTGCAGCCACCACCCCACCGCACCTTTCGGACGCCTATCGGCAAAAGTCACTTATAAGGCCACGCTATCACGTTTCCATGGCGACATTCAACGTTCGCACTCTAAGACAAACAGGTCAACAGGCTGCACTCGCACGCACCTTGGACACACTGGGTATTGATGTGTGTTGTGTGTCCGAAACTAGGATCAATGACCTTAACGGGGTTATTGAATTAACTGCACCCGGCTTATCCTCTCGTTATTGGTTGCACGCATCCGGAGACGCCGATGCAGCACTCACGGGTCAAGCTGGTGTAGATATCATTCTAAGCTCCAAGGCTGAGCAATCGTTGTTGATTAGATTCCGGTGAACAACCGTTTATGTGCAGCCCGTTTGACGACGTCAGCTAAGGTTGATTCACGAGGTAGTAAAAGACGCTGTTTGTTCGTGATTTCCGCGTATGCTCCCACCGACTGCAGTTCTAATGCAGTCAAGGACACATTCTATCACGAACTGAACGCGCTACTACGCAGTGCTACTAATTCAGATATTATAGTACTTGCAGGAGATATGAACGCGCAAGTAGGGTGTCTGAGCTCTTCAGAAGCTCAGCTGGGTGGTAATTGTGGGCTTAACTCCGAACGGACTGACAACGGTGAGCGTCTGCTGCAACTGTGTCCCGAGCACCAGTTGTTTCTTAGTAGCACTACTTTTAGACAGTGGGCGCCGAAGTGCTACTTGGCGTTCTCCTGTAGCTGGTCAGCAATGGACGCAAATTGACCACATAGACATAAGCTACAGATGCGGTGGTTTCATCCTGGATTACCGCTCGTACTGAAGTACCTGTGTCGACTCTGATCATGCCTTGGTACGGTGTCGTTTCTCCATGAACTTTACCGGGAGGCGCACCAAGTGTCCCCTATGATTGGCAACGGAGAAATGGTCTCATTCTTCGGTTAGGCAAGCCTATCATAAAGCACTGCATATCGAACTTCCGCTGTCTTGTCCTAATAACACTGAGCTTCAGTGGAATAGGATCTCGGCCGCCATGCATGGCGCAGGAGCATCTGCTTGTGGCACTATCCATCGTCACCGCACCAGTCACTGGATATCCGAGAGGTCCGTGAACCTCTTGGAATCTAGAAGACACCTCCCGGCTGGCTCTGAACACAGTGTGACCAGACGGGCTATTAGGCTCAAACTAAAGCAGAGCCTGAGTGGTGACAAGGAAGCCTGGTGGACCAGTCGAGCTTAAGAAATGGAGGAGGCAGGAGGAGTAGGCAATTACCATAAGCTCTTCCAGCTAATCCGCACCGCTCGTCCCAGAAAACCAGGCGTCAGTGAGACAATCAGAGACAGCGCAGGTGCGCTGATACACAATAAGGAACGCCGTATGGCTCGTTGGGCGGAACACTTTCAAGATCAGTTCAGCTGGCCCCCCTGCTCCCGGACCTCTTCCTACTCAGGTGGTGCAGGAGGAGCCATGGACGGTTAGTTTAGATCGTCCGTCAGAGGCCGTGGTCCGAAACGCGATCACAGCCCTTAATCGTTTTCGGGCCGCTGGCCCGGATTCCCACCCACCTGCACCATTTAAGGATGGAAGTGAGGTCCTCTGCAAAGGACTAACCTCCTTATTCGAACGTATCTGGAAGGAAGTGTCCCGGATAATTGGATCGGATCGATTATAGTGGCAATATACAAGAAGGGCAGTCGCACAGACTGTGCGAACCACAGGGGTATTAGCCTAACGCTAGTTGTGACAAAATTACTGGCCTTCATTCTTGTTCGTCGCCTCACTGCGGAACGTGAATCTCGGATTAGGGAAGAGCAGGCCGGTTTCCACCCAGGACGTGGCTGTGTAGACCATACATTCACTTCGCAGCAGGTGCTAGAGCAGCGCCACGCGTACCACAGACCGACAATAGCTGTGTTCCTCGATTTCAAGAGCGCGTTCGATTCAGTCGATCGATCGATTCTGTTCGAACTACTTGCGCGAAAAGGTGTTCCCACGAAATATGTGAACATCTTTCGTGCTCTATACTCGAACACTACAGGCCGCGTCAGGGTCTACGGTGCCCTATCAGATAGCTTTCCGACCACAAGGGGCGTTCGTCAGGGTTGTCCGATTTCTCCATTTTTGTTCACTTTCGTCGTGGATTCTATCACGGAGTGTTCCCTTGCGGAATCTCACGATGTAGGCGTTGAAGTGCTGCCTGGCGAAAGATTAGTTGACCTAGATTATGCAGACGATATCGCCTTGCTTTTCGACGATGTCAGGGCGCCACATTCAACCCTGAATAGCCTATCCAGAGTGGTCTCATTATTTGGTATGCACTCCGCACCTTCAAAGTGTTGCTGCAGGACCACCAGCCACTTGATGACCCCTTGACGCTTGCTAACGAGGAACTCGAGGTGGTTGATCAATTCACTTGCTCAGGTT
The DNA here is from genome assembly GCA_944474145.2 of Dicrocoelium dendriticum. Lineage (NCBI taxonomy): Eukaryota > Metazoa > Platyhelminthes > Trematoda > Plagiorchiida > Dicrocoeliidae > Dicrocoelium > Dicrocoelium dendriticum. The sequence continues at coordinate 97,701,781 of OX104066.1, forward strand.
GTGGTCATCAATAGAACCTGTAACTTGCCGGTGCCTCCAACGAAGGAAGCTCAACCGATAGGGGCCAATTCACACTGCATATACAAATTCGTATGCGACTGCGGAGACAGTTACATAGGCAGAACCAATTGGTCTTTGACTTCCCGAATAAAGGAACACGTGCCAAGGTGGGTTCAACGTGAAATTGACCAGAATCCCTGTCCCACTGAAGTTCCGTGCTTGCGCAAACCGCCAGCTTCCTCAATAGGTAAACACCTACTGACTACGCGTCACCGGATAGAGCTCGGATCAGCGTTCACACTTGTATTACGTCACCCTAATCCCCGCTTCCTCCGTTTCGCCGAGGCGGTTGCGATAAGCCGGATGAAGCCGTCCCTGTGTGTTCAAAAGCAATTATTTATCAGCTTAAGACTGCCGTGGACATAGGTGTGGAACTTCCGTCATTCATTTTTCACCTTATGCTTATTCGGTCACATACATATTTAAGTGTATAGTTGCATACCGGTTATTGTTAATGGTACTTAGGAGACAATACGAAATGCATGCATCTACCAGTTTTCGTCTTCTTACCGTGCTTTTCAATTCACTTATCTTGGCAGCTGCATCAGCAATGATGGGCGCATAGAAACTGACGTGAGCTCATGCATTGCAAAGGGCAGAGCTGCCTTCTTGAACCTGCGTCATCTTTGGCGACAGAAGGGAGTTTCCCTCCGTCTGAAAGACCGTGCATACAAGGCCACAGTGAGGGCCGTTCTGCTGTATGGTAGGGAGACTTGGCCCCTTCGGTCTGAAGATCTGAGACGCCTTCAAGTCTTTGATCATCGTTGTCTGCGAAGCATTGCTGGTGTCGGATGGCACCAACGTGTCCGCAACGATGATGTGCGTAGACGAGTACTAGGTGGTGATAATCATGCTAACTCCCTAGAACAACAGATAGCACTGAATAAGTTGCGTTGGCTCGGGCACGTGCTACGTATGCCTGGTCACCGTTTACCTAGGAGGGCCTTGTTTAGTCTGCCAGGTGTAGCGTGGCGCAAGGCTCGAGGTGGACAGAAGTTGACTTGGTAGCGGGAAATGAAGTCACTGACGACCAAACTGGGTGGCGTTGGTCCGTCTCGTCTTCCGGGCTGGAGTCCACTTGACTCGCCTTGTGCTTGGCTCGAGACTTTACAGGACATGGCTCGCAGTAGACACCAGTGGCGCGTCTGCTGCTGTCTCCTAATTGAATTGCCTGTTTAAAGTGTGTTTGGTGCTGAGTTGTCGGTGGGGTAATGGCTGATTATGAAGCGTGTCAGTGAAAGCCGCAAGGAAGCTGTCTCGCCGATGCCGTCTTATCTTTGCACGATAGCCAGCTGTTTGTGACGGTATGTTGTCTACACAAGGTGTAGGCGCCTTGACCCTGAATGTTTGCTTAGGGCATTAAGGTTTTCAGGTAAGTCCCCCTTCTCTCCCTCTTCTTATTCTTTATTTCATAGGCCCTCATGGTTGTATGGCAGCGAAGCATCAGTTAAAATGGCTGATGTACTGCTGTTGCTGCTGCTGCTACTGATGATGATGATGTGTGCGATTGATCCCCAAATACAGCGTGCTTGTGTTTGCCTGGGAAGGAATGTGGGCCGGCTCCGTCGTTGGAACGTGACTGCCATCCGGATGTCTCCCGGTCTTATTCCTTCGGATTTACACTGGATGTGGTGCGTGTGGGTGGTGCAGCGCTAGCCACCCATCATCATTCTGAAGGCACAGGTGTTCTGTGACTGTCCCCGTGGTGGCTGCAGTGATAGGCAAATCCGGAACCACATGCCGTCAACCATATATGTAGGTCACTCTGACGTATGTGTAAGTGGACATGTTGAATAAATTTGTTGATGTAACTCTGAATTCGTGATTTAGTTCGCTGTTTTCGTCATCGTATGTAGGTGTTCAGGGAACTCTTCGAACTGGATGACGTTCGTGAAGTGGGAAAGATTCTCCGGAATGGGAAAATACAGTGTCTTTATTTAGTGGCGAGTCACATCCGCCACGTCACAGTGTTGTTCAACGGACCTTTATGGCTTTTTATACGGGGAACGGTTGCCAAGCGTAAACCCACTGCCGCCTAACTGTTCGCTGGAACGGGATTAACCCGAACCACCCAGCTGGCACAACCTTGTTGTTCGGCTAGCCAGGTTCTTCCGAAACACCTGGTCAATTCTGTAGAAATCGCAGATGAGGTTCTCCTTTCCCTCGAATTTGAAGCTCAGTTCATTCATGTGGGATGTGATGTCGACCGTGAGTAGCGACGTTGATAGCCAATTGGGATCTGACAGCTGTGGGTCAGCCCTATGTTTTTCAGTGAGGAAAATAGCTATTTCTTTTCCAAGCTTGTAAAAACGAAACAGAACCTTACCTCAACTGAGCCACCTCACTGATGTGTGATAAGCCAAATCACAGAATTCGGGACTAGTATCTTCCAGAAAAGACTAACTGACGGTGATTATGAGTATGTCCCCGGATGAAACGATGGGTTTCATTACGCAAGAAATACCTACGTCTTTCCCATAGACTGCTTGTTGATGTAAGATGCAATGTATGAACAGATCGGCCAGAATTTTCAAATCTTTCAACTGAGTCCTGACCTGCCCTACGCGATCTTTCCTCTTTCCAGCCATATTTCTCTCGCCGTCAGTTGTCACGCCTCGAAGTCGACTCCACGGACGGTCATAGTGTTGCATATTTTCGTGTAGTTCCACGAAGATGTTTTTCCCAGTTGTCGTTCCATGCATGTTGCATACCGATGCCAACTTTTTCCTTATATGAAACCACATTGACACTACGTATGAACACGAGAAGCTGTGGCCTGCTCGAGAGTTCAGTAGTCTCATCCAGCGCCAAAAGTGCAACAAAAATGTTCAACTGAACTTCTCGAAAGACTGATGGTTGCAAAGAAATCCTCTTTATCTGGACAGAATTCATTCACAGCTTCCATCATACACTCTTTAACTAAGTTACCATGCGTAAACCATTTTCCGCCCTCTGCCATCGTGTGCCCTATTTTATGACTAGTACGAGCGACAGCTACATTTTCAAAGAACTTTCTCGCGAAGAGCATTATTTGGGTTTCTAAACCACGTTTCATGGAATCATATTTCTCCAGTCGTTGCTTCCCAGAAAACCTTGCATATGCTGGCAGGTGTTTTGTTTCGAAATGATTGTACTCTTTCAAAATGGCGACACTTTCGTCGCATATTACGCAGCTGGTTTTCTGGTGCTTTGTGTTCACAGAGAAGTACTTTACTGCACATTCTTCGTTGAAGACACGACACGCGGCGTTCAGATTCCTTTTCTTAACAACCATGACATTCGTACACGTAACTGCATCCAAACAAGCCTTGCTAATATTTCGTTTAAATCAAAACTTAAACAGCCGTACGAAAGTTACGACTCACCGCCTTGTGCCTGCGTGTACAATAACTGTGTGGAATCAAGCGGACGTTCGAGCTAAGGGAGTGTCAAACGCTACCGTTTACCGTGCGAAGTGTTGCCTAGCGGTGTGGGTGGTCCCTACGAATGGGTAACACACTCAGTATCGTTCAAGCTGTCGAAAGTGGTAAGCGACATGACGGGACTAAACATGCCTGGGATGCTGCGGTGATATTCTATGAACATGTTCAGGGTGGGGTCATGCAAATAAATGGTGGACAGTGCATTAGTGTGAAAGCCATAGGTACAGAGCTAGGATGGGTGTGTGGATTATTTAGGTGCTCAAATGTAGGTATCATTGGCGGGCTGGATGAGCTAACGCCGCGGCCGTAGTTTGGTGCCCCCTGGTGTAGAAGATAGAGTGCTCTGTCCTGTGAGACGTTTGTCCTGCTCAACGATCCCCTAGCTGTTATTCCCACCACGGATTACCGAACCCATTTCTTGTCCCAACCCAAACTTTGTGTTCTCTGGCTCTTAATCCGGATTCTGGGAACCATTATCAACTCAAGTCCATGTTCATTTCCACTTTGAGAATTTGTCCCTCCACATTCAATCTCCTACATTCTGACTTAATTTACTTTTCTGAACAACTTCATTGTCGCTTCACAGTAACGCCTGATGTACTATCGATGCTCTGTGGTGTTTCAATCTCTGTATCCTAGCGCCATTTGGACACTTACGTGAAGGCTGTTGTTACACCGACGCGCCATGAGCGCGCCTCATGTTACCTATCGTTGCAGTAGTGACGTAACAATATTCCATTGTTGATACGACGACAGTGGACAGCCTATCCAAAACTTGTCAAAATGCTTGGAACGTTAAACTGAGCACTTTGTAAGGCAATTTAATCGACCTGAATTGTCAGATTTATCGTCGGACAGTGATCGCCTTGCTCCCTTGACTGTCCATTTGGATCCGTCTTCTCGCTCAGAAGTAGAACATGAGGTTGGACTCCTGAAGTTGAACAAGGCCGCTGGACCAGATAATCCCTATCCAGCGCCCTTCAAACTCAGGGGACCTGCTCTTCCTGAGGAATTGCAATAATTATTACTAAAACTGTGGGGACAGGAAACTGTCCCAATCGACTAGAGTAGCTCCGGTATAGTCACTACTTTCAAGGGAACTTCACTTTCGGAATGCGACAACCATAGTGGGATCAGTCTGATCTCCATCGCCCCCAATTTACTTGCTTCTGTCACCCTTCACGGTGTGATTGGCCCACGCGAAAACCAGATTCGTAAGGAGGGAGACGGGTTTCGCCGAGGTAAGGGCTACACTTCACTTTGCGTCAGTTGTTGTAGCACCGTCACATATATTGGCGGCCCACCGTTGTCGTGTTCCTTGACATCAAAATTGCTTTAGGTTCTGTGATTTGATGTGTTCTGTGAGACTGTCTGCTAACGAAAGGTGTGCCTGAGAAATATGTAAATATTATCCGAGCGCTTTACTCGCGTAGCTCGGGTAGAGTGAAGGCTTACGGCAAGCTGTCGCCGCCCTTCAATATCTCCGGCGGTGTAACATGGATGCTCGCTGTCATCTTTCCTCTTCAACTTCACTATTGGCGAAGTCGTAAAAATCGCGTTCTCTGGACACGACTTAGAGGGCGAATGACTTCTTGACTTGGAATATGCGGACGATATTGCTCTAATCTGTGATAACCCAAATATGCCAATCAGCACTGGACAGATTATCACTGGCTATCAGTCGTTTCGAGCTATGCTTTGCACTCTCGATGTGCAAAGCTTTCCTCCAGGATTGGCAGAGGCCGCTTCCTGCGCTGACCCTTGGTGGTGATCAGCATAAGCTGCTGACTGCCAGTTCAAGCCGCTGGCGGTCATTGGTTCGAATCCTGATGGATCCGATGGATGCGCACTACTGACGATGCCCAAAAGACTGAAACTGCAGTCTAGTGCTTTTCCGGGCATGTGGACGACTATCTGATTTGGAAACTTGCTGCGATGAACCTCACTTAATTACATCAAAAATCCTCTACTCATGAGTACATTAAACTACCTATGCCTGTGGAATCGAAGACGAGGTCACAAACCGTATGGCAAAAGTTCGAGTCACTTTTGCTGACTTTCACCTATAGTGTTGGCGCGATATCACATTCTTCCTAACGCGTAGAGTGTGCATTACAGCTGCACGTTCGACTCTGCTGTACGGTTGTAAAACCTGTCCCTTTGGATCACCAGACGTAAAGAGGCTAGTTAGGTTCGACCACCTATGCCTTCGCAGTTCGACTCATATCTGGTTGGAACACTATGTAAGCAATAATCGTGTTCAGCGCCTTGTTTATGGCACAGGCCTCAATCTGGCAGGATTATCTCGCAAGTATCGTGTGAGTCAAAAAGAGGAACAAACAGTCCCCCTACTTTAAGCTTCGGTTCCGTTGCATAGACCACTCATGTCCAGCCGAAGTGAGCTGCCTTGCGTGATATTTGATAAGGTGAGCTTCCTGGGGTAAGATGATTCGTTGATCTTGCTTCCAGCAACGGGATCATTGACCACTACTTTAGGATGGCTCAGGAAGAGGAACTGCTCAGCATCGTTATATCACTCATCAGGCTCCGAGGGCTGGACCGCGTGTTACACATACCTGTCAACCGAGTCCCGCGACGTGCGTTTGCGCGCCGGGGTTGTGAATGAAGGAAGAGGAGGGGTGGCCAAACGATGACTTGGCCAAGAGCAATAAAGGCCCTTACTACGAAGGTGGACTCGGTTGGAACGTCCCGGCTCCCTGGTCGGGGACCGAAGGACGATGAACACGTTTGGCTGAATACACTTGTTGATATGGTTAGGAGCCTCCCCCAGTGGCGTTTGTGTTGTGAGTTTCTTTGTCTCTCTTGTCTTACCTGTCTTCAATTACGATCTGGTTTCCTAGGCATAATGTAACTTTTTGCGGCACCATAGCCGGCTGGTAGCTTTCCTGAACGATGTTCATCCGTTGCTGGTGGCTCACCTGGCGTGCCTCTGTTGCATGTTTTTCTTCTTTACTTATGTATTACAGGACAAGAGCTGAGGTGTTTTCCACCTTTAGCCAACATGTATAATGAAATGTATAGATTCTTATCCCAGTTATTTGTGTAATCGTTTTCTAATTCTAGTTTGACATCTGTTCTTCAAACACTTGCCCCCTACTGCACACTACACACTCCTCTAGATTGATGTGCGCTGCCTCCGAACCATGCATATAAGTTGGTGGTGTAGGGTGCAAATTGGCTGTTAGAAATCCATTGATGATGGTTGTGGTCTACGCGCCCCTGGCGATTTTCGCTCGGTGGTTTGGGGCGATTGCTATCTGGAAGTTACACACGGTAGAAAATCCTATGGAAATCCACCAGTGTGAATCGGATTCGGCTTTTTGTAAGTCCCTGGGTAGCGTCCACAGATGCATGGCATTTTTAATCTTTTGTGTGGACTCCCTTACTAAGTGTAGTGTGGAAGCCGTCAAAGCCTGTTGACAACCGTAGTCTTTTGTCTATACAAATAAAATGCACATGTCGCTATAGTTGTTGGTGAGACGAACGATCAAGCAATACTAAAGAATTTTCGCAAATTGAACAGTGGTCGATTAAAACAGGACCTTTTCTGCTTGTCAAGATGGTGCTCAAGAGGTACTCTTTCACTATTTCATCAACAAATTTATATTTATCTGCCATCTCTTCATTAACTAACACCGTCCCTTTTGTACGAGTTATCGACGGTTTTCATGTCAGAGGCCACTTTGTTTTACTTGCGGTTAGATTCAATCTGTCTACTTAGTCTGTCTTCCGGATTTCAAAACTGTGTAATACCTGTGCCCTTCATTTATTTTGCCGTAAGCTTGACTTCCATTTTCGCGAAGCAGCTGCTTTCGCAAATCCCCACATACCAATTGCTTTCATTTGTTGTAGTCAGCTTCCTACTGCATAAATGTGGTTCCCTGTGCTTCTTTACTGTTCAAATTTTTCTTGGATGTCTGATTTAGAATCGTTGACATTTGATTGACCTTATACATTCAGTAAGATTCTCACATCTATCCAACCAGTTCACGAAAATCTGTGCCGGAAGAAATACAGTATAGTAAACTATTTATTCACATATTTCCATTTGGTATTTTAGATGCGCAAAATCCATCGGGACATTAAAGCGGGTAACATTTTGCTCCTAAATTCCGGAACAGCAAAGTTGGCCGATTTCGGTGTGGCTGGCCAGCTGTCTGATACTTTGGCCAAAAGGAACACAGTCATCGGCACTCCTTACTGGATGGCACCCGAAGTGAGTATGGTGTTTGTTTATAGATTGCTCGGCTATGTTACCGCTTCTGAAGAAATTGATCGCGCACTACCAGTATGCTGCTAACATGATCCAGCTGGACCTAGGCAGTAGACACTGTTGCAGGAGTCTATGTATTAAATATATATATATATATATATATATATATATATATATATATATATATATAATTATTCAACACGACCAATGTACAATTTGTAGTGCTGCAACACGTAGTTAACAACAACAAAAGGGGGAAATGGGTAGTCAGTGAAAGGATATGAAAAGTTTAGAAGGCTGTGTTGTGTTGGCAGAGATCTTTCCGGTTGCCCAGGAGTCTATGTAGTTTATCACAACTTCTCAAAGGCATTCAATCGGACAGATAAACGTTTATTTTCCGACAGGTTCATTGCGTATGTTCGCCCCCCATGTCGAATACGCAATTCAAACCTAGCAGCTATGGCTAAAGCACGGCCTCACAGCACTGGAGCAGCCTCATCGGGCCTCGAAATACGTCACTGGAATGCGCAATCTGCCATACGAACGAAGGTTAAAACTTTTGAGAGTATTCAATGGACGGTATCGCCGATTACGAGGCGAGCTGATAATGGCATACCTGGTTTTCACAATCCACATCATGTGTGCCGCTCTATACTGCAACTCAGCAGTTACACAAACTTGAGAGATCAACCCTTAAAACTAGCAGAACATTACAGCCGTTTGTAGTGTCATAGAACTTCCTTTCCTATTCGCGTGTCACTCGTGGAATGAATCTATCTTTCTCGAACCGACACTAGCCATATTTAAAGGTCGGTTGAATGACGCACCCAGCCACTTTGATTTTGGTACTTATCGCTATTTATCGCCTGTTGGAGCTGTGAAACCACGCGGTGTGTGTGTGCATTAAAAACGATAAGTTCATTCTGTTGACAGTAAAAGTACCAGTTGCGCTTTTCATTTACGCGTCTCAGGAACCCCCCACCAGACCACCCAAGCGGGCTTGGAAAGCAGTGCTTCTTAACCCTTATAAAGTCATTGTTCAAACGTCAGAGCTTCGGCATTGGTCGTCATCTTTTAGGGTGGATCAGAAGCTTTTTCCTTCACAAGCGCTTATAGGTAAGAGTGCTTGGGCCTTTGTCATTTCCCACCCAAGTGGAATACAGAGTACCACAGAGATCGGTACGGGGGCAATGGTTTTTCATGATGCATACCAAATGATATAACAAAGCTCATAAGCTGCTGGTGGCATCAATGTATGGAGTGACCAATGCACAAGATGATCCAACACTACTTCAAGCCCAGCTGGATATTTCCATGAATGATCAATACAGAATCAACCTCGGTTCAATGTGGAAAATGCAGCGCACTGCACTTACGGCCAGAGGCGTAGATTAGGATGGGTGGGGCGATCCGCCCCGGGCGGCAGTTTTAGTACCGTCGATACCAAACATAAAAGGCGAAATATCCGGATGGGCTGAGGGATAAAAATGTTTATGTTATTCTGTATGACCAACACCACCTTTGAGCCATGTGCCCAACCTGTGTGCAAATGTTCCTCCCAGCAACCTCCTTACTTGTCCCATTGTGGTCACTTTCACCACATTTACCTCAGTGTTCCGAACGACCATCCAATTCATCGGAAACTAATGTGCACATTACCCTGAGCCGATTTTGAGGCCTCCACCCGCCTGTTCTGTCTTCAGTCAGAGCGAAAGTTTACTACTGCCCCGGGCGGCAAAAGCAGTTGCTACGCCACTGCTTACGGCACCAACTGACTGGGCAACTAGAAGGCTCAAACCTCTTCCGGTGAAAAGAATCTGGGCGATTTTATTCAGGCCGACCTTGGTTGTTCGGATCTGGATGAAAGTGCATCAAAAAGGGGCATACAAAACGTGGGTATCTTGCGGCGTGCATTCGGACGATAAGATCCGTCTATTTTCTGGATCTTTTCGGCGCCTACTTACGTCCACACGTGGCATATGCAATAAAGGTCTGGCAGCTATGGCTGACAAGAGATCTCGCCGCTTTTTAGTTACTTCAACACCGGGCAACTGAGAACACTAAAGGCTTGTACTTCTTGCCTTGCGAACGAAGGCTGAGAATGCTTGCGGTCTATAACAACTATTTTGAGGGATCCCAGTCACGTATGTCATCACTGCTAAAGTTCAGTCGCAACGAAAATCTGAGAGTCCAGCATCACAATCTGGCGGTTTTGCATGTTGTCGGAATATTTTCCATACATGTTTCCGAAGCGTGAAATGCCCACCCGGAATCTGTCATCTGTGCTGATAGATCACAAAACCCGAGTTAACCGTGCATTCATTACTTTACACCACCCCATATAACTAATCCCCATTGCCAAACATGAGTGTCTGCTGGAGTATGCGTTCCATATTTTCCTCCCTCGCATGTGCTCACCAGGCTGTGACACGATTTTTACAGGCGTCCCACTTGTCGTCATTCCTTAAGATTTTACAGCAGATTCACAATTTTTAGTGCGCATACAGTGAGTTCACCGGTGTGGCATCTTTTTTACATTCACTATTCACCATGACCATCCTACGAGACGTGTTAAATTTTAGCTTCCTTACCTGTATCAAACCATTGTTTCATTGAATCCGACACGGCGACGATACTGGACCTTAACGTGGTGCGAATTGTCTCTGACGATGGAAGGGCACCGCCCGCCTTAAGCCAAGCAGCTCCTGATCACATTAATGCAAACCCGCCAACTGCTATCTGCGGCTGGTGGTAGTTGCAGGTGCATAACATACTTGGTGGCATCCGATTCCGGATTTGTCACTGCGGTTCCTATAGGGCAGCCACAGGACGGCTGCGCCTACTCGGTGACCATGGGTGGTTTGAGCTGCACCACCCACAACCTATCCACGCATCCCATACCCAGTGTAAACCCGAAGTAATAAGACCGGGACGCCTGTGAATGGGAGCCACGTTTCATCAAGGAAGCCGGCCCACACTCCTTCAACATGCGCAGCAGCGGCATCGCTATCTATCTCTGTAGGGAATCACGCGTACCAGACGTACACAAGGCGGTGGCTGGGCTGTAGTCCGCTCCACACTGAATGGAAGCAACCTTTGAGCCTAGCACGGTCACGGGACCGTGCACCGCGTTCCCGCAGGCAAAGATTGGCAGTCTCCTGAAGCCAGTATAATCAAGCTGGAGGTAGTTAGATATGTAGACACATTGTCAACATTCGCATCAAGCGCAGTCACACCGGGGATATCAAATAACTAACAGAATTTGAAGGAAAATAAACATGCAAACTGGACAGTGAATGTGCGACAGAATGGCAAAACAGAGCAAATCAAGAACGTGCATTTAGTCTGGGCAAATCCGACTGCCCAGCACACGATCAGCAAGCTGGATAAGCTGTTCCAGTATTTCGCCCTTCCAGAGATGTTAGTGACAGACAACGGCACACAGTGCACTTCAACTTCCTTTCGCGAGTGGTGCAAGGAGAAAGGAATTCAGCAGATCTTCTCACCTTCCTATCATCCTGATTCAAACGGACAGGCGGTACGGTTCGTGGATACCTTCAAACTTGCCGTTTATAAAGCGTGACAAAACAAAGTTCCAAAGAACGCGATCCAGTCTTTTCTGTGCATGTGTCGGAATGCGCTAAACCCAAACGCCCTAGATGGAAAAGCCCCTGCGAAAATATTTTCGGACGAAAGATCCGTACATCGCCGATAACCTTGTGCCAGGCAAGAGAAAAAAGCGTGGCAGTTGTCAAGTGGAAGGAAATCTAATAGAAAGGCTCTGTCATTTCAAAATTTGTGACATGGTGTACGCGCGAAACTTCCGAGAACCGATGAGGTGGTCGACAGGAAGACTGACCCGCAGGAATGGCCGAGTGGTCTATGAGCTAATGAGAAATGGGTTAGACACGTCAATCAGCTGAGGCCGAATTACGGCAGCACTCCAAGTCCTACAGAACTGCCATCCTTGCGGTGGAACATCTTGTTAGACATGTTTGGTTTGGAAGATGAAGCTGAACGGCTATGTTGATCACAACAGGCGTAAATCATCCAATTTCAGCCACTTCGACCATGCTACATTGTTTGGATAAAATCGTGCATTGATCAAACTCTCGCGGCTTAACGCTCATCATCAATATACACGTCAGGTGCATGTGGAAAACACCTCAGCTATTGTGGCACAATACAAAACACAACAAAATAACAAGAGGCACGCTGGCTGAGTCCCCAGTAACGGATGGACATCGTTCCGGAGAGCTAACAGCCGCCTATCGTGCCGCAAAAACAGAGTTCTATTACGCCCAACAAATGAGATCGTGATTGGAGGGGAAGGCTAAGCGGGAGGGGGATGGACAAAGGAACGCACAACACAAACGCCATTGGGTCCGGCTCCTAACCATATCAGCAAGTGTGTTCAACCAAACGTGTTCATGGTCCTTAGGACCCCAGCCAGGCAGTCGGGATGCACCAAATGCCGCCAACTTCGAAGTGAGGGTTTTCATTTCTCTCGACTAAGTCATCGCTTGGTCTCTTCCTCTTTAAACCACATGCCCGGCGCGCAAACAATGCACGTCGCGGGAGTTGGTGTGCTGCCATGCGCAACACGTGGCCCAGCCATTGAAGCTGAGCGGTTCACTCGCCCTTCCTGCACCAAATACGAGACGCCGAACACGCTCATTGCTCACGCGATGCTCCCACCAGACAAGAGCTAAGTTGCGAAGTCAACGATGATCGAACGTGACCAGCCTCTTTATATCTGTCGACCTGAGGGGCCAGGTTTCACAACCGTACAGGAGAGGTGAACGGACGGCTGCGTTGTAAACTCTGCCCTCCAGGGTGAGAGTAATGTCGCATCTGCGCCACAGGTGGCGGAGATTGGCAAAAGCACCTCGAGCTTTTGCTCTACGGTTCATAATCTCAGCTTCGATCCCACGGGCGGTAATATAGTTGCCCGGGTACTTGGATCCCTGAACGACTTCTAGCTTATCACCATCAAGGGTCTGCGCAGGGGTGGGTCCCTGCCAATCTTGGGGAACGATTGACAGCCAGTGTTAATCGGTCCAGTGCAGCCTGGCATGTTTGGGAACTGTCGTCCGCATACTCCAAGTCAAGAAGTCGTTCACCAGGAAGTAGTTCCACACCTTCTAGGTCGTATGCAGCGAACGCTGTTTCCATTACTTCATCAATAGCGAAGTTAAAGAGGAAAGGTGACAGCGGGCAACCTTGTCTCACACCGCTGGAGATATTGAAGGGTGGCGACAGTTTGCCATAAACTCTCACTCTGCCCGAACTATGCGCGTACAGCGCTTTGATAATGTTTACATATTTATCGGGCACATGTTTTCTCAGCAGACAGTCTTAAAGGGCACATCGATGCACCGAATCGAAGGCACCTATGATGTCAAGAAACACGACAACGGTGGGTTAACGTTGAATGCTTCCAAGTGCAATGATGTACTGTTTTCGCTGCATAAGGCAGATAATTACCAGAAACTCGTCGCTGACTATCCCCAACTTTACATCAGTAAAATATCTGGGAACCAGACTGAGTCGTGATTTATCGTGGTCAGTTCACGTGAATGAAGTATTCACCAAAGTCACGTGACTGTCCTTTTATGTCTCACATCTTCGTTCATCCTCAGTCTCCCATTCATCCTTGCATGTGTTCTACCACACTGGACGTACTGTTCTCCTATGATCTATCCGGGCCTATTGGGTAAGCATTTCACACTACTTCATAGGTCGGTGAAACACATATCTCGATGCAGTGGCATTTCTAAACCAACCTTAATTCGACACATTGTATCTGTTCATATTAATTCATGTGCAAAACTTGCTTCGAAAGTACTCACTGATATCAGCCATCCTCTACACAGCGTTCTATCCGACTGCAACGCGACCGGAAGTACAGAGCCATATAGGCCCTCACACGGGCCTACATGACTCATCTGTCATACCTTATCTGGCTGGATTTCTGTTTGATCAGAATATTAACATACAAGAACTGAACAACAAATTACGATAGTGTTCCTGTACCACCCATGTTTTAGCCACTATTTTCACAGTTTTGGCACGTAATATATTGTTTTTCGATCGCGCGTGTGTTACAGCTGAAAATTCACGCTTAAATGGGTGCATAAAAGCGAGTTCTTGACTTGACTTGAAATGACGCACAATGCAGGCCGACCCGAAAGCTCAGGAGACCACAATGGCTACAAATTGACCCCAAAGCGAAAAGCTATGAACAAAGTCGAGTTCGCACGGTACGCAAGCAGACTCAATTAGAAAAGGGTGCCTAGAGGCCGCAACCTAGGAACGTGGCACGGTTTCGAGTCATGAAGTGAGCTTGCGGCAAGTCACGCGGAAAGCTGATGAGATCAATCCATCATCATGACACGGATTGCTACCCTGACGCCGGTGGTACGGTTGAGTCAAGCGGGAAGCTGATGAATTCAGTCCGTCATCATGACACAGGCTACTACGCGACAGACGTGAGTGCGACTAGAACTGGCCAGTGCGGACCGCTAGCACATTTGGAATCTGTGACGTGCAGCCGGAGATGATAGCAGGTGACCTATAAACTTAACCGTTTTCCATTCCTAATACACTTCGGTGTTTTGTTTCTCCCCCGGCTGGGTTTGCAGCCCAGGGGGCAGGGGCGACGTCAGCGTTAGAACAGCCTTCATCCATGATTGGGTGAGACCGCCTCCTGCGCTTATCCTTGGTGCTGACAGCTAGAAGTCGTTCAGAAATTCAAGTATCCAGGCAGTTGTATCAGCAACTGAGAAATCAAAGATGGAGTCACAAATCGTATAACAAAAGCTGGAAGTGCTTTTGCTAATCTTCGCCATCTATGATGCCGGCGCGTCATCACTTACCCTGAAAGACAGATTCCACAATGCAGCCGGACCTTCGACCCTACTGTATGGTAGTGTAACCTGGTCATTAGATCGGCAGACGTTAAGATGCTAGTTACATTCTCCCATGAGTGCTTTCGCAGTTTGGCTCATATCTGGTGGGAACACCGCGTGAGCAATGAGTGTTCAGCATCGTGTGTTCTGTGCAGGAAGAGCGAATGAACCGCTCAGCACCACTATTTCAAGAACTAGGTTCCGATAGCTGGGCCACGTGTTGCGCATGCCAGCACACCGATTCCCGCGATGTGCGTTGTCCGGGCGACCGGAGTCTGGATGTAAGAGGAGGAGGGGAAGCCAAGCGATGACTTGGTCAAGAAGAATGAAGGCTCTCATTTCGAACTTGACGTCGGTCGGTGTCTCCCGACTGCCAGTCTGGGATTCCAAAGACGACGTTTGCTTGGATATACTTGTTGACATGGCGAGCAACCGACCTCAATGCCATTTATGCTGTGAGTTTATTTGTTCCTTCTCTTTAGCCTCCCCCT
>OX104066.1:97717302-97744124 GCA_944474145.2 Dicrocoelium dendriticum
AGGCAGCAGGGCGATATGAGGGTATCGCAACGCGTTGCGAGCTGGTGACCAAACAAATGGTTCATACGCCTTTAGGACCGCATAGGACCAGGGGCCCAACGCACCCTTGAATTACAATGCCACTCAGAGAGAGGCAAGGGGCAGTGACTTTATTTAGTGGCGAGTCACGTCCGCCACGTCACAGTGTTGTTAAGCGGACATATGTGGCTTTTTATAGGGAGAACGCTTGCCAGGCGAAAACCCACCACGTCCTGGAACACTGCCGCCGAACCATTCGCTGGAACATGATGATCCCGAACCACCCAGCTGGCACCACGAGGAGGTTGTTCGGCACACCAATGAAACAGTCAAAATCAAGACCAAGGCAATCTGATTGATTGCTTCAAGAGTTTTTGTGCACATAACACAGATTGATAAGCGCTAATTAGCAACGTCTCACTGATTGCCAACCTTATCGGGTTCCTGTTACGTAATAACACCTTGAACGCATTATTGGGGTTCACATGGTGACCAGTTGTCAAGAGGTGTTTAGCGATAGATGATGACGGACTCCGATACGTTCTGTGTGGCGTTCCGTTCTGTTGCACTATCATTTGTTCGACCCACCTTGGCAAGTGCTCAGCCACCCTCTGAGCCAACCAACGGTTAGTCTTGCCTATGTAAACATCACCGCAACTGCAGGTGAATTGATAAACCACATGAGAGGCCGAACTAGCCGAAGGGTAGCTCTGACGGTCCTGAAGAATCAGTTTCCGGGTAGTGTGCATGAGGCGCAACTGGGCAGTCGTGTATGTGCGATTTAGGGCGGACTTGAGCTTGTGTCCGATATCATTTGCCGATATCATTTGGACGGCAGAACCAAATAGACAGCTTTTTTCTCTGCCGTTTGCACTGGCAGTTTCTTCTTGGGGGGGGGGGGTTGCTGTGCACTTGGATGAACTTTTCGGGATAACCATTCGATACTAAGGTCCTATACAGAAACTTTTCTTCAGCTTCCAGCAATTCCGGACTACAAATTCGTCTAGCCCTGTAGAAAAGTGTCCTCACTAGACCGCGTTTGTATGCAACCGGGGCGAAACTGGAAAAGTGAAGGTACTGCCCACTCCAAGTCGCCTTGCAGTAAACGGTGCGCTACAGTGTACCTCCATCCCGTCTCTTGCTGAGGATATCCAAAAACGGCAGGCTGCCATGTTGTTCTATCTCTTGGGACACCGATAAGTTGGGGT
Source organism: Dicrocoelium dendriticum (assembly GCA_944474145.2). Taxonomy (NCBI): domain Eukaryota; kingdom Metazoa; phylum Platyhelminthes; class Trematoda; order Plagiorchiida; family Dicrocoeliidae; genus Dicrocoelium; species Dicrocoelium dendriticum. The sequence continues at coordinate 97,718,529 of OX104066.1, forward strand.
GAATTGAACCCAAAGTGGTTAACAGTCGCGCAAAATGTTCGCTTCTGGTGAGTACCAAAATGTCATCCACGTACCGTTTGTACAGTTTCACCTCAACAATACTGGCAGCAACTTGTCTTTCAATCAAACCAAGAAAGATATATGCTAAAACTAGTCCTAATGGGCTGCCCATGGCGACCCCGTCGATCTGCTTGTATGGCGTCCCCTCAAACTCAAACCGTATATTTTCTGTGCAGAGTAGAATCAGATCCCTCAAATATTCCACAGGGAGGCCCACATGCATGTTTTGACTCAGAATGAAATGACACAAATCGTCAACTGTTTCATGAAGGGGCACGTCTGTGAATAGTGAGTCCACGTCTACAGAGTACATGAGCTCCGAGCCCAGTGAGCATTATTCCAGTGTCCCCGCCAGTTCGAAAGAGTCTTTCAGGCAGTGCACAGTCAGGAGTTTACGCACTGGAACTAAGTTCCGCCAGCCACCGAGCAACGTTATAATAGGGCGAGTTGTTCATATACATAATCGGACGCAGTGGCTTACCTGGCAATGTAATAATGAACAGGGATGACTACATTTTGGATGATAGACGTAAGTTCCTGAGAGATACGACACCGGGGGAATAACATTTTGGTGGAGAAGCAGGTAGCAAGGAAACTCCAGCTACTCTTGCTACCTGGATACATCACTGAGTCGCAGTACAGGCAACTGAAACCGACTGGGACGCAGACACCAAGAATAAGGGGCGCACCCAAACTGCACAAACCATAAAGAGACAGCATGCAAGCACGCGGTTAGTAAATCGAATACAGCGTGCCTACAAACGCTGCGCCGGTGCTGCCTACGTTCACTGCGGGACCCGTCATCGCTTCGGTAGTGGTCCCGAGTGGCCTCGCGCATGGCTGACACCTGAAATATATATATATATATATATATATATATATATATATATATATTTCAGGTGTCAGCCATGCGCGAGGCCACTCGGGACCACTACCGAAGCGATGACGGGTCCCGCAGTGAACGTAGGCAGCACCGGCGCAGCGTTTGTAGGCACGCTGTATTCGATTTACTAACCGCGTGCTTGCATGCTGTCTCTTTATTTCAGGTGGTGGGTTTTCAATGTTGCCTAAATGCTTTTCTTTCTCATATAAATGTCTACCTGTACTCTATTCCATTAATTTGCACACCTCGCTTAAGCCAATTATATTCGATTTCCGTAGCATTTTTGTGTTCGTGGCATTCCGTAAAGTATACTTTCTGACATCGTGAACCTATCTAGGATTCGTTTGTAAACAGCTTCTTTCACATGCTTATTAACTTAAGGTTTGTGTCACCGTTTTCTTATGCATTAATCGAGTTATTTTCTCTCTCTCTCTCAAGTGATTGACTGTTGTTTGATATCCCTGGGGTGGCTGCGCTTGATTTGCATGTTCACAAGGTGCCTACCTGTCTATTACCCACTACCTCGTCCATACTGGCTCCAGGAGACAGTTTCTCGTTGCTGGAGGGGACAGGGTGCACGGTCCTTGTGGCCGTGTTAGGATCAAAGAGTGGTTCCATGCAGTCAGTGTGGAGCGGACTACGGTCCAGCCAGCGCCTTGTGTGCGCTTGGTTCCCAAATACAGTGTGCTTGTGTTTGCCTGTGAAGGAGTGTGGGCCGGCTCCGTTGATGAAACGTGGATCCCATCCGCATGCCTCCCGGTCTTATTCCTTCGGGTTTACACTGGATATGGGGTGTGTGGATGGAGCTGTGGGTGGTGCAGCGCAAGCCATCCATGGTCTCTCTGTAGGCGCAGGTGTCCTGTGGCTTGCCACAGTGACAGGCAAATCCGAAACCGGATGCCGCCAACCATAAATATCTGTGTGTGTTTCTGCTTGTATTGTGTTTGTGACTGATGATAACAATCGAAATATTGACATATCGCAATATATGTCTTCTTTCTGCTTGGAGAAAATGGATGAAGGGGAACAAATGTTTTACGTGTACTTCACATTCTGCACTTCAGGGAGCTTCATGAATTGATTTAACGAATTTTTTGACTTCAGCCGGGATACATTTATCATTCTTTAGGTACTCTGCATTAGATATCATGGTGGCCTGCTGCACATGATCACTGTCCTCTATTCAGCTCGCCGCGTCTGTTTCTTTGATGGGCGTAGCAGAGAAGTTTCGTCCTATTTCGGCCCTATGGAAAGTTGTCACCCGAACTCACCATCCGGATTTCTTTCCGTTGATCTACCATCTTCTGGTCGAAACTGCCTGAAAGGATTATTCTGCCTTCTTCCACTTCTCGAAAAAGGATATGCGCTACTAAGAGCAGGGTATGCAACGCACTGCGACCGGCGTCACCGAGCGGATCAGAATCACAACCACTCCGGAAACTGCCCGCTTTGATCAGTCATGCAAAAGAGAGTTGCTCGTATCTGGAATGGTAACCGATTTGGAGCGACTGGAGTCTGTCAACAAGTGCTTCTCAACAAACTCTGTTTAGTCTTAGGTACTGCACTTTCTGAGTGACGTTTCCTGCACGCCTACCGACCTATTACTCCCTTGTGTATTATTTGCCGCTCCCGCACTTTATTGCGTAAACCGATTGATGGATATGAGGAGGAGCTGAAAAATTAGGCGTTCGTTGTCTTTGCTTGAACCTAGCAATCAGTCACATCACCAGTCAAGCAACTCGTACCTAACCCACTTGTATGTCGCCTTTGCATCTCTGAACCGATTTCCTGTACAACGGTTCTAATTACTAACTGCAGTACGCCTTTAAAGTTAACCGTTTCACTTTTCATTGCTTGAATTTTCACCTAGTAAATCTTATGAATTCAGACTATTTTATGTTGACTAATCTGGTCCCTTTGCCATCAACAGTCTATCGTCATGACTGCTAGGTTTACGGCCACTCTGGTGATCAAATTATAGGGAACTGATGCCAACATTTGCACCGCCAGATTTGAAAGGAGGATATTAATCACTCCTGGGAATACCCGGCACCAAGTGTTATCTGCCTGCCCGTGACATCCTTTCGTGGCCAGTTGAAGCCGTAGGCTAAGCGCCGCATGGTTTATTGTCGTTAGATCAGATGCCGGTGCCCGAGTGGTCTGCACGTTTGCTTTCCAACCATAAGGTCACCGGTTCGAATCCGCGTAGGGGTGGGCGTCCTCGCGGTATACTCAGCCCGCGCGGCAGCGAAGCGCCGTTACGGCGTATAAGCTGACACATTTCATTTCATTTTATTATCGTGCACTGGCTAGGTTGTATGACATGGCTTTATAACTACGATGTACTAGAATTCCGCTCTTATACTCTCCGATGACAAAAACCCCCTCTCTTCATGTATGTTGCCTTTTGACACACCTCTTCTTGTGAAAATGCTTACTATGATTGTTGGGCTCCACATCCTCCTTTGTATTTGTCTACTGTTCATAATCAGGTCATCCAAGAAGTCGGCTACAATTACTCAGCCGATATCTGGTCGTTGGGTATCACTGCTATCGAGATGGCGGATGGGAAGCCTCCTTTGGCTGACATCCATCCTATGCGTGCTCTTTTCATGATTCCAAGCCAGCCTCCACCAACACTACGTAAGCCGAATGTCTGGTCCATCCAGTTTCGTAACTTTGTGGCTTCGTGTCTCGCGAAGTCTCCAGAAAGTCGTCCCACGGCGGCAGCTCTATTGCAGACGGAATTTATCCGGAGTTCAAAATCGTGTTCCATTTTGCTGTGAGTCCTTGATGTATCGTCGTAGCGAATTATACTCATTAAGCGCTTGCTTCAAACCAATACACATCCTCAAAGCAACTCATGGGCTCCCACCGTGACAACGAGCAGGTTATCGATCAGTCACACTATTGTTTTCTCGCGTGTTGATACATTTCCTATGCTTGTGCCATTAATCACTACAGCCTGTCATTATAATTTCCTTCAGACCATTGATAGATGAAGCAAACGCAGCTCGAGAGAAACGCTTGATTGAATCAAAAGCAGCCATTCTAGCGAGTAACCAGCCCAGCGTTCAAGGTGAGCTAGACGAGAAAAATGAAGAAACCAAAGGGTCCGCTGACGACACTGCGCGTGACGACTGTCTAGAGGATGACAGTGGAACCGTGGTACTGCAACATACCCTCAACACAAAGCACAAAGAAAGGTGTGTCCGAAATCCTACAAGCTTCGAGCCATATTAGATATATGGTGACAATTTTTAACTTTCCTACTTTAACACGCTAAGTAGTGATAATCCTCAGGTTCGTTTTTACCATTATATTTCGTCTGACATTAGGTCTTAACATTACACGCTATATTTACTGCAATCTCTAAGCAATGGTGTCTGTCCAATATCAGGCAACATGCATCTGAGTAGCCGGCTCGTTCGTCAGTATCTCTTCCATCGCAGCACTGAGGAGAGTGCTATGAAATTGGTGCAACCTGATAGCTGGTTGTGATTTTTCATGAAAAGAAGCCTTGGGCCGAAAAGCCAGTTCACTGATCTTCGACTATTTGCTCCATATACTTCTCATGACTGATCTCAACGCTACTTACAGTTGACCGATTTATTAATGTTCGTCTGGCGCTTTTCTGGATTGGTACTTGACATTTGTGGCTTGTAATCTAATTGCGATGAATCAAATAAGTATTTACAAATCCGTCTAGTCATAAGTTCACCAAGCACTAGGAGAAAATGGCACGCTTCTTGAGTTTTTAAGCAGGCCGGACACATCACAATAGACAAAATTTGCTTGGCGTATGCCATCAGAACTAATTCGAAGAGTGGAACCAGCGCCCGATAAGAAAACAGTCGACAAAATAACTGGGGATGAAGTACGATACGCGCTTCCGACACAAGTCACATCTCGTTCACCTCTTTTCACACGCACGGTGACACCAAATAACAGTATCTCAACTGTTGCCCAAAAACGATCAACCGACAGCATTGCCGATCCGTTTTCGTTTGCATGCTTTGACCGGGCTTAGTAGTGGCTCCTATGATTGGCCGCACTCTGTAGTTACGGTCCTTCACTAAATGGTCGTGATAAGAAACAGCTATAGTAGTCGGTTATCACAACGGGCACCACTCTGGATTCTAACCGGACATATGGTCTCCTGCTGAAATGAGCCTCAATCATCGGTTATCTTTTATTTATCCGCTCAATAGTCCTATTACTATAAATCACTTCCCAACAGAACATTGTATTGACCCGACTCGAAATCATTCAGTCATCTAACTAAGGTCTACGATAATGCAGACACTATGCTGCGCCGTCAAACACTGGTCTCGGTAATTCACAAGTACTCGTTTTACAAACGCAGACGTCAAAAGAACTGTGATTTGTTCGTTCACTTTTGCTATCAGCCCGAACGGCGTAGACGGGTGCGCTACTCTGGTTTCTGCAGACACTGGAACCTCCACCGGCAGTCGTGGCCCTTCCGATTCAGGTGGGCGCACATCCTCCCGGTTCCAATATGATGAAGACGATCTTGGAACCATGGTGATCAACCCCAGTGAAGATGAGGACAGCGGCTCAGTGGTTGTACACGACACGGAGGGTTCTCTCTGTCTAGACGAGCAAGAGCTGGAAAGACGCGAGGCACTCGAATTACTGGATGCAGCTGTCCCGGCTGGTTCAGGCGGTACGTTGACACGAAACGCACTCAACCCCGAGGCTATACTTCGAAGCGGGCAGCGTGGGTGAGTATTCTCCTTATCACCGGTTGATGTGCACCAGAACTCGTGTGGCTGTAAAGATATGGATTAAGTTCACGATCGTGTAGGAGTTCTGCTGTATCTTGATTTGGGACCGGCCCATCACATCACGTGGCGCACTTTCGGTTCTCAAAAGCGGTCCATTCCACTAAGTGAAATTGCGGTAAATTGGTTTTGTTTCCAATAAGTAAACGTAGAGCCCGAAGCCATAAATACAGTAGGACGTTTGAGCCAGTGAATACCGTGCACCTCCCTCTGCATAGTGCTATCACCGACACTATACCAACCCCTGCTTTTGGTTTCGCGATCTTAACGAACTGGATCGATCCAAGCAACACATTTCCTTTGTTGTTTCCCTTCCTAAGCCGTTTGCCTCCACGTAGCTGGAATAATCCAACACAATCAGCTCTATCTTGACTGTGCCACCGAATTATATGAACCATTTCCTCCACTTTGATTCTAGTGCGCTCTATTTCAACTCTCTTTCGTAGTATAAGTGACGTTGAACCTTCGCCTCTGGGACAGCCATTAGGAGCTCAACGCCCATTCGCTCCATTTTCACGTGCTTTGCAACCGAATGGTCTCTTCCCCGGTGGACTGGCCAGTGAGCCTGGCGCACTTAACCGGCTTTCTTATTCTGAACTGCAACAGCTTTTGAGCACGCTGACTGTGGACTTGGAAACGGAGCTCAGAAATTTAGCTGTCCGATATCGGCACAAACGACAACCTTTGTTGGACGCGATTGCTGAAAAAACTGCCCTGGTAACTGAAGCAAAATTGTTGGAAACCGGCTATTCAAGTCCGAACAAACTACCTCTGCCTACCTCCACGTAACACCAGAAGGCGCATCAGTGGCAATCATCAGTGTCTTCCAGTTAGAGAATATGTTGCTACAATGTGACTTATACTTTATATCATTTCACTCCAGTGGCTTTTGTCTTATGTCTCCCAGTCGCTTTAAGTCATCTGCATTTCCATCACCGCAGCCATCACAGAATCTAAAAACAATACAGCGAATTGTGCAGCTCTCAAACTATTTGTTTTTCTTTCGCGTTGCAACATTGAACCATTCCAAACGGAGCTCACCATCTTGCACGTCCACAATCCAGGCAACCAGAACGATATCCAGAAAAGCTGCGTTGCGCAACGGCACGTCAAGTCCATGGCTCCATCAGCTGAAGAGCACAGGTGATGACCGAACATGGTGGTTCGTGGAAATTTAACCAAGCAGCGGAGATTTAATCGTGTATTTGTTAGATGAGCATCAGTGGTGCTAATGACGACGTGATAAATCAAGCTCAGGTAACCAAAACTAAGCACGTCATAAGTTCTAATCCCAATAGGGGACTACACGCAGTTCTGTGTGCTTTTGACGCAGCCAAGAGCATGGAGCAATTCGATTTGATAGCAGTGTTGGACACAGGTAGGTGCAAACACAGACGCGTCTCAAATTCAGCAGAACAGCAGTTACCTGCGCTGGGGACTATGGGAGGTATACAAGGACGGGCAGCCGAGTAAGCAGAGAGGTACCGGCTGGTTTGCTAAAACAGTGTGACGGTTGAAATTTGATATGGTACCCGTAGGCTCAGGGGCTCAAACCCAACCTGAACGACCAGAAGATTATGTTAGTCAGCTTCACACACTCCGTACCTGAAAGCAATCACGACATGTCTCCTAAAGACGGACAGTTATCGCACCCAGTTGAGATTGTTTCGTATCATTTGGTCAATCCGGCGCGATGTGCAACGACAAAAATAAAACTTTGACTATTCTTGGCAGCAGGATCAGTTGCTAAGTCATGATTGCTGAGACGTCCCACATTTCTGTAACTTAAGTTAGACAGAACAATAAGCGCTTGTTTGCGATGGGTAGCGAGTGATACGAGACAAGGTGGCGTCATATGTCAGAGCGCATACAGCTCGCGGAATAGGAACTACTCGCTGAGAAAATTGCAAAGTGAAAAAAGATTTGGTTTGGTTCTTGAGCAATAAATTGACTCCCGGTGTACCGTTGCCACACAACACGGTAAGCTCCAACATCAAAAGAAAATTAGGTTCAAGTTAAGGTTTATGCACCCGTGTGGGGGCGGGCATTTGTGTTAACACTACGGATATACTACAACATAAAATCGGTGAGAAAATGATGTGAAATGATACGAAAAATAACGATCATTTTCTAATAAACAAATGTTCTCACAATTGTTGCATTGTCACTTTTGGGTCGACTAACAAGTGAGACAGATAAGGCACTATGGAGTTGCGATGCAAAGAGAAAATAGAAGTTTGATCGCGTGGAGGAAATAGATGCCGTACTTGCTAAAACTGCAGTGGGTGAGAGGAATCGTCAAGGATCTTGGATGGGAAGTTAAGGCATGCGTAAGAATGCTTGCTAACCATAAAAACAGACGAGGGAATCTGTCTAATCCGGAGCATCAGGAAATACATTTTGGTGATCGCACAAGAGAAGCGTGGGGAAAATAACGGACAGTACAGTCTATGGGGAATAACACATGCATTTACAAACCTTCGAATTAGTGCACGCGGTACGGAGAGTTTTCTGAGCCTAAGGGAGTAAAAGAAAGTCTTCTGACCTTTTGAAAAGTTTCAAGAATGTCGGCCAGGACAAACTGTAGGACAAAAAACACCGAGATACTTTGCGGGATATGAACGAGGGATGCTTTGGTCACTCACGACCAAAGGTGTTTAGAAAAGAAAGCGGTCTGTCGGTGCGGATAAAAAAGAATGTGATATCACAACACTTGAAAGAGTTAAGGGAAAGGGAGCTTGACCAAGTCAAAAGTTCGTCAAATCCTCGTTGGAGTTTATGAGATTCCTCAGTTGGGGTTGTAACATCCTAGGACGACGTTGTCAGCGTACTTACACCTGATGGAACTGGTTGATCTAGACAGATGCTCAACATAGAGAGAAAACTGAAAGGGGGATAGAATGAGCGCTTGTAAGACCCCACGATTGGCTGGGAGCGCGGAAGATCTACCACACAACTGCTTGAGGTGTAGGCGATCCGTAAAATAGTCACGCATTACACTACATACGTATGGGGGTACGCCGTTTTCGAATAAAAGATTTAGCAGTAACGATCTGTCAAGGCTTCCAAAGGCATCTGTATAATCAACAGCAGTCGCAGTTGTTTTTTATCCAAGGCAGATGCAATGGAGTGCACAATATACGAGACGGCATCCAGTGTAGAGCGTTGTGGTTTGTATGTTTGGTATCAGTCTTGTCACTGGTTGTGAAGACTCGGGGAATTAGTACTTTTCCTAGCACGTTCAGCAGCACGGAGGTGCACGTTGCCGGCCGATACTTCTGTGCTTCCTTCCGAAGCACAGGTGTTATTCTGGTTGTTTTCCAGATGTCGAAGATAGTGCCAATCGTTAAACATCGGTTGAAAATCTGTCGGAGGTGACTGGAATGCGTCCACACCCATTCAAAGCCTTATTTGCTTTAGTCTTGTGAGATCCTTGTAAACACTGATCAACTAAGGTGAGAGGGTCACTGATGGGAAAAGAAGATAGGGAAACGTGTTGGATGACCCAGATTCAGTGTTCAGCTTGTGGGCTAATGAAACATTCGCCGGCGAGTTGCCTCAAGAGGTCACGGTAACTGTGATTTCCTAAAACGGCTTCTGTGTATAGGCTATCTCGGCTTCAGACGTTTGACACGGGTTAGCTTATATCTGTAAGCTTCCTTTTTTCTACGCAGTTGCTTGAGTAATGGTGATGAAAATCTATCAATCCTTTGGTAGATGGTCACAATGGGGCAATAAAGATTGAAACAAATCGATGTAGTCTGTGCGGTGCTCGCACTGAGCGTCCATTGGCGAAAACTGAAAAGTCGGTTGAATAGAGCGTCGATTTGGGCTTTGAAATGTTTTCCGTTGAGAAGTTTCACCGCTTAACAGTTCTGAATGGCCTTGTCATCGAAACGTAATTGGTCTTACAGTAAGCACCTGGGCATATCTTGATGATGCAATGATCCGAATTACCAAGTGGGGCACATCTGTGTGGGAAACAGATATTTATTAGTAAAAATTAAATCCGAATGTGCGTCGCGCCTGGTGGGGAACTCCACCAAGTTAGTGAGATCCAGCACTTTAAAGAAGACTGTCACTTCTATTGAAGTCACCAGCGATGATATAGAAAGAACTTTCTAACTTCGGTTGCGATTTAAAGGCAGGGTGATCTGCAAACATCTTTATTTCTGACAGTGCTGCGTTAGGCGTTCCATAAACGTTCCCAACTACAACAGATAGACTTTGGTTTACACTCCAACAGCTGTACGTGATCACACCTCCGCAGTGGTGAGGCCTTTCCTGCGCGGTCGGATCAGATGTGTTGATAGTCATTCAGTTTCACAACTCCATCTTCAATGTCGAGATGTAACCAACTTCATTGTGACATTAAACCTGCGTTCGAGAATTCCGTTCATTTTGAAGGGCCCTCGAGACCACCAGTTTTTTCGACATTACTGGACAGGATAGGCGATTTGTGCGCTGGCAGGACAGCGTCTGAGTCCAGCTTGCCAACCAGCACGAGGTTTTTTCTTCCCCCAAATATTTCTTGGTGGTTATATTTGACAAGAAGTGAATTTCGAACAACTTCGCGGAGCGAAATCAAACGGTCAACTTTACTGATCTTAAATAGGTTCACTTAAACAAATGGGAAATAAGATATCGAAACAGGTGGGAAAATGATGTCCGCAGTGAGCAGCGTAGAACATTCCAAGCACAACAGCAACGGCCAAATTGGAGGCCCCTTCAGGTTGTAAGGGACAAAATGCTATATGCAATAAAAGTAGGTAAACAGGTGAGAAATTTAAGATCGCGTTGTGTAATCACCGAAAACGCTTTTCACTAAGACGCCTAGTAACGCGGTACCTTCATGTACATGTAACCACAACAAATATGAATCAAGGCTTTCATGAGACGCTTTCTGCTCCAAATACCCTACGGCAGCGAACCCGTGAGCAGGTGCATTTAGGATCCTAAATAAGGGCCAGGAACTAGTTGTCGTACACAGACGAAGTAGTCTGACGCGAATGCACTTTTAATCCTATCAGAGGATTCGTTTAAGTACTACAGTAAAATCCCCTAGGTTGACTACCACTGTAAGATGACGGCTTTACTTTTCATGGATCCACACCTCTTTACGCTGACCAGGCCCTTGAGTGGTCAACTGGACTTTAAACATCAAAGGATGAGGGGTTCTGAAGTAGCCGGTCACTTGATCCAAAGGCCTGAAAGCTGGTCGATCGAATCCTGACCGGCACTCATTTCGCTTTCTTTGCGGGTAAGACGCGATCCCAGTTCGTTACATGACAAATCGTTAAAGTCGACATCAGAAGGTTTATAATTACCACGACAATACAGATTCACAATGCATAAAATGCTAACGTTTAGAGGTTCATCCCCATCAAAAATGGATGCTTTGGAGTAAAAGGAAGCGTCACATCCGCACCTCAAGATGGAGACTGCTGGAGGAAAGAGAAACATAAACGCTCGATCAGTGTACATTTAAAGCATCAGTTCTCAACCTAGGGGTAAGTACCCCCAAAGGGTTAAAATGGAATTTTTACATGGGTAAATACGAGGACTATCAATTTGTCACCAAAGAATATAATGGCAAAACCATCTGTGTCAAAACATACAAATAACTACTTAATCACCATTGATAAGCTGTGTCTAATCATTAGTGATTTAGCAGTGAATTAGATGATATTCGGTAATAAATTTTATTGCCTAAAATACGAATGCAAAGCAGCGCAGCTAGATGACGCCTCTATCGCCTCGCTGGTCGATCGTTGTTCTTTTGAGTCAGACAGTCGTTCGCCGAGGTGAATTAGAATGAACATCAAGGTGGGAGCATAGGTCAGTCGAGCAGGTAAAGAAGCGAACGATTTTTTAAAAGGTAGAATAGGCAGGCAGGTGATTAGTGTTCTGGACGTATCGAAACTGAGTGCTGGTAGGAGGCTGTCATGCAGGGCAGACTTGGAAGTGATGGTGGAAACAAATGAGAAGCCACTGAAATATGTTCATATTGAATCAAGGATCACACACTCAACCAAGAATCTAAATGAACTTGGAGCACGATGTGAATTAGCCGAAATCATAAATTGTTGGAACTAAGCAATATAAACCGCCCCATAGACGTATATCGCTTTTCGATTTAATAACAAATTGCTTAAAAATAGGTGTTCATGTGAGAAAAAGTAAAAAGTGTTTATTTTCCGTAAATTATATATATCTATATATTAATTTGCAGAAAATGAATACTATTTTTATTTTTTCTCAATTACATGAACACCTATTTTTGAGCAATTTGTTATTAAATCGAGAAGCGATCTACGTTAATGGGGCGGTTTATATTGCTTAGTTCCAACAATATATGGCTTCGGCTAGTTCATATACATATATATATATATATATATATATATATATATATATATATATATATATATATATATATATATATATATATATATATATATATATATCAGTCGAGCAAAGTAACTAGCCACACGGTCATCGCAAACGCACAATAAGTGGATGTTATCGATTTAAATTACGGGCTATCACTTGAATAACCATTCGCTGCTACTGGTGGCTATTGTCACATAAATATCTAGTGTGTGTGCTCAGTCGGACTGGAGGCAACATGTACTGGCAAAGAGGCATCAGTAGTACGCCGGTTCGCAGGACTGACGCTTCGCTGCCGCGCAACTACCACCGTTCGCACATGAGAAGGTCCCCATGCCCCTATGCAGGCCCGAAACCGCCTATCAGATTACAAAACCAGCTCGTTACCTTTAGACTGCGAGCCGGATTCGACGTAAGATACCTTGTGAGTCGTGCGGTCGGAAATCAGGTTATGTAAACTGCAGGCTAATAAATGAATCACACGTAATCTGTGCCGTTGGAAATCTGATCAGCCAACACGAGTTCGCATAATCGGACAAACCAAGGTTTAAGCAGACGGCGTACTTTTCGTTTGTATTCGAAGTTGTTACCATGCTGTTGATCGGTGTGCTTCCGTTTTCTCGAATCATAATTCCGGTTGTACTCTGACCTTCCTTCATCATTTGGCCGGTATTCGTTGAAACGTCTCATCCGATTCGGGGACCCCCGGATGGCATTATCACTTCGTTTAAATTTGCGGCTACTCCCTCCTTTCGGGCCGTCGTAACCATCTGAGCTGCCTCCATCGCTACTGTAAACAAGACCGAGTCGGGAGGAACCAGGTCGATGGAAACAATCGGATGCCAAATGTCCTAGAAGGAAACAAGTTGTACGGGTGAAGTTACGAATGATACAGTGAAGGTGATATTGGAAGAATGAACAGAAGTGGTTTCTGGACCAAAGCGAAGTAGTTTACGGCAAGCGCACATGAGTCCCATAGGTCGATACAACAATTGTCAATTTCAATGAGAATGGTGGGGTAATTGAAACTTCCGCTTGAACGCTGGTATGACTCCCTGTTCCAGCTGTTTAACTCCGCAACTCTGATAATTTGAGAAAATGAGGACTGAAGTTCCTACAAACCTACAAAGCGGTTTTGTCGTTTTTCTCTATAATATCGGTTCATTGCTTGCCCCGACAGGCGCAACCGTTGTTCGGCAAAAGCTACGTCCGTAGCCAACAAACGACATGATCACAACCGCTTTTAGTGTTGGGCTACCTTCAGAACTGAACTAGGAACGCACCAGTTTCTTAGACGGGGAGTTACGGAACCGTCAACGACGGTCCAAAGCTAGTTAACTATAACCTCAGTTAAGAATTTTGTGACTCGCACTTGGTTTGACTTGAAAGACCGAATAAGCTGTATTGCCAGTCAGATACATTAGCAAAACAGGGAAGATGTCTGGAAGTAAAATATTAAAACAAGGGTGGAAAGTGTAAATAAAACTGTTCTGCGCATGGAGGAACCGAGAAATGTCTACAAACCCTGGTTGCCATATTGGCCTATTCTGGTAAACACAAGCATTAGATTTACCGGGCCGGCAAGCGACCTGTGTGAATTCAAATGCGTCTCATAACTGAAATCACAACCGACTCAGCGTGCTGTGATGCAGCTGGTGCACACAACATACCACAGGACTAGAAAATGTGTTGAGGAACGGACGAGTGCCTCAAAATGACTCTTCACCTAGTCACTAACCGTAAGAAACGATTTCTACCGTGGCTCGGTGGCTTAGATGTTGGCTGGCATCCGAAGGATCTCGAGTTTGAGAAGCATCTCTGCTATCTTTGCCTAACGAGCGCAGGTAATTACCAGAGCGGTCTTGGAGCGCGCTGTTGAGAACAGGCAACATCTAGTATTTATCTGCTTTAGATGCGGTGCTGTAATCCATTCGGACAACGAATGTTACAAAGCGGTGTCCTATTCCTTCTTAAATACGATACATAGTAGCATACGGACGCGACAACTACGGGCGGCATTTGATGCAGAAATAAGTCCCTATAAGCCAGGCGCTGCCTGTACAGAATTCGCACTAAATGATCTGGGACAGCACTCGATACCTGTGCTTTTTAGCTCAGTGGATCTACATATGAACCATGTTAAGCGGCTGCAAAAGCCGAATCTGTCCAGTGATTGGCAGGGATGTCACGGACAATGGGTTCGCTAGCTATCCGGTAGACCTGTGCGGATGCTAATTGCTAACCACAATAACTTCTTTGTACCTCAATCTAAAAAGGTGACGCTGCTTGTCTCCAGAATATAACAGCGTAAGTGAGAAGTGGAATTTATGTAAAGGCAGAAACCACAGTCATGTCGGTACCATTATAGTACTGATGTCAGTACGAAACATCGAAGATCCAGAAAATCAGGATTCCAGCACTGTTCACTTATTGTAATTGTCGACATCATTGGAGTTGAGAAATTTATTGTCCCTTCCGAATCAATATGCTGATTTTAACAATAGTTAGTAACGGGTGCCGTCGCTATGTTGGTAGTCACCGAAACTAGGCGGAATGCGGGCATGAGTGCGTTGATGATAAAACCATCGCAATGAGGCTGGACCTTACCGTGGTGCGATGGTTTGCGTGCCTCAGAGATCCATTGAGCTATGCTGGGTGGTGCTTTTTTTGCACCTTTAGAGCCACTCATACCAGATTGGTCAATGGTTAGAGGCCAGACAAACTCAGCCTCCTGGTCCTCCAGGTTGGGGGTTGGAATGGGGGTGGCTCCTCATTTCATAAAACGGACTCTAGTCCAGTGCCAAAACCCGCTGCCTTGCGGTAAAGTTTTTGAACCAAAGGCTTTGGTTGAGAACCCTAATCGTTCTCCTGCCTAGGCCTGGGCAACCTGACAGTATTCTGCCCACGCAATACAATGAACCTTTCCTACAACAGTTTCTTGATGCTCTGGCCGTCGCAGAGGATAATAAACGGCGCCCTATCTGCTGCATCGAGCAGGGTGGATAGGGGTTTGGATGCCACTGCTCAGGCCTTCCCGTCTTCTTATACCCCTTCTTGCGCTTCTGCATCCTTATTGTCCCGCTCCAACTTTACGTATATCCCCCCATTCTTGGCCCTCCCACAGCTTACTTCAATAGTCGCTTGTCTTCTAATTTCAAATCACACACAATCGCAGGGCCTCGCTCCAATCCAGTCGACAAGTCCATGTTCAACCAAGCAGACAACGTCAGTTCATCCGTTTCCCTTTGGAGTCCTCATGTCTCGCTAAGATTGGCATGCCTCAACGTGCGCACTTTGCTGCAGACTGGCCAACAGGCAACACTTGCCCGCACACTAGAGACCCTATCGATCGATATTTGCTGTTTATCAGAAACCCGCCTGCAAGGTTCGAGCTCCGTGCTTACCCTGAGATCCCCCACATGCGACACTGGCGGCACATTCTTATTGCACCTATCTGGCGATGATGCAGCTTCAAATGCCGGTCAAGCTGGCGTCGGCATTGTTTTGAGTCCCCAGGCTGAAGCTGCTCTGATTGATTGGATCCCAGTAAACAGTGGGATGTGCGCCGTTAGATTAGCTGGTTCGTTCCGTGCTTCGAAGTCGCGCGGGGACAAACGGTGCCTGTTTGTCATTGCGGCCTACGCCCCTACAAACTGTAGCACTGATTCGGTAAAAGATGATTTCTATCAGCAACTTCACGAGTTCCCTCGTTACAGAAGAAACACGGATACTGTGGTGCTGGCTGGCGATCTAAACGCCCAAGTCGGAAAATTGTCCTCTGATGAGCTTCATCTGGGAGGCCAACATGGTGTAGGCTCTCGTAATGATAATGGTGAGCGATTGCTCCAGCTGTGTGAAGATGCTCGCCTGTTTCTCGCGAGCACTAACTTTCGACACAGCACCCGCAGAAGCGTGACTTGGCGCCCACCAGCCTCGGGCCAGTCATGGACGCAAATCAATCATATCGCGATCAGTTACCGCTGGAGAGGCTGTGTCCAAAACTGTCGCTCGATTTGGAGCACGAGCGTGGACTCTGACCACGCACTTGTATGTGCCGACCTCCTGGTGCGTTTCGGTGGACGTCCGCGACGTCGATGTGAACGGATTGACACCAGCCAGCTGGCGAAGCCAGATGTTCTGTATGTGTACCAAGATGCGCTGACATCTGGGCTGAGTAAGCGCCCACTAAACACCGTTGAAGATCACTGGTCGCATACACGTCAAGCGTTGCTATTAGCAGGCATGTCTTCATGTGGCAAAACAAATTGCAAAACCGAACATTGGATCTCTACACAGTCTCTGGAACTTATGGAGGCTCGCCGACGTATTCCGGCTGGAAGCGAATACAATGACGCTCGCAAAAATCTCAGGGCGAAACTACGTGCTAGCCTAAAGAAGGACCGCGAAACCTGGTGGTCTCATCGTGTCTCTGAGATGGAAACAGCCGCTGCCGTTGGTAATCATCGTAAGTTATACCGTCTGATACGGGCAACAGGCAGCAGGAGACCTGGTGTTAGCGAGATCATACGCGACGAGAGTGGGCAGATGATCCACAGCCTATCAAAACGCTTGGAGCGTTGGGCTGAACACTTTGCGAGGCAATTTAACCAACCTGAGTTATCGCTTCCTTCGGGCACTGAGCGCCCTTCTCCTTGGGCCGTCTCCTTGGATCCGCCCTCACGCGCAGAAGTCGAACGTGAGATCAGGCTGTTGAAATTGCATAAGGCCGCAGGAGCAGATAAAATTCCTCCAGCCCTCTTCAAGTTCGGTGGACCTGCTCTAGTAGATGATTTACACGAGTTGCTAGTAAAACTTTGGGAGCAGGAGACAGTCCCGACAGACTGGAACCGCTCCGTCATTGTCCCAATTTTCAAGGGAGGCTCCCGTTTAGAATGTGGCAATCATAGAGGGATCAGTCTGATTTCGATTGCCTCTAAATTGCTTGCCTCTCTCATTCTCCACAGACTGACTGGCACTCGTGAAAGCCAGATTCGTGAAGAGCAAGCCGGATTTCGTCGAGGTCGGGGCTGCATCGACCACATCTTCACATTGCGTCAAGTGTTGGGGCACCGCCATGTTTATTGGCGACCCACCGTTGTCGTGTTTCTTGACATAAAAGGTGCCTTCAACTCAGTCGATCGATGTGCCCTTTTGGACTGTCTGCTGATGAGGAAAGGTGTGCCTGATAAATATGTAGACATTATCAAAGCGCTGTACGCACATTGTTCGGACAGGGTGAGGGTTTATGGCAAACTCTCGCCACCCTTCAGTATCACCAGCGTTGTGAGACAAGGATGCTCGCTGTCACCTTTCCTCTTCAACTTCGTTATTGATGAAGTCATGGAAACAGCGTTCGTTGGACACGACCTTGAAGGTGTAAAGCTACTCCCTGGTGAGCGACTTCTTGACTTGGAGTATGCAGACGATATTGCCCTAATCTGTGACAGCTCCCAAACATGCCAAACAGCACTGAACCGATTAGCATTGGCTGTCAATCGTTTTGGGCTATGATTTGCTCCATCGAAATGCAAAGTACTTCTCCAAGATTGGCAGGGACCCAACCCTGCGCTAACGCTTGGTGGTGATCTGCTAGAAGTCGTTCAGGAATTTAAGTACCTGGGCAGCTATATTAGCACCCGTGGGATTGAAGATGAGATTACGATCCGTATAGCAAAAGCTCTCGCCCTGAAGGGCAGCGTTTACAACGCAGCCGTCCGTTCAACTCTCCTATATGGCTGTGAAACCTGGCCCATCAGGTCAACAGACATGAAGAGACTCGTCAAATTCGATCATCGCTGCCTTCGCAGCTTAGCTCATGTCTGGTGTGAGCACCGCGTGTGCAATGAGCGTGTTCGGCATCGCGTATTTGGTGCAGGAAGAGCGAGTGAACCGCTCAGCACCATTATATCACGCACCAGGCTCCGATGGCTGGGCCACGTGTTGCGCATGCCAGCACACCGACTCCCACGACGTGCATTGTTTGCGTGTTGTGGGTGCGGTTGGAAGAGGAGGAGGGGAGGCCAAGTGATGACTTGGTCGAGAGAAATGAAAACCTTCACTTCGAAGTTGGCGTCGGTTGGTGCATCCCGACTGCCTGGCTGGGGTCCTAAGGACGGTGAACACGTTTGGTCCATCCCCCCTCCTGTTTAGCATCCCCTCCAATCACGATCTCAATCGTTAGGCATAATATGACTTTCTTTTACGGCAGCCAGCTGTTAGCTCTCCGGAACGATGTCCATCCGTTACTGGGGACTCAGCGGGCGTGCCACTGTTTGTTTGTTTTTTCTTCTCTTGCCTTTTGTATTGCGGCACAATAGCTGAGGTGTTTTCCACCTCCAGCTAACGTGTAATGATGATGATGATGATAAAACACCCCGGATCCTTTAATTGAAGCGGGCATTAGGAGAATTCGGGAATACGTTAGCGCGATTTTATGTAAAAAAAATTTCAAAGTTGCACGAATTTCGAAAGCACTCCACAAACGCGTTTGTAGCAAGCTTTGGCGAAATGGACCTTCTGTTCATTAAACATAAGTAACTGCGTCAAATACAACAAGTATGTTGCTCATTTTGGTCGAAAAATGATTATATAGGGAGTGAAACACACTTTCGTTAATTAGAGAAACTAACTGCTCTTAACAGACGGATTATAAGGTATGGGAAAAAATGTTCACGCGAAAACCCACCACGAATGCCGCAATTTCTACATACAGTTTCGTAGACGGCCCCAAGAGAAATTGGAGCGCGGGATTCGTAGGGCCTGCCCCTTCGCCTTTCTTCTAGTCTCCTGAAAAGTATTAAAGAAAGAAAAGATGAACAGATATCTCCTAAAAAGTATCGTTGCATTTAAGAAGGAACGCGAATTAGCGTACAATCTATACGAAGCGTCTAAAAAAGCAAGATTAGGCTGACTACAACAAGGAAAGTGAGTCACAGGAGCGGGCATGAGCTGGGAACACGCTAGTCTTAAAATGTATTCACTGTACCTGTTCACATGGGTATAACGCGATCTGAGCAAGCGCTGCAAAAATAGGCATACTGGATTTCATGTCCTAAGTGACGACCGTTACTTCGAGCCAGCGGTCACATACCGAGGCAGAAGCGCAAGGTGATGTTCGGGACGGGACCAATTCGTTAAGCGATTGGTAACCACCGACTGAGCTGAGTAAGTGGCCGGGCCTAAAACGACGATTAAACCAGGTAGTGGGGATTAGGATAAACAGCAAAATAGAACCTACTTCTGGGTGCAACATCAAGAGAGGATAACAGGAAAACGCTGGTTTCTAACGATGCTTAGTCACATGTAGTGGCAAGACGACGTTTAGTCAGTCAAAACTTTGACCAAAGTCTCCTGTAAAACTACCGATTTGACAAACGCCAGGTGAGACAAACTTAGAAACGGAAGATAACCGCGGAAAACAACAGGAGAGGTTAGACTTACGATGCAATCAGGTTGTCTGGGTCCTTGTCGCGACCGGTGGTTTGATCTACCAGTCGCATGCTGAGGCCGATCCTTCCATCCTGAAAGATAAACGAATAGTTCAAAAGCTTTCCGGTTTGTATGGCTGTGATTTACTCGAGGTTAGAACATACCATAGCGTTCTTGTTAAATGCTTTGAAAAAGTTCAGTGGTTGTAACGAATATGGAATTCAGAGGGAATGTATATTCACCTAGGTTGCTCCATCGACATTGGATCGAGCACGTGCAGGGGATTACCTTATTCGTTCCTGCGCACTTTAAACACACATCAGTTTTGTGACGTTCTATAAAGGTTTGATGTTCTCCTGAAATTTATAATCCGCACCCCAATGGTTGTCTAGGATAGTGTTCCAGTGGCTTATCGATCGAAGCAGAGGATGAGCTTCAGACCCGGTGCGACGAGCTTGTGCCATTGCCCTAGAGTGCTGCTTGGTGCGCTCAATTGCAGAAGCGGTCTTAGTATAGGGAAGTCACCCTTCTAACCTGGTGATACTCCGAATTCAGTCAACACAGAATATAAAGGCATCTGTGTAAAGAGCAAATTCGCTATGCGATCAGGTGTCTGTCGGGGATGGGGAAAATGTAGCACAATCGGTTTTTAGCATTTACAGCAGTGTTTTGTAAGAAGGCGCGCAACCGCACAAGTAGAGCACAGAGATTCGAAATGTGACTGAGACTGTGCTGAATAAAGACACAACTGGTTCTTAACCGCAAACCCTAGAGTCAGCTAATAAAATAAATCGCCAGCTGTAGTCCGTAACGGCGCTTCGCTGTCACGCGACCACCACCAGTAACGCGTGGGCTGAGTAAAGCGCGAGAACGCAAGCCCATACGCAGTTCGAACCGATGACCTTATGGTTACAAACTAGGCGCGCAGACTACTCGGTCAGCAACCGATGTAGAGCCAGCTAACTTAGTTACACAGCCACAAGCAGATGACTAACTTTGGGTTTCATTCCTAGCCTGAGTAGAAAAATAAGGAGACCGAAACGATCGATAAAAACTGGGAGTTAGCTGCAACCCAAATACGACGGGTGTGAAGAAAAGAGAAAAGATCGGGTTCGGAATATGAAAATGTAATGCAGGTATCTGATTTAATTGGTTTTGTCAGCCGGAGCGAAACAAATGGATGAACGACTCGCTCCCAACGAAGTACTCTATATATGACTGGACTTTCAAAAGCCGAACACATGCAGCATTGCCAAAGCTCGATTTCGAGTGCGTTTACTGATAAGAAAAAAGCTAAAGCAAGTCGGCGCATCGGCACCGAGGTGAAGACATGATTACTTACCATCTTCCCCTAATCAAAAGTCGCCCTATATCACCATATCACACTAATTCGCAGAGCTGTGCCAAACAAACTTAGCTAGCCCAAAGCTCATACTGTAGTAAGTAATAGTGAAAAAATCAATGGGAACCTTCTCACTACAAAGCGCTTTCTTTGGAAGGTCATCGGGATGGAACAGATCAGAAATCGTAGATGCGACCGCGACTGCCACGGCATTATCTGGCTACTTTTAAGCCGTATCTTGGGTGGCTTATTGCTTTATTTTCCTTCTCGATGTTTCCTTCCCATCAATTTCCGTTGTCTTTGCAGCACTAATCAAGTAAGTGGACTTACTGTGCAATAAACTGCAAAGTACTTCAATATAGACTTTGGGGGGTCATTTCGAAGTGCATGTTGTGTGGATGGATTGCGACACACAATCTCAATGCTAACCGCGATTCCCACTTAAGTGAACCTTGGTCTTTCTATCGCGAAGATCGTTGTGCCAAGCGTTGCTCGTCGTGACCCAGTGGCTTAGGGTTATCGGACACAACTGACTTCCTAATTGTCCCGGGTTTGATGCCCGCTATCTCTAACTGATGAGATGAAACAATATCGAAACGCGTCATAGGATTGCAGTGTTTTCGGGCAGGCAAACACCCAATTTCTATCTACTTCAATATAGATTGTGCGAACAAGAGCAGTACTAAAAACATGCAAACGTGATCTTGGGATGGAAGATGGATGCTCAGTGAGACACATAATCTTCTAAGACATACATAGAAAGAACAATCAATGGTACGTACTCGCATATTGATAACTTTGCAAAAGACCTCCTCCCCATTCTCTAGTACATCTTCGATTCTATCGACAGGGTGGTTGGAGATTTGCGAACGATGCAGAAGACCTGTTGGAGAAAACACAAAAACGAAGTACGGAAAAACGTCTCCGGGATGGTGAAGCGTGATCACGGACGGAAATTGTGAGGTGAATTTTAAGTGATAGACATCAACCGATAGCAGTTTTGGTACCAAGAAAGTGAGATTTAAAAAATGCTCGCCGAAACGAGGAGTTGGTGTAAAGCAAAGCAGAGATATCAGCCAAACTGTGATAGCACTTCGTGGTCGAACGTAACAAAGATCTTAACGTCTGCTGATCTAATGGGCAAGTTTCACAATCATAGGGTCGAACGTACAATTGTATTGTAAACTCTACCCTTCAGGACGAGTGATGTCGCGTCGGCGACATAAGCGGCGAAGATCAGCCCTTGCTATACCATTTGTGATCATCTTGTTTTCCCCCAGCTGCTGAATTAATTGCTCGGGTGGTCGAATTTCTGAATGACTTCCAGCTAATCCCCACCACGGATCAGTGCAGGAGGCAGTCTATCCCAGTATGAGGAAAACTTTGCACTTTAAGGTTGCAAAGCAAAGCCCGGAACGGCTGAGAGTCAATGCTAGTCTGTCTAATGCTGTTTGGCATCTTGGTGAGCTGTCAGAAATTAGGGTAAAGTCTTCAGCACACTCAAAGTCAAGAAATCGTTTGCCTGGAAGCGGCTCCACACCTTCCGAGTTGTGCTCAGCGAACTCGACTTTTATGACTTCGTCAATAGTGCATGTGAAGAGGAAAGATGACAACGTGCATCTGTGTCTTATACCACTGGAGATATTGAATGGTCGCGACAGATCGCCGCTAGCCCTCACTGCCTGAGCTACGCGTAAAGCGCTCAGATTATATTTACATAATCCTCAGGTACATCTTTCCTTAGCAGACAGTTCCAAAGAACACATCGACTCACTAAACAGGCGTTCTTGAGGTTGAGAAGCACGACAACGGTGGACCGGAATGTGGGTTAACTTAAGCTACCCTAGAACGATAAAGGCGAACCTGTCAGTAGGTGCTGGAAAGAAATGGCATTGGATCGCAGTTGATGGCGTGATCCCATCAAGAATGCCGTTGCTTCTGTGCACCCGAAGGGACTGTTGCATCAGGAAAAACGCCAGTTACGTAAGCGACGGGAGCTGATGGAGCCCACCCCATCGACCTCAAGCACCTAACGCTTCAGGAAAATGCAGTCATGCGTCTCAGTCGAGTAGCCGACAGCGTGACCACGATAGACGAATAGGTAAGTATCAGCGCATGGCAAGTATGCTGCTTTTGGCTTCACTTACTAAACCAAGTCAATAATGCGGTCGATATGAAAAGTGTACAGCATCGTCACTGTAGTTTGTCTGTACATGCACTTATGAGTCTGCATTGTCTTATATTTTTGACTGCGTTTGACGACTGATGCGAATGTTTGACAAGGTGCCTCCCTGTTGGAAACCGCTACGTCGATTACTGGCTCCATCAGATAGAAAATCGTTGCAGACGGAGACGAGGCGCACAACCTTCGTTGGAGTGCTCGGATCACAGAATGGTCCACTTAGTGTGGAACGTGTCTTGGCCCAGACAATGCTCTACGTACCTCTGGTACACACGTTTCCTTTTAATTCATATTAACGATGTGCATGTTGATGCAGTGAGACGTCTCCGAACCAACAGTAGCTCATTCACATGCCTCAGGTTTACACTAGATATGGATGTGTACGGGTGGTGCCCCATAAGCCACATCATGGGTGGAAACCTGCTTTCTGTTCTCTAAGTTGGAATTTCCATTCCGCGGCAAGACGATGAGCAAGAACTTAGGCCAGTAATTTTGTCAATAACAGCGCCGAACTAACATCCCTATGGTTATCACAGTCAGTGCAGCTGCCCTTTTGTATGTTGCCAATACAACTGAGTCACTCCACTTAGCTGGAATGGTCTCTACTTTTCAGACCTGCTCGAACAAGGTCAATGCTTTGTGGAGGACCTCACCGCCATCCTTAAAATAGTGCAGGTACGATGGAATCCGGATCAGCGGCTCGAAAATAATTAAGGACTGTGATCGTGTGCCAGACCTCAACTATGATGGAGCCACCAAACTAATCGATCATGACTCAGCCTGCAGCACCTGTGTAAAAAAGGGTTCGGAGGCAAGGAGTCAACTTAACTGCTCTTGAAAGTGCTCCGCTTTGTATTGTGAATCAAGGCACTCCGCGCGGTCTCCGATTGTCTCAATGACGCCCGGCGCTTGGTCTAGATCGAACGCAAATTGACCATATCGAGTTACCGTTAGCGAGGCTGCATAACGGACTGCAAGTCAATTCGAAACACTTACCTGATTTCGGATCATGCGCTCGTGTGTGTTAAGTTCATTCTGCGCTTTGGATGCAGCGAACATCATCGCCGGAAACGGCTTGACACAAGCAAGCTTGCCGCTCATGTTCTCGGCGTATTTCGAACACATTAGACTCCTACCCATGTTCTCTATCTTCCGATGTTGAGACACAATGGCCACAGATTCAGAGCGCCTTACGTAAGTCCGTTACCTTGGCCTGTGGCTTCACTAGACGAACTGTTAGTCATTGGATCTCCGCCGTTACTTTAACTAATGGAAAGCTCGAACAATTCCGTCGAACAATTCCCGCCGGATTTGAGTTAAACGCATTACAGAGAAACAAAGGGGCTGAGCTCAGACAGCTCCTCAAGAAGGATCGCGACGTCTGGTGGACACAACGCGTCATTGAGATACAGCGAGCAGCCTCACCAAGAAACTCACGCAAACCCTTCCCATGTATTCGTTTCACGGGAGACAGAAGACTAACAGTGAGCGAGGTATGGCGTGAAAATGACGGCGAACTAATTCACAGTCGTCACCGTCGTCTGATACGATGGACAGAACACTTTGAAGATCAGTTCAACTGGCCACCAGCACAACTGAGTCCATCTTGCGGGGTTCACAGTGCGTCCTGATTCGTGGATGTTTCTCGATCGACTGAGGCTGCTTTTGAGCTTCGATTACTAAAGCGCCACAAGTCACCTGGCCCAGAGGAACTTTCTCCTGCTCTCTTCAAATATGGGGTCCTGCTCTCACTCTTGAACTGACATCTCTCTTCATTAGATTTGGACTAATGAAACTATCCCATCCGACTAGAAAGCAGTGGATGTTGTACCTGTGTACAAAAAATGAGACCGGACAATTTGATTCAACCATCATGGCATCAGTCTCATTGGTGCCACATCCAAACTGCTAGCTGCCCTAATCTTGCGGGGGCTCAGTTGCGTACGGGAAGAGAACTTGTGTGAACAACAAGCTGGAGTTCACCCAGGTCTCATCTTTACAATCCGCCAGGGACTTGAACATCGCCACACGTTCAGTCAACCAGCCATAATCCTATTGTTGGACACTGGAGCCGCGTTTGACTTTGTTGACAGAGTGGCTATTTAGGACTGCTTACTAAAAAAAGGAGTACCTGAAAAGTACATTCTCCGTGCCATGTACAATCCAACTTAGGGTGGCGTGCGAGCATACGTAGACATTTCGTCCCCTTTCACTAGTGGCATTAGACAGGGTTGGTCAGTCGCTCCATTCTTGTTCAACACAGCCATGGACTAGATCCTGCGGCGTTTAACAACTCCCTGGTGACGGCCTTCGGGACTTGAGGTACGCCGATGACATCGCCGCCCAGTATGTGCTGCTTAGACTGGAAATGTCAGCCTCCTATTTTGGGTTGACCTTTGCCCCTTCCAAATGTAAGGTCCTGTTACAGGACCGGTAAGTGCTGGAAGTAGTCGACAAATTCATTCAACTTGGGAGTTGTCTTAATATGAGCGGTTTGACAAATTGAGAT
>OX104066.1:97744150-97894798 GCA_944474145.2 Dicrocoelium dendriticum
GCTGTATGCAGCAGATATGGTGACATTTGGTTATATGGTTTGAAGAAATACTCATGGTTGTATGTGGGCTGATATTGCCAGGGCGCCCAGCCTAGACAAGAGGACGATTGGGGTCCTCAGCTCAAAAATCTGTCCACAAAGCAACGGGGAGGCGGCAACGATTTTGTTTTACAGTAATGAAGGATATCGCATTTCCAACGTGGATGACCAGGAGCCTGTTTTCCTGACTAACTATTGACCAACCGGGTAGGAGCCCGGGGGTACCACCCAAGATAGTTCAATAGGTCAGAGATAAGTAAACAGTCGCACCACGTTAAGGCCCAGGCTCCTTGAAAGACAGATAGTTAAGTTTCGCAACATCCACGAGCAATCATTTGCACGATGGGAGAGTGGACTGCTATGACTTACCTTGCTTCCCAGTGTGGCCAATGCTGATGAATGCGCCGTATTCCTTCAGGCTGGTAACCTAGAATTACGAGAGAGGAAATGCGACACAATCACAAAATAATTTACTGAGTGAGATTTGAAAGGGAGTGATGAATAGAAGGGTAGCCGGAGGAAGAGGCGCTGTAACACAATTGAAAAATCCCAGTACTAAAAAGCAGATGGTTAACAAGAAAATGACACTGGTTAAGGGATGGGGAATACAATCTACCGAAATGACGCAGACTTGTAACTGTTGGTGACGATCAATTCAGACAGAACTAGTCTCAGTTGACGAAAACCAAGTTTAAACTGAGGTGTCTGATCAGCTTAAGTAAGATGAAGTAGTTTGGGTTTATCAGTTCGAACACATGCTGACAGGGGATAATTTGGTGGCGTCATGCGTATTTACAAAAAATGAGCACCGTGAGATCCATTAATTGGGGTAAACACTGCAGACTATATGTGCAGCGAATTGGACGATTGGTTGAGGAGTCACTAAATAGGCGATAAGTATAATAGTCATGGTTGCGCGTGCGCATAAAGACAATGGCCATCCGTTACGTCGTGGCATACAACTGTTACTCCGAAAACGTGAACATTTAGACAGTCTAGATACAATCGGAATAAGCCACGCGATGCCGTAATGACCCGATTATCGGCATAAACGCAACGACCGGGTGTGAATAACTGAAACAACTGCTGATCGTAGCGAAAGATCACCTTGTTTCTGAAAGGCAATAACAGTAGACTAATACGAGTTCGTTCAAAACGATTCCATATATTCCCGTCAGGTCGTATCAACTAGTTGCTCATTCGATAGCGGAATCGCGACGCAGCCAACTCTCACCACCAGTTACTACTGCAACCAATACCACTCCTACCTGTAAAGATATTACTTTATTTCGTGTTCCTCTACATCAAAGACGCCTTCTGTTTAGGGAACCGATGTGTTCTTTGGAACTTTCTGCTAAGGAAAGGTGTACCTGAGAATTATGTAAATATAATCTGAGCGCTTTACGCGCAAGGCTCAGGCAGAGCGAGGGCTAGCAGTGATCTGTCGCGGCCATTCAAGATCTCCAGCGGTATAAGACACAGATGCTCGCCATTGTCGCGTTCACTGAACACAACTCGGAAGGTGTGGAGCCGCTTCTAGGCAAACGATTTCTTGACGGAGTATGCTGAGGACATTACCCTAATTTCTGACAGCTCACTAAGGTGCCAAACAGCAGTAGACAGATAAGCATTGACTGTCAGTCATTCCGGGTTTTACTTTGCAACCTTAAAGTGCAGTTTTCCTCCGACTGGGAGGGACCGCCTCTTGCGCAGATCCGTGGTGGGGATCAGCTGGAAGTCGTTCATAGATTCGCTTACTTGAGCAAGTATATCAGCGGCTGTGGAAAAGAAGTCACGAAAACACGAGGAGCTTTTGCTAACCTTCGCCACTTATGGCGCTGGCACGCCACTGCTCTCGCCCTGAAGGACAGAGTGCACAATGCAGCAGTAGGTTCGACCCTACGGTACGGTTGTGAAACGTGGCCATTAGATCGGCAGAAGTTAAAATGTTTATTACGTTCGACCACGAGTGCCATCGCAGTTTGGCTCATATCTGGTGGGAACACCGCTTGTGCAATGAATATGTTCGGGTCATGTGTTTGGTGCAGGAAAAGCGAGCGAACCGCTCAAAACCGTTATTTCATGAACCAGACTCCAATGGCTGGGTCACGTGTTGCATATGCCAACACACCGACTTCCGCGACGTGCGTTGTTTGCGCGTCGCGGGTGTAGATGGAAAAAGAGGATGGTAGGCCAAGTGATGACTTGGTCAAGTTGAATGACGGCTCTTGGTTCGAAGTTGGGCTCCGTTGTAGCTTCTCAGCTCTCCAATTTGGGCCCGATAGACGATGAACACGTTTGGCTGGATACGCTCGCTAACATGGCTTTTTTTGTCTCCCCCCCCCTCCGCTTAGCCTCTCCCTTTAACCACGTGCTCAGTTCTGACGCATAATGCCATCATTTTGCGACACAATACCCGACTGTTAGCTCTCTGAAACGATGTCCATCCGTTACCGGTGACTCAGCTTGCGTGTTCATTGCGTACTTATTTACTTCTTCGTGTATTGCGGCACAATAGTTGAGGTGTTTTCTATATATAACCACGCGCATGAATGACTACCTGATTTAGCACGTACACAAATTACAAATTCGAAGGCGCCATACCTAATAGTGATTCATGACTTTGAAGCAACTGAAATGGACTATGTGTACCCCAGACCATATGGGATTTAATGATCGTCTGGGTGGTTGCCAGGCAAAGCCCCCCAGCGTTAATCGACAGAACCAATTCATGTGAACAGCTGTGCACAGTTAGGGCGAACGGCAAATGATGGGCGACTGGGCGAGACCCAGCTGAGTAGAATTGCTGCTGTCACATCCCTGAGGAGAAAGAATAACTGTACATCTCTCTTCAATCACGCTGAAAATAACGCGCAGGATAGTAGATCAGCCTAAAATTTTTAGGAAAATGGCAAGTGGGAGATCTAGGTGGAGTTCGACAGGTAGGGCTGGCAGAGCTGAACGCCAGTCGCGCTCTAAGGGCGGATAAATTACGGACAGAAAATATAAGGGAATCAGTGAAATTTTTACACAAAACAACTAGGGGACAGGTAGCGAAAACATAAAGGATGGACAAAAATACGCTCAGGGTGAAAAAGCCTGTCTCTTGTATGCCAAGAGAAAATTGAAACGCGGTGCCTTAACCGGTACACTAATACAGATAGGAGTTCAACGGGCAACCGTTGAACAAACTGGATGGAGACACCAACACCTTTGCCTGAAGACTCGCGGTCTGACATGTTCGAACAGTAGCAAGTCCGCAGAGAATAGCGCAGACTAGTGTTTACAGGATCGGAGAAATCTGCAGATGCAGTATTAGAGATGTGTCCATTTCTAGGTTCAGAAGCAAAAAGAGAAGTTACGATCGCATGTGGCATCTTTCATTTAAGAGCATTCCCTAAATATGTAAGCAAACCCATATGGACGGCAATGATACGAAGAGAAGCAATCTTACCCATGAAAATGCTCTTTCATAAGCGCTATATGAAGTTATGAAAACCAGAGAAAAATGAGCACATGAAAATACGGCTCATGACAACCTCACTGGGTAAAATGATCTCTAGAATATCCGCTAATTTGCTGCAAAAAATGGGCTAGATCTTACGGGACTACTTTGCTAAGGGTAGGAGGTGCGAGCATTAACCACAATACCTTCATCGGACCTAGAAACTAGTTCGAGTGATAATCAAGCCCAGCACTGCAACATGAATTCACGGTTCAATTGGCTTTTTCCTGGCTGGGTGGGATAGACCGAATCAGCACTTTAAGTCAGATGCTTTATATGAGGTACGAAATACGACTATAACTTGCAATCACTCTCGGGCTACTGGACCGACTATATCGTGATGCTCCTCCAACCATTTTCGTTTGGATAATGTGGACGGTATCGTCCTATTGGATGCCGACACTGAGGTAGCAGTAGCCCAAAAGAATTTCGATAGACGACTCATCAGTTGGCAAGCAATGCGTTGCAAAGCGCTGCTGTTGATCATTTTTTCATTCCTGACAAGAAACTGGAGACAATTTCTCAGCTTACCTATTGTGGCCGATGCATAAGCCATAAGGGGTGCGTCGTTGCTGGAGTCAGTTTACGTATTTTGTATGCCAGTAAATAGAGACATCAACGATGTAAGGAGGGCAGTTCTTTTCATCCGACAGGTTGGTATAGGTCACAATGAGAATTTTCTCTTCTATGTTTTCAAGTGCCCTTAACTCAGTGTCCATAATCACCTGCGGAACACTGCCGCCAAACCATCACCAGTCGCACGTGTGCCAAGAATACTGCGAGGGTCGCCCGGTCCCTAAGCAGGCTCGAAACCACGCCCTCGGATTACAGGACAGGCTTGTGATACTTAGGGCTACGGGTCGGCCAATTTTGAGGCCACTAGCGTACTGAAAACGAAGCATGCAGGTAAGTACGAAAAGAAAACAGCCTGGCTAGTTATGCATACAAATACCGTTAAGTAAGTTGTTATCTTGAGCAGGTGCCAGGTACGTCTGCTCGCCGCTTGTCAAGGAAGGCTTTGTCTTGCTTGTCATGAGTGGGATGGCTCAACGCTCGAGGGAGGCAAAATTTGATTTGGTATCGGGAAATGAATTCACAGTTTACTAAGCTGATTGCTGTTAGTCCGTTTCACCCACCAAGCCAAATCCCATGCGACTCACCTCGTGTTGGGTATCACATTTAACAACACGGTTCAGTCGGTACAAAATGCTATTTGTTTAAATTGTGACTGAAACTGACATCCGTTCGTTATTATTAAACATGACGCGACATGGTGAAACCATCGCAACAAGACTCGACCTTATCGTGGTGCGACGATTTGCGTACCTCCTTGACCCACTGAGTGGTGCCTCCGGGAACTTTGAGAACTACTCTCACCAGGATGGTCAATGATGAGAGATCAGACAAACGCAGTCTCCTGGTCCTCCAGATTGAGGGTTTGAAATAAGGTGGCGTACATTTATGTAAAACTAAATCATTGCCACCTCTCCGCTGCTTTGCGGACAGGCTTTTAAGCCAAATGCTTTGGACGAGGCCCCTAATCGTTATCTTGTCTATGTCTAGGCGCCCTGGCAGTATCTCAGCCGGCATACAGCCATGACAATCGCTTCAAACTTCGATACCATCCGTCGCGTAGATTATCAAGAGTGGCCTTATCTGCTGCATACAATAGGGTGGATAAGCGAAAACATGCTACAGCTGGCGCCTACCTTCTTTCTTTTCCACCTTTTTCTCTTACTCTCATCCCGACCCCCATTACTAACCTATAAGTTCCAGCTTAATTGAAACCAACCGAAGTGCTACAAGAGCAGAACCATATGCAGCCACCATTTCGCGACACGCACCGAACGCCTAGCGGCAATAGACCCTTATAAGGCCACGCTGTTCCGTTTCCATGGCGAGGTTTAACATTCGCACTCTAAGAAACTAGAGTCAACAGGCAGAACTCGTATGCGCCTTGGACACGCTGGGTATGGATATGTGTTGTGCCCGAAACTAGGACCAATGACCCTAATGGGGTTGTTGAATTAACTGCACCCGGCTTATCCTCTCGTTATTGGTTGCACGCGTCCGGAGACGCCGATGAAGCACTCACGCGTCATCAACAGCAGCACATCAGCCATTTGAACTGATGCTTCGCTGCCATACAACCATGATGACCTATAAAGAAGAATAAGGGAGAGAAGGGGTACTTACCTGAAGACTGCCCTAAGCAAACATTCAGGGTCAAGGCGCCTACAAATTGTGAGGACAACATGCCGTCACAAACAGCTGGCTATCTTGCAAAGATAAAGCGGCATCTGCGAGACAGCTCCCTTGCGGCTTTCACCGCCCCGCGTCATAATCAGCCATTACACCGCAGATAACTCAGCAATCCGATTAGGAGACGGCAGCAGACGCGCCACTGGTGTCTACTGCGAGCCATATCCTGTAGTCTCGAGTCAAGCACAAGGCGAGTCACGTGGACTCCAGCCCGGAAGACGAGACGGACCAAAGGCACCCAGTTTGGTCGTCAGTAACTTCATTTCCCGCTACCAAGTCAACTTCTGTCCACCTCGAGCCCTGCGCCACCCTACACCTGGCAGACTAAACACGGCCCTCCTAGGTAGGCGGTGACCAGGCATACGTAGCACGTATCCAAGCCAACGCAACTTATGCAATGCTATCTGTTGTTCTAGGGAGCTAGCATGATTATCACCACCTAGTACTTGCCTACGCACATCATCGTTGCGGACACGCTGGTGCCATCCGACTCCAGCAATGCTTCGCAGACAACGATGATCAAAGACTTGCAGGCGCTTTAGATCTTCAGACCGAAGAAACCAAGTCTCACTACCATAGAGCAGAACGGCCCTCACTGTGGCCTTGTATACACGGCCATTCAGACGGAGGGAAACTCCCTTCTGTCGCCAAAGATGCCGCAGGTTCAAGAAGGTAGCTCTGGCTTTTGCAATGCGTGAGCTGGTGTCAGTTTCTATGCGCCCATCATTGCTGATGCAGCTGCCAAGATAAGTGAAATGATCAACCACCTCGAGTTCCTCGTTAGCAAGCGTCAAGGGATCCTGCAGCAACACTTTGTACTTTGAAGGTGCAAAATGCATACCAAATAATGGGGCCAATCTAGACAGGCGATTCAGCGTTGATTATGCCGCCCCAACATAATCGAAAAGCAAGACGATATCGTCGGCTTAATCAAGACAAACTAATCTTTCACCAGGCAGCACTTCAACACCTACAGCGTGAGATTCCGCAAGGGAACACTCGATGATAGAACCCACGACGAAATTGAACAAAAATGGGGAAATCGGACAACCCTGACGAACGCCACTTGTGGTCGGAAAGCTATCCGACAGGAAACCGTAGACCCTGACGCGACCTGTAGTGTTCGAGTGTAGAGCACGAAGGATGTTCACATATTTTCAAAGGAATATCTTTCTGCGCAAGTATTTCGAAGAGTGCACCGATCGGCTGAATCGAACGCACTCTTGAAATCGAGGAACATAGCTATTGTCGGTGTGCGGTATGCGTGGCGCTGCTGCCGCAAAGTGAATATATAGTCTATACATCCACGTCCTGGGTGGAAACCGGCCTGCTCTTTCCTAATCCGAGATCCCCATTCCGCAGTGAGGCGACGAACGATAATCGAGGAAATAATTTTGTCACAACTGGCGTTAGGCTAATACTCCTGTGGTTGGAGCAGTCTGTGCGACTGCCAAGTTTGTATATTGCCACTATAATCGATTCGCTCCAATCAGCCGGGACACTTCCTTCCAGGTACGTTGGAATAGGGAGGTCAGTGTTTTGCAGAGGACCTCACCTTTATCCTTAAATAGTGCAGGTAGGAGGGAATCCGGACCAGCGGCACGAAAACGATTGAGGGCTATGATCGCGTTTCGGACCTCGGCCTCCGACGGAGGCTCTAAACTAACCGTCCATGGCTCGTCCTGCATCACCTGAGTAGGAAGAAGTCCGGGAGAGGGGGGCCAGCTGAACTGATCTTGAAAGTGTTCTGCCCAACGAGCCATACGGCGCACCTTATTGTGCATCAGTGCACTCGCGTCGTCTCTGAGTGTCTCACTGACACCTAGTTTCCTCGGACCAGTGGTGCTGATCAGCTGGGAGAGCTTGCGGTAATTGTCTACTGCTCCTGCCTCCTTCATTTCTTGAGCCCTACTGGTCCACCAGGCTTCCTTCTCAGTACGTAGGCTCTGCTTTAATTCGCGCCTAATATCCCGTCTGGTCACATTGTGTTCAGAGCCAGTCAGGAGGTGTCTTCTAGATTCCAACAGGTTCACTGACCTCTCGGATATCCAGTGACTCGTGCGGTGACGATGGATAGTGCCACAAGCAGATGCTCTTGTGTCGTGCATGGTGGCCGAGATTCTATTCCACCGAAGCTTAGTGTCGTTAGGACAAGACAGCAGAAGTTCGGTATGCAGTGCTTCTTGACAGGCTTGCCTGACCGAGGACTGAGACAAGTTTACAGTTGCCAACCGTAGGGGACGTTTGTAACGCCCCTCCCGGTAAAGCTCATGGAGAAACGACAGCGTACCAAGGCATGATCAGAGTCGACACAGTTACTTCAGTACGAGCGCCAATCCAGGATGGAACCACGCCATCTGTAATTTATGGCTATGTGGTCAATTTGGGTCCATCGCTGGCCAGCCACAGGAGGACGCCAAGTGGCACTTCGACGCCCACTGTGTCTAAAAGCAGTGCTACTAAGAAACAACGGGTGCTCCGCACACAGTTGAAGCAGACGCTCACTGTTGTCAGTCCGTTCGGAATTAAGCCCATAATTACCACCCAGCTGAGCTTCTGAAGAGCTCAGACGCCCTACTTGTGCGTTCATGTCCCGTGCAAGTACTATAATATCTGAACTAATAGCACTGCGTAGTAGATCGTTCAGTTCGTCATAGAATGTGTCCTTGACAACATTTGAACTGCAGTCGGTGGGAGCATAAGCGGAAAGCAAACAAACAGCGTTTTGTACTGCTTCGTGAATCAACCTTAGGTGATGTCGTCAAACGGGCTGCACATAAACGGCTGTTCACCGGAATCCAATCAACCAACGATGGCACAGCGTTGGAGCTTAGAGTGATACCTACACCAGCTTGACTAGTGAGTGCCGCATCGGCGTCTCCGGATGCGTGCAACCAATAACGAGAAGATAAGCCGGGTGCAGTAAATTCAATAACCCCGTTAGGATCAATGATCCTAGTTTCGGACACACAACACACATGAATACCCAGTGTGTCCAAGGTGCATGCGAGTACAGCCATTTGACCTGTTTGACGCCGAATGTCGCCATAGAAACGGGATGGCATGGCCTTATAAGGGACTTGTGCCGATAGGCGTCCGATGGGTGCGGTGGGATGGTGGCTGCAGATGTTTCTACTCCAGTGATACTTCGTTTGCTATCAATTAAGCTGGGAATTATAGGAAGGTTAGTAATGGGAGTTGTGATGGGAGTTAGAGAAAAATGGAAAAAAGAAAGGAGGCGCCAGCAGTAGCATGTTTTTGCTTATCCGCCCTGCTGTGTGCAGCAGATAAGACGAGCATTGATAATCTGCGCGACGGCCGATGCAGGATGAAGTTTATGTTTGAAGAAAATGTCATGGTTGTATGTGGGCTGAGATACTGCCAGGGTGCCCAGACCTAGACAGGAGAACGATTAGGGTCCTCATCCAAAGCATTTGGCTCAAAAGCTTGTCCGCAAGGCAGCGGGGAGGTGGCAATGATTTAGTTTTACAGAAATGGACGCCATCCCATTTCAACCCACAAAAACCTGGAGGACCAGGAGACTGAGTTTGTCTAACCTCTCACCACTGACCAACCTGGTAGGAGTAGATCTTAAGGTGCCCGGAGGCATCACCCAGTATAGCTCAATGGGTCAATGAGGTACGCAAACCGTCGCACCACGTTAAGGTCCAGTCTCGTTGCGACGGGTCAAGCTGGTGTAGGTATCATTCTAGGCTACAAGGCGGAGCCATCGCTGGTTGATTAGATTCCGGTGAACAGCCGTTTATGTGTAGCTAAGGATGATTTACGAAGTAGTACAAAACGCTGTTTCTTTGTGATTTTCGCTTATGCTCCCATCGACTGCAGTTGTAATGCTGTCAAGGATACATTCTATCACGAACAAAACGTGATACTACGCAGTGCTACTAGTTCAGATATTATAGTACTTGCACGGGACATGAACGCACAAGTAGGGCGTCTGAGCTCTTCAGAAGCTCAGCTAGGTGGTAATTATGGGCTTAATTCCGAACGGACTGACAACAGTGAGCGTCTGCTTCAACTGTGTGCGGAGCACCCGTTGTTTCTTAGTAGTACTGCTTTTAGACAACAGTGGGCGTCGAAGTGCCACTTGGCGTCCTCCTGTAGCTGGCCAGCGATGGACCCAAATTGACCACATAGCCATAAATTACAGATGGCGTGGTTCCATCCTGGATTGGCGCTCGTACTATGTCGACTCTGATCATGCCTTGGTACGCTGTCGTTTCTCCATGAGCTTTACCGGGCGGCTCACCAAGCGTTTTCTCTGACTTGCAACTGGGAAATTGTCTCAGCCCTCGGTCAGGCATCCCTATCAAGACTGAATTTCTACTGTCTTGTTCCAATGACACTAAGCATCGGTGGAATAGAATTTCAGCCGCCATGCACGACACAAGAGCATCTGCTTGTGGCACTATCCATCGTCACCGCACGAGTCACTGGATATCCGAGAGGTCAGTGAACCTGTTGGAATCTAGAAGACACCTCCTGACTGGCTCTGAACACAATGTGACCAGACGGGATATTAGGCGCGAATTAAAGCAGAGCCTACGTACTGAGAAGGAAGCCTGGTGGACCAGTAGGGCTCAAGAAATGAAGGAGGCAGGAGCAGTAGACAATTACCGCAAGCTCTCCCAGCTGATCAGCACCACTGGTCCGAGGAAACTAAGTGTCAGTGAGACACCCAGAGACGACGCGAGTGCGCCGTATGGCTCGTTGGGCAGAACACTTTCAAGATCAGTTCAGCTGGCCCCCCTCTCCCGGACCTCTTCCTACTCAGGTGATGCAGGACGAGCCATTGACGGTTAGTTTAGAGCCTCCGTCGGAGGCCGAGGTCCGAAACGCGATCATAGCCCTCAATCGTTTTCGTGCCGCTGGTCCGGATTCCCTCCTACCTGCACTATTTAAGGATAAAGGTGAGGTCCTCTGCAAAGCACTGACCTCCCTATTTAAACGTGTCTGGAAGGAAGTGTCCCGGCTGATTGGAGCGAATCGATTATAGTGGCAATATACAAAATGGGCAGTCGCACAGACTGCTCCAACCACAGGAGTATTAGCCTAACGCCAGTTGTGACAAAATTATTTCCTCGATTATCGTTCGTCGCCTCACTGCGGAATGGGGATCTCGGATTAGGAAAGAGCAGGCCGGTTTCCACCCAGGACGTGGATGTATAGACCATATATTCACTTTGCGACAGCAGCGCCACGCATACCGCACACCGACAATAGCTATGTTCCTCGATTTCAAGAGTGCGTTCGATTCAGCCGATCGGTGCACTCTTCGAAATACTTGCGCAGAAAGATATTCCTTTGAAAATATGTGAACATCCTTCGTGCTCTACACTCGAACACTACAGGTCGCGTCAGGGTCTACGGTTTCCTGTCGGATAGCTTTCCGACCACAAGTGGCGTTCGTCAGGGTTGTCCGATTTCCCCATTTTTGTTCAATTTCGTCGTGGGTTCTATCATCGAGTGTTCCCTTGCGGAATCTCACGCTGTAGGTGTTGAAGTGCTGCCTGGTGAAAGATTAGTTTGTCTTGATTAAGCCGACGATATCGTCTTGCTTTTCGACTATGTTGGGGCGGCATAATCAACGCTGAATCGCCTGTCTAGATTGGCCCCATTATTTGGTATGCATTTTGCACCTTCAAAGTACAAAGTGTTGCTGCAGGATCCCTTGACGCTTGCTAACGAGGAACTCGAGGTGGTTGATCATTTCACTTATCTTGGCAGCTGCATCAGCAATGATGGGCGCATAGAAACTGACACCAGCTCACGCATTGCAAAAGCCAGAGCTACCTTCTTGAACCTGCGGCATCTTTGGCGACAGAAGGGAGTTTCCCTCCGTCTGAAAGGCCGTGTATACAAGGCCACAGTTAGGGCCGTTCTGCTCTATGGTAGTGAGACTTGGTTTCTTCGGTCTGAAGATCTAAAGCGCCTGCAAGTCTTTGATCATCGTTGTCTGCGAAGCATTGCTGGAGTCAGATGGCACCAGCGTGTCCGCAACGATGATGTGCGTAGGCAAGTACTAGGTGGTGATAATCATGCTAGCTCCCTAGAACAACAGATAGCATTGCATAAGTTGCGTTGGCTTGGATACGTGCTACGTATGCCTAGTCACCGCCTACCTAGGAGGGCCGTGTTTAGTCTGCCAGGTGTAGGGTGGCGCAGGGCTCGAGGTGGACAGAAGTTGACTTGGTAGCGGGAAATGAAGTTACTGACGACCAAACTGGGTGCCTTTGGTCCGTCTCGTCTTCCGGGCTGGAGTCCACGTGACTCGCCTTGTGCTTGACTCGAGACTACAGGATATGGCTCGCAGTAGACACTAGTGGCGCGTCTGCTGCCGTCTCCTAATTGGATTGCTGAGTTATCTGCGGGGTAATGGCTGATTATGACGCGGGGCAGTGAAAGCCGCCAGGGAGCTGTCTCGGCGATGCCACCTTTTCTTTGCACGATAGTCAGCTGTTTGTGTCCACACAAGGTGTAGGCGCCTGAATGTTTGCTTAGGGCATTAAGGTCTTCAGGTAAGTACCCCTTCTCTGCCTCTTATTCTTTATTTTATAGGTCATCATGGTTGTATGGCAGCGAAGCATCAGTTCAAATGGCTGATTTGCTGCTTTTGTTTGTTGTTGAAATGGTGAAAGTCGCGAGTTCGATTCAGTTGAAATATGATGCGGATACGGAAATGCGGTTGATTCACACGCCACGATTCACATCGCCAGAATAACAGATTACAAGGGCAAGAAAAAGAGGTTGAATGCAAACAGAATGTAGACAAGATGGAATCAAGGAAATATGTTAAGCTAGTCCGGATGAAAGGAAAATTATCAGCCCGAGGCGAGAAAACAAATGCAGGAACTTCACTGCACGATGTCTGGTTGGATCTACAACCACTAGTGTGGACTATCCCGGGGCCCCATGCACGAAGACGGCACAAGCCTGATCAAGTCTCTCCGTCAATTTCTTTAAGCCTCTACGCCATGTCACCGACTGGCCACCTCGCGGTTTCGAACATAGTGGAGTCACGGCGTGCAATGAACACGTAGGAAGGCTGTGGACAGGCGAACAAAGGATATTATCTAAACAACATAAGCAGTTGTGCACCATAAAGCTCCTTGCCAAAAACCAGTTAACGGACCTCAGCCATGTTTATCCGGTGCTCCCACTAGACGTGAGAAATACTCTGTAAGCATCGGTAGTCAAACACGGCTAATCGTTTAATGTCTTCACTGCAATCTGACCAGCTCTTTGATCCATACAACAACACCGGCATTATCGCAGATTCGTATACCTTAAATTTCACCGATAGGTTGATATCCCGCCGTCCGCAGAAATTGCTGAGCCTATGAGATGCCACAGTCTGTGCTAATGCGCAAGGTAACTTAGTGATGTGATCACCATAAGCGACACCTACTAAGTGAGCCGATTTAACAATTCCGGTGACAGCAAGGACCAGTAGTGTATCGGTCGAATTCTGCAATATACTTTGCATCTTGAAAAGGAAAAGTATATACTGATGCGTGCGGCGCTACGCGTTAGTCTATTCGGTAGTGCTTGCACAACCACTGCGTTAGGGTCGAGAGAAGAAATTCCGTTTATTTGTGAGCATTTCAGTGACAAAAAGGAAAGGATATATAGAAGAAGTCTGATGAAGCTTGTTGTGGGGAACTCATGAGACAGCTTTTCGTAGACACTCACCCAGACTCTGGGGTTACGGTTGAGAATGGAAAGTTTCTCCTGCGCTCCAAAGATAAGCAGTGCCAGAGGCTGGCACAATCAATAGGTCAAGGAAAACTTCAGTCGGTCGTCTGTGTTCCTGCGAAGAGTAAATATTTAGTCGATGCGACCATGACCAGGGCGGAACCCAGTCGGTCTTTCAGCGATTTGGCCCTCATGGGTACCAGTACATCATCGAAAAGTGATACCCGTGAGCAATCTACGATTGCCATTCTTGAAGAGGCATGAAGGTAGATAGGTAGGCCTCCAGAAAGCTGTCTAACGTATGCTGTTAATTCCGCACGATAGCAAGTCGTTCGCAATTTTGTTGACAAAGAGGCAAGCGACGTCATCACAAACGCTTGTTCGGAGCGTTTTACCCCAGATTCTTCTGTCCTCTAACTATCAATGTACAGGTAATCGCAGTTGTACGACAGAGAAGTATCATCTAATCGACAAAAACATCAACTCGAACCGGAACGCCAGGTCATTAAGGGAACGAGGTGAATGAACCATAAAGTCATCGGGAATCCGGGAACCGAAATGGGTTAGATCTAGTTTCTGACTCGCGTTAGCCTGATAACGGATACAAAAATGAGTTAAAAAGCGAACGAGGTGAGAATGGAGTAAGGAATGAACTGAGTACAGTTGAAGGGATATCGGCCAGATGCAAGCAAACGGGTCTATGAGTACTGCAGAGCTTCTTGTAAAGATTGAGAGGACTGTTACGATAGTCTGGAATACAAAGCTGAGGAATTGGGGCAGGACAGCGGAGCTTCAGTATCGAAAGTGTGCACAATGTAAGGCCGGATAAATTCTTGGCCATTAAGCATTGAATAGAACTGGCTTGCCATCGCTGACCATTAATGCTTGCGAGCCGTAGTTATTGTTCAGTGAGCCGAATGCATACCTGTAGTTTAACGACGGTCCCCTAGCGATGAGCTGGATCGTCTATCGTACTTATACCGACCTACTAGCTAAATCGAGTAATTCTTGTATCTACCGACCACCTAAACCATTGGTTGCCGACTGATCAGGTTAAAGTCGGTGACGACTAAGAATTTGGATAAACCTAACGGAAAATTTCAGTTATGTGAGTGAATGTTGGTTTCCCGCTAGGGTATCTTGAGACCGGTTGCATCAATTCGTACGGACTTTCGAACATGACGGTCAGAAAGTCACTGGCGCCTCTTCATAATTTTTTTATCCTTGACTCCTTAACTAGACTTAGATATCTTAAGTATTCAAATACTTCTTTTTTTCATTACCCTTCTTTACAATAGACAACGATGCAGAGCAGAACTGGGTTCAATATACATTACTACTAGGATCACAGAATAATCCGACACTTCGTACTGACGCTTCAGTCTGCAGCATGTACACAAATATGAACTAGTGAGCTGTGGCAGACGCTTTATTCCATTCAGATTTCATCCGACACTCGTGTAAAGGTTTTAGTTATGGATCGCTGTGCTAAAAAAACGAGTGAAGGCAGCAACAATCGGAGATGGGTGATAGAAGAGTTGGACAGAATTCAATTGCAGTCCAGGAGCAGAGTATGCGAGTAATTGTTGAACGTGCCTCGTGAAGCAAAAGATAGCAGTATAAGATGCAATCCTTACCCTCCCCTTGACGACATCAAAAAGAGCCAAAGACATTAAACTTGACAATGGGTGCTGTAAAGTAAAAGAAAGGACATTAGCACATGGGATTTTAATGGTAATAAAGCCAAATAAGTACGATGGGAAACTAAATGTCCGTAATACCAATGAACAGGGCAACAGTATTAAGTACATGAAAAGCCGGAAAACTTGACGGGATAAAAAGCGTGCGTTCCGCTGTACATTACACTGCTAACAGGTGGTAGAAAAACAGCGCATATATCAGGCAGCGTTTTATGATTAGCTGAAAATGAGGATGCACAAGACGCAGATGTGCTCTTGTACTTCGGGTTAAACGTGCAGGATTGCAAACTCCGAAGCTAACCATTACATTACCATTACACTTCATATAACTGATGTACGTAGGAACCACATGTAACTGCGCCCGGTTAGTTGACTGTAACAGAATCAAGGAAACAATACGTATTGGAAAGAAAAATAAGGTTTTGTAAAATGGCAGATACCAGCTATGGAGCGCGGATTGGCTGGAGGATTGGACTGATTACGGACGCTTCTGTCAATAAATGACAAGTGGATACATTCGACACACGAACTACAAGCACCAAAACTAAGAAAACATACTAGCTCTAAACACGCCGCCAAACCTAACAGAGGAGGGGCGGGAAGCAGGCTTTGACCAACTAAAATAAAAGGATATCCTGAAGTGACTCGCACTACAGAAACAGACTTGCAGTGACAATTAACGTGGGCAGCAAAATTATGCCTTAGAGAAGTAAACCGCTCGCTGTTTAAGTAAACGTGTACAGGAGTAGCTAAACCGCCAATCAAGTAGGAAAAGAGATGACCTCATCTTGTAAAGGGAAAGTAGTTAATACACTGATTCATAAACAGGGCAAACTATCGTGCTGTAGGAATGGCACCCACAATGTGGAGCCATGCTGCCCGCAGTTTGACGACACTAAAGTCCACGTTTGAACAGAAAATGCAGTAGTATTGGTGTCCGTTGTGCCACGACAGAAAGGCACAAGTGGCCAACATCAAGTGGGGGGAAATTAAGGCTCGCCACTGGTCGTGCCCGGAAGTAAGCCAGAAGACGTCGTCCAAGGTGGGCTCAGACGATATAACTGCAAGCCAATGCGAAGTTGGTTCAACAGAATTGACTGGCCTCCTTGCGCGACGTCAAGCTCGTAGTAGAAGGCATTGCTTGCAGCGTAAACACTGCGGTTGACTGAAGCAACGACAGTGAACACAAGCACCGACTAGCGGTGCTACGCACGCTAAGGTGTTGTCAACGCAAGTGTAAAAAACCCGACTAACCAGAGAATAAGTACAGGGATAACGGTCAATAAAAGTCACCCTGGACAGTGAACGCGAGAATAACGTGAGCGCAGTTAGCCGACTGCTATGAGCTTTAAAGTATAAGTAGCATGAAGGAAGCGTCGTATCATGCTACAATGCACCATAATGGAATGAATTACTGTGCAAAACGTGGAGAACCTGTATATTTCAGCAGGCTGAGCGATAGAAAAACAACGGATGTGTAATAAAC
The DNA here is from genome assembly GCA_944474145.2 of Dicrocoelium dendriticum. Classification (NCBI taxonomy): domain Eukaryota; kingdom Metazoa; phylum Platyhelminthes; class Trematoda; order Plagiorchiida; family Dicrocoeliidae; genus Dicrocoelium; species Dicrocoelium dendriticum. The sequence goes on from OX104066.1 coordinate 97,760,859, forward strand.
GAATGGTAAAAAGATAATTGACAAAGCTTTTCCCTATTGATTTTGATACGTGCTCGCCCCGATAGAATGGTAACATTATTTTTTTGTAGAAGCCTCTGCAATACGGCGTAGAACAAATGCTTCGTATACCCTAATAAACTAAAAAAATCGTGCAAAAACTATAGGCGGGTGAGCTACATGAACTAACAAATCTTGAAAAGGTAACAATAACTGAAAAACGACGAGATAAGCAAAGAGGTACCAAAGGAGCGTGCGGACGAGAACAAGCGCGGGAACCAAGATGGCGACGAATGGCGCCTATATAGCCAACTTAGAAGTACACATACATATCATTTCAAAGTGTGAAAACGTAAAGTTGTTTTTTAATAAGGTTCAAGAAAATAGGTTGCAAAACACGAAATTTAACATCCGCTTCTTCTCAATATCTTTGTACTTTGTAAAGCCAAGTCTCTGTGTCGGCACGCCGATGCTCCATTGCGCTTCAGGTATGCTAAATAAATTTTTAGTATATTTATTTATTTTGTATTGTAAGAACTAATGATAACATACTGTGTTCATCTGCATGCAACTATTTGAACAACGTCAAGCACCATCCATTGGCGACTTGTAGTTAACAACTGTTCTACCCCAAACTATACTTTTAAATGCAAAATGGATAGCAAAATCTTGTTTAGCTTTTTAGTAACCTTTATACCTTTTAGTGATTAAGGGACTCAATTATGCAGTTCTTGTTTTAATTGACCTTCTGTGAACCCTAATATAAATATTTTATTACCGACAAGGCGAGGCACGCGTTTACAGGTAGGATCATTTTGACTTTACAGTTCGTGATCAACAATGTGCAAAACTCCGATTTGGTTGACATAACAGTGTGTGTGTGTAGCGGTGTACGTGAGTAACTACTTGATTGTGTGTGTGTGTGTGTGTGTACTTAGCTGTGTAGTTTACTGCAACTCAGCAGCAATACAAACCTGATGGGCCACTCATTAAAACTCGCAGAACAATACAGACGTCTGGATTGCCGCAGAAATTTCTTTTCCATCCGTGTCTGTCACCTGTGGAATGCTCTCCCAGAATCGTCGTCCCTGCACCGACACTAACCGTATTTAAAAGACGGTTGGACGGTGAACTCATCCACTTACTCTTAGTTACTTAAAACTACATCTCCATCCTACGCCTGGAGTTTACCATAGAATTATCTGTTGTTAACTGGGGATGCTGTAAACCTAAGAGGATCGCAGGACTGCAGCGAAGCAAACGATAAGTCCTTATTTTCATATTTAAAGTATTATCTATTTTATTATCCTTATCATCATTATTGTTATGTTGATATCCCCTGCAACTATCCAACGGGACTTGTAAAGCAACGCTTCTTAACCCGTATAAATTCATTGTTCATTGTCCTTTGTGCTCCTAACTGTGTTGCTCTATTGTTGAAGGTTTGATATCGGGAGAGTGATATGTTTTTGTAGCGAGTCACGGTCGCCAAATCACAGTGATGTTACGTAGACATTTGTGGCTTTTTATAGGGCGAACGCTTGACACGTGGAAACTTACCACGTCCTGGAACACTGCCGTCGAACTATTTGCTACAACAAGTTAAACCTGAGCCACCCAGCTTGCAACCCGAGGATGTTGTTTGCCTAGCCAACCAGAGGGTGGAATGGCTGTGAAATTAGTAAAGAAGGTTATAGGCGTGCCTATTAATGTCGTACGTTATAGCACGAATTACTTTGAAAGCTACCATTACGATGCAATGCAGTAAAAACTGTAATGGTATGTTTCTTATTTTATGCACTATAATATGGGTATATTCGCTGTCAGCTTGTACGCGTAATATTTATTTAGTAATGAATTTTGGTGATTGCATGACATAGGAATAGTTAATATTGGCTTTTATATTGCCTAAATACACACTCTACTTCATGATATATTCAATTAAGATGATATTTCCGCATTCGGACTACTGGCTATCCATCCGCTTGTAAGGTTGAAAAGCGCTACGCGGAATGGCTTTCATGTAAGAATGTATACGAAAGCGCGTGAAGGAAACAGTGGGCCTTCCAGTTCTACGTGTACATGCCAGAACCGAGAGTCCGGGGCAGGAAATGAACCCAGAGGACTGCGGGGGTGACGATGTGTTTTGAAGCGCTGGCATTGAAAGCAGCGTGGGGCCAGGTACGAACATCTTTATTTACGCGTGGCCAAACGAAACGCTCAGCGAGCAGTTTCAAAGACGCACGGATACCGGGATGTGATAGTGAGTGCAGTGCTTCAAAGAGTGTGCGTCTGAAGGAGACGGGCACGAGGGGTCCAAAACAACCTGCGGAAGCGTCACGGAGAGTGGTTCCTTCCCTGGTTTGGAAGGGAACAGTGTGCACCTGCAGCTAAGTGGACTGCAGAGTGCGTTGTATGTCTTCGTCTTGAGCCTGAGCCGATGCCATGGCGTCAAGTTCGACCGTAGGCAAAGATTGCAGAATGAGGTTGACGCGTGAGAGAGCGTCGCCGACGGGATTGTCGACAACTCTGACATGAAGTATGTCAGTAGTGAACTGCGTGAAAAAGTCTAGGTGTCTTGTTTCCCGTGTTGAGTATTTGTCGGAAGCAGAGTTGAAGGCAAAGATAAGGGGCCTATAGTCAGTGTAGACCGTAAAAGCGTATCCTGCGAAGGTGTGCCGGAAGTGACGAATGGCTAGGTGAATAGCGAGCAGTTCTCTGCCAAACGTGCTGTAGCGGGATTCCGCTGGCTGCAGGTGCTTGGAGAAGAACCCAAGGTGTTGCCATGGCCCACCAACGTGTAGTTAGGGGACGGCTCCCACCGCGACGTCTGAGGCCTCAGTCGTAATAGAAAGGGCTGCAGTCTTTTCGGACTGAGCGAGGAGGGCTATGTTGGAGATAGCATCCTGGAGCTCGGCAAAGGCTGCCTGTGCTGTGTCAGGGAAAGCGAACGTACATTCATTCCCACTGAGTAGGTCAGTCAGTGGATGCATGAGCTGAGCGCAGCGCGGAATGAAGCCTCGATAGTAGTTGACCAAACCACGAAATCGACGGAAGTGCTTGAAGGAAGTCGGAGCTGGGAAGTCCTTGATTGCCTGGATCTTATCAGGAAGCACTTCGATACCATACGGTGAAACGAGGTGGCCTAGGGATTCTACCGCGGATTTGCCGAGTTCGCACTTAGTCAGGTTGACTGTGACACCGTGTTAGGTCAAGCGCCGGAAGAGAGTTCGAATATGTTCGAGGTGCGCTTGTTCCGCTGAACTGGCGACAAAAATGTCCTCGAGTTAAGAATAAGCGCAGGCTAGACCACGATTGACGTCGTGGATGAAGCGTTGGAAGGTTTGTGCGACGTTGCACAGTCCAAATTGCATTCTTAAAAATTCAAAAAACCGGACGGAGTGATAACGGCTGTCATAGGAATGCCATTTTCTCTTACAGGTATCTGGTGAGAGGCGCGAAACAGCTCGATATTGCTGAAGATAGTCTTACACGTGAGGCATGCGGTAAGCTCCTGCATGTGTGAGATGTGACACCTATCTGGGACGGTTAGGCGATTGAGTGCGCGGTAATCACGGCAAGGGCGCCCGTCACCAGAGTTCTTGGCGACCAGCTGCAGGGGCGAGAACCGAGGGGTGTCGGAAGGGCGGATTATTCCAAGTTCAAGCATGCGCTCAAACTCCGCCTAGCTACCTTTAGTTTCTGGGGCGATAGTCGGCGTGGACGGCGTGAGAAAGGTAGATCATACTTCCGTATGTGGTGTGCGACCTGAGCTGTGGCGGGCAAAGCTACTTTCGTTGGCTGAACGAGCTAGGAATACCGAGAAAAGAGATTAGGGTTGTTTGGCGGGGTCTGGGGAAATGCATAGACCAGGGATTTAGATGTGACATCGGCGTTTCTGCCAAGTACACCGCGTTTCGTTGCAGTGTCGACTATCATCTGGTGTTTTGTATCGAACAAGAGGTCGAACTGCTTGAGGAAGTCAATGCCACTGATGGCAAAGGGGACTGCAGCGACGGGGAATACCCAGTGGAACGTGAGCCGAATACCTAGGTTCAGGGTAAGCGACCGTTGACCGTAGGTGGCTATTGGCTAGCCATTGGTCGCACGGGGGCTTGTCAGCAGAGAAGTGGTAGGGTCATCTGGCATTGGGGGATTGACGCTGAGTTCCGCTACCGGTATCAACAAAGAACGGGGTATCGGAGCCATAATACCTAATGTAGAGGAGACCACTTTGTGCTTCGCCGACCCCGTTAGTCGCCATTACGGTCCGGCCTGGAAGCATCTCTGCTTAGCGGCGGGGAAACTGCGTGGTTGCTGCCACGTAAGGGCTTTGTTACCAAAATGCGAGTGTTAAAAGCAAAATCGAATTGTTAGGCTTCTTGCGACGAGGTGATGAGCTAGAGCGGCTGCATTGCTTACGACCTAGGGTGAGTTTCTGGACGGCGTTATAGTGTCGCTATTTACGATAATAAAACGTCGATTGCCGACGGCTCACTAGTCGCCTATGTCGCCAAAGCTGCGACGGGGCTAAGTCAAGAGAACGTCCTAGATTCGTTCGCTTGCTGATGTCGTTCCAAGATTCCCACAGTTACCTCCGCCAAAACAAGAACGTTTATCAACTGGAACTGGTCGACCCATCTTCAAACGCTTTGTCCTTTCTCCGGGAAATGAAGAACCCACACATCGTTCCCAATGGAGCTCTTTCCGCCATTCTGGAGGCGCTACATTCACGGGGCCCAAACAAATGGGTGTAGCTCACCTCGTATTCAGCGAAAACAATTTACTGACCTGGAATAACATATGTACATGGATCCCCGTTCCACAAGCCAAGACAAACAATTCTGGCGTGATTACCTTCACTGCCTCAAACATTCGTATTCGCCAGTCACCTGGAGCTATTCTGATGTCATTACACGGACAGCGTTGTGCCCGTATACGTGGCTTTTCCGATGGCACATCATGAAATTTTCACTTGGCTATGGAGACAATTAAACTTACTCACATTTGAAGGAATCCCGAATCCACTTTGTGGAGAATGGCATTTTTACCTGTTATGGACATATTCAGCCACACGAAACAACTTCACTCACCGACCCCATGACAAGTGAAGCGTGGATAGCTGGACACGGTTTACAAGCAGCACCAGAATATAATAGAAAAGCCGGCCCTATTAACAATGTGTTTACTCACCTGCATCATTATCATGCGACTCTTGGAAGCTTTTGCATCATTGACCGGCTTCAACGGCTGCTGCCGTATCACTTCTAAGCCACTCGGCTAACCAACGAAGAATTTTGGCTGTCAACCGACTGCGAATAATGGAGTGCAAAATCGGTCTAAATGTAGCATAGCTGCTTAGCTCTACCGTTCACCGGAAGCCACGGCAGTGTTCCAGGACGTGGTGGGTTTTCGCCTGGCAAGCGTTCTCCCCATAAAAAGCCACAAATGTCCGTTTAACAGCGCTGCAACGTGGCGAATGTGACTCGCCACAAAATAAGGTCACAGCTAAACCTTTCGCACGGACGCAGTCCTCAGCCTTCTACATCCAAGTTGTGCAACCAATCCTACTATGAAAAATGCTCTGATGGGGCACAGATCATCCCTATTTTGTAATGGTCGTTTTTTGCACCAAAACCTTGCTTTGGCTCCTGCGCTCACAGATCACCACCTGGCGAAATTACCCCCAACTTGTGTCTTGATGGATTTTTGCGCGCCACAGCGCCAACATTTCCTTGGTCTGACTATTACCTGACATTATGCTCACTCATATGAACTACAACTTTTTCTTACCTTTCATTAAAACGAAATGTTTTAACATTCCAAAGGAGCTATGCTTGTATGCATATTTGATCACACCTTTACTGGTGTGTCTCGTTTTACCGAGAATATACCGCTTATTTATTTATAGATCTGCTAGTTCTGCAACTGCTGCGAGAGACAGGGTTTTTGCTACAGCAAGGATGGCTTATGCATTTTCCGGGGGCGTTACATCCACATTTCGCGGAGAATATCTTCGTCCATGCTGGCTGTGCCTAGGAGCTGTTGCATTTGTCGCAACGAGGCTGAAGGCATCCTGTCACCTAGCTGCAGATGCCTAAACAGTTGCTGCAGTCGCACATTGGCAGAGGGCGTTGTTCGCTGAATAATCGCCTGCTTTAATATCTCATATTTTGCATCGGGAGGCGGACAAGCTATGATATCTCGCACTTGAAAGGATACACTTTGTGGAAGCCGGGACATAAATAAATAAACAATATTTTATTCTCGACTATGCGAGGCACGCCAATGGAGGCATGATCGGGTATGTACAACTGTACAGACATTTTATGGCACCTGTAACAGTGACAGTAGAAAATGTTCCCCTTTTCATGCTTGAAACTGAACAATTTTGGAAATGTGAAATAATTATTTGGCCGTCGTGAGCTCGGGACCCGCTTGTTAGGACATAATCTGTCTGCCATATATTGCAGTCATACCTCGACTAATAATAGAATGAGAATCCTGAATGAGCCATTAGAAGATACTTTAAGAGCGCGTTCGAGATAGATATGACAATATAGCGAGTTCGTGCGTAAGTAACATAAAGGTCAACTATTATATGTTTGAAAGTTAAGAGACGACGGTATATGCGTGAAATCGCAGAAAGAAGAGACAAAATGCTGTGCAGCTGTAGAAGTTCCAGTGTAACGAACCTAACTAGAATGGTGACGCTAGTTGGCCTGCCAGTGTGAAGTTATGGGCTGTGACTTTATCCGGTGGCGAGGCACATTCGCCAGGTTGCAGTGTTGTTAAACGGACATTTGTGGCTTTTATGGGGAGAAAGCTTGCCAGAGGAAACCCCACCACATCCTGAAACACTGCTGCCGATCCATTGAATGGCAATTTGTAACTGGCTAAGTTACTTGTTGAGCGTTTATTTGCTCGATTATTCGCAGTCAAGTTGCTTCCCATATTCCGTTAGCTGACGCGTTAGGCGAGCGCGCATTGCATTCCTGTGTCCTGTACTGTTTTGAACGAATGGCCGTGCCCGCTTGGTAGGTCAGGAACTAAATATTCGTTTTGAACATGATGTGTTGATCATATGAAGAACCACGTGAATTCTCCAAGTGATATACACTGAAACATGCTGAATTGTTGTTGATGTCTTGACCCTGGTAGCACAACCGTACCAGTAAACGTAGCAAACTGGACACAAACTGGACAGGTGTTCAGGTCAGATATTAAGGCATTAGTTGCAGCTAAATGCATTTAGTTTGACAATTGTTAATAAATAAATGGTTGGTATGCATTATAAGTGGTGTTATTTGCCCATAACCCCAGTTGTTTAAATGCATCGATAGGTCATTTTATTTGCACAGTTTCGGCTTTGTAACCATGGTCGCTGATATCGCTTGGTTTTGCGCTATTGTGCAGCTCCCTTGAAACTGCGTTTCCTCAGACACACCTGTCAGGTTTTCCGGTTATAGCTTGTTTGATAAGTATGGATTCAATTTCAGCATGCCAAGTCGAAAAAGTTATCAATTAACTGCACAGTTTCCGTCATCCAGCAACATTTACCATGCAGCAGAAAGGATGACTTCAGTATTTGGCTACGAAGAAGTGCTTCTGTTGTCAGCAGCTAAACGACAGAAGGGTAAGAGGATTATTAACACGTGGAACGTGTACTCACTGGCTCAGCTGCCCGCTGACGTAGAGTAGGTGGGGACTTTAGGCAGCTTCTCAGCGTATCACTTTGAGTCTCACTTCTTTTCCAGCAAGCGCATGTTTCACAGTTCTCCGCGTCCGCTTGCTCAAATCGTGCAGCGTACGTCGGAAGGGGACCAGCTTCCTCCTACTTTCAACAACGCAAGCACGGGCGGGAATGTAGATGTGTACATATAAGGGTCACAAAGCGTTTCGTTTGCACGGCAGTTTGTTTTCCACAGTGAAGCCGGATAACGTAGTCATCATCGATGCCAAACCCAGGGTGCTCACAGGTGGGTATGTGAATATGTCTGGGAACGTGGTCGTGCAATGCCGAGAAGTTATGAATCTTCGTAGTCTGTTCACGCATAGCATGGATTCCTAAACGGCATACATCTTCCGTGCATCGCAGTTGTCAATAGATATATGTAGCTTTTCCGCTTGTCATATTCTATTCAAGTGCATCGATTTTCCATTGAACGACTTTCTTGTAATTTACCCTATGCCACACAGTCATACACTCTAATTATTGACGTCCTTCTTTTTCAGCACTGATGGCTTTTCAAGGATGCAGCGTTGTCAAACTACTTGCCTCCGACGATTTTAAAACTATTGTCAGTAATACCTGGCTTAGAGAGGAATGTGCGTACGAGCAAAGACCTTCCGTGCGCGGTACGCACTACTATGCAGCGGTGAAAAATCACGCTGCACCCGATTTCGATGTGGCCAGCACTGCAGCGTCCTTCATCGTTAGCACGAGTAAGTCGTATTGTTATATTAACCCACCTCCTAAGTTAGCTTCCAGCATGCCCGAGAAATGGAACGTCAATCTGAGTGCGGCATGCGGCCATACACAGACGATACTATTCAGATGGGCCTTCCAGCTAAGCGTTAAATGTGAGTTTGGTGTTTTTTATTTCCCCTCAGACGCCGGCCCGTCCGTTCTAGCTCCGTTGACGATGCCGCGCGTCTCACCAAACCCGAAAGGCCTGCAGCAACATACGCACATGCGCCCACTTCTCTCTTCGGTGGCCTTAGTCCACCACGTCCAGGGCCATCAACAAGCAACCGTAAGCCCCGCGTTAATACGGCCCCTACTATACAGTAATCGCGCCCTTTGTTACTGCTGACTTTGCGCCATGCAACCTGAAGTTGCTGCAGGAACTGAAGGCCATTAACTGTAAGCCGTCACAGATTCATAGCATTTCACTTAGCTTATTTTTAGATGAGTTATACCTCATTCGATCAGAACTAGTGGGCCATTGCCGCATGTCCGAAGCAATGTTGCAGATGCTGCAACGACAGTCCCAAAGCCTTGCACCGGGACTTTGTCTGTCATTCATCTCTCTCAGTGAGCATAAGGGATACGATAAAAGACTGAAGGACCCACATTTCAAAAACAGAGTCTTAAATTGTCTTATTATTAAAGGACTTTGCGGTCAACCATTTGTGTGCCGTGAACGGTGATAACGTGCAAATCGTCGTCCGGGGTACCATGGAGCGGCTAATGATAAGATCAGTTGCTGCGGAGATAAATTACTCCGGCGTAGGTTTGTTTGCATTCAGGCGAACAAATACGAGCGGCCTTGTACAAAGTAGGTTGACATGCAGTGATCCATAAAAATTACAAAGGCATCATTCGGCACACATTGGTGATGCAGCCTCGGATGCTGACAGTAAACGCCACGTCAAAACGTGGTTGCATTCTGCTCGGCACAAGGGACCGCCCGTTGAGCAACGTAAAGCATGCAGTGCGAATAAGGTGAGTCTCCTGCTTCCTTACGAATATCTTTAGCCTCCTACGTTGACAATCGCGGAAGCGGATTGACCATCTTCACAATGCCGCTTTCTGCTACTAACGATTTTTGTACTGCGCACCTTCATATACATAAAGCATTCTTAAACCCCGGTTGTCATTTTCTTTCGCAACTTGATGTTCTCGGGTGCGCGGTAAGCTCCGTTTCCTTTTCTGACCAGCAGCTTGAAGCGCCGCCTAGGTGGGTTCCCACGTCCAGCAACTACGGCAACAGTTACTGGGTGAACCTTAGGTCAGAACCGTCCATATACACGTTAGGTGCTAAGTGCGTAGTAGTGGGATGTCCTTATTCGGATAACCATGGTAGGCAATGACGGTATCTGGACCTACGGGATGGTCACGCATAGTGGCGAAGTGCTATTGATCAACGCTAGCATCACTTTCATTGGCCCGCCGTAAACTGGAAAAAATGCCTTTTTAGCCGTCTCATGGTACTAATTTCTGTCCAGTTTAGCCTAATGCTGTTATAGGAACGTTTAGGAGGTTAAACTGGACAGGATCTGGACATGCGCTACCAGGGGAAGGGTAGGATGTAGTTCAGGAAAGCAAATCGCAGATCCCCCGGAGTATGTTGTAAAAGTGATTGGAAATATTTTTAGCATTAGCAGATGAAATTTTACAAAGGTAAAATATGGATTCTAAACGCGCAAACTATAACAACAAGTCGTTCTCCAAAAAAGGTGGGGAGGCTATCTCTAAGACACTAACCACGTAGGTAGATGATTTAAAATCACGACTATTCATCGTGAGAAATGAATAAGTATATGCGGCAAGTGAGAAAACGAAACGATAGCGGGTAATGAATCACAAAATCACTGGAACGAGCCCACCAGAATGAAAACTCAAAATGGCGGACGGCCTGTTCCTGACAGGGTCACCAATTGTTGGGCGGAGCCTGGGATCCTAGTCGGCAAGCAATGACACGTAAGACGTGTCAAATTTGAGACGGTATAGAAGTTGGAAGAGACTGAACCCAACATATATTTTACAGGCTGCAAAAACTAGGAAGCGAATCAGCCAGAGCGAGAAGGGTGCAGCAAGCTACTCACATAAACGGTTTGTGTCAACTGATGTGCAGTCGGTAAAGCCAATGGACGCTTTGGCGGTTAAAACAACTGTAAAATCCAATGTTGCAAAATAGTGAAAGAGCGTGTTTTCCGGTACAATACAAGCTACTTGAGATTCTCTACCTCATTGGGCCTCAGCAACTAAGCCTGTTCTCCTTGGAGTTCCGCCGCTGCCGGGGTGAGCTTATCTACACTGAACGCATCCTCCGAGGGGAATTCGGAAGTGAGTTATAACTATTTTATAGGCCCAGCACCGTTCCACAGTAGGTCAAGGAAGGAAGCTTCTTAAGCATAAAGACACAAAATTCACATTGGCGTAACCCCATCCACCAGCGCGATAAATAATCGTAAGGGCCTACCGGACAATAAAGAGGACGCGCCATCCGAGGAAAGTTTCACGCGGCTGCTAAACGACCGTTCCCTGAGAATGATGGAATTCCAAGGAGGTGAATGCAATTGCGACGAACTCGGGAGGAAAACAGTAAAGCAACTTCTCGCGTTATATATTTATTTGGAATGCTACGAAATCTATAGAACAATGGTTTATGACGGGCATAAAAGTGAATTAATGCCATGTCACGTAGGATATTTAATATGATAATTACGAAATAAAATGAGGCAAAGCCAGTAAAAGAATGCATGCCTTACAGGACTCACCATGGGGTTCGTAGTACCTCATGTGCAAGCAAGGCTAACTACACCGTCCACTGTTTGTTGTGCGTTAATGCCAGCATGTCTGGGTCATGGGACATATCACGTAGTGTAAATGTGTCAGAGTAGCTTCAATGCGTTTTTTAAGATGATGGGTTGGGGGCATGAATTACAAGTGCCAAAAGAGTGTTCCATGCCAGTGACACTGCGAATGGGAACAAGTTTGGTCGACGTTCCAGTTGGCTGTACTGCTTTACCAGATTAAACTGCTGACTTCTTAGTGAAAGGTTTTGACTGTTTCATAAGAGAATGGCACGTGCGGTTGGGTTTTCGTGCAAGCTGATAAACCTTATTGAGTCTCCCCTTAGTCGCCGATAACGTCCGCTATATAGTTCGAGGGTTTTCAACCTTAATGTTCAGGGTAGACGGAACAAACCTCTGACGTACTTTGTCGCCCTGCATTGTGTAGTGTAGAGCGCGGTAAGATGGTGCTACAGCCAGGGTTGCCGCGCGCAAATAGCTTATTTCGCCTAAGGCCTCAAGTACGCGCCTAACATTTTCGGAAAGAATAAGACGCCAAACTTTCCGAACGCACTGCAAAAGGCCGAAGTGATGGTTTGTTTGTTTTGTTGCCTATTAAGCCAGCCTCAACTACCCAGGGCGCTTCTGGACGAGAACGCCAAGATCGCGCTCATGAGAAGCGCGATGCAAAATTTGCGGTCTTAGGTGGCAGTTAAGAATTCTTTTGGTGCCGAGTCCCGAAAACTTTGCATTGTTTCGTTGAAATGCAGCAGGTGCTCGAGAGACCATGTGTACATCACGTCCATGTCATCCTGTGGGGCTATGTGCTTCAATGTAAAAATAGCATAGTAAAAGTTTGGCTCATCAGCAACTAGCAGACAGTTTGAAGGTAGTGCGCTAGCGAGATAATTTATGAAGACAAGTTACAGGCGGGTGTGATTACGAAGCTCTGCAGAGCGCCACTTTTAACCTCGTTTAAATAATTAAATAAAATAAATAAATAGTTTATTCTCGTCATTGCGAGGCACCCCATCAAGGGCGTGATCATGGAATTACAAACATGTACGATCGGCAATTGCACAAATTAGTACATTTTGACCAATAGTATAAGAATTTTGTGTGTTGAGATGTAAAACTATGTTTAACTGTGTATTTGGAAGGAGACATAATGTGTGATTTTGTTCGTTTGTTCGCCATCAAAAAGGGGATCAATGGAACGTTGAATCGGATGACGTTCGTGATGTGTGAATGATCCTCCGGTAAAGGGAAGAGGCAGTGACTTTATTTAGTGGCGAGTCACGTCCGCCACGTCACAGTATTGTTAAACGGAAACTTGTGGTTTTTATAGGGAGAAGGCTTGCCAGGCGAAATCCCACCACATGCTGGAACACTGCCGTCGAACCATTTGCTGGAATGGGATTTACCCGAACCACCCAGATGGCACCACGAGGAGGTTGTTCGGCTAGCCAGCTTAGTTTCGATAGTATACTGAGAACCCACAAATTCGGCTGACGTAGAACAAGAAACTCGCCTATTCAACGCAGAACACGGTTTCTGACTCCATATTCCCTTCGTTTGTGCAGCAGAATGCAGTGGTCTAGACGGTCAAGTCAGTTGGAGAAAATCGGGTCGGCTGCTTCTACTCTTACACCAGCATTAGGTGCTTCCGTCCAGCATGCTTGAGGGATCAACCAGTTAGTAGGACATGACCGAGTTTTGTAAAATGCGTGTTGCTTCAGAACGCGAATTTTGTAGTTCTATACGTACCCCACCAAAGCCTCAGCTACAATGGACTCTACAACCTTGGAGATCACCGGATGCAGTGTTATCGTGCGATAAGTTGCTGCTTTAGTACGGCTACCACTTTTGGCTTGGAGTGATGATCCCATGCTTTCACTACATGGGAAGGTGCATCTCGTTCGGAAAACGCTGAAAGGGACTCGCTAGCGATTCTGCTTAACCCCTGTCGGCAATATTGAATGCATTTGGGCGGTTGCCGTCGGCACGCAAGGAGCTGAACTCACTCAAGGACGTTAGCCGGCCCAGTAAAGTTGTGTAGCTTAACGCTAAGTGATTAAGCCCTATTGGTGGCATGACTTGCGCAGGCCGGATGTAATAGGATTGATATGATATGTAATATGTAATATGATATGTAATATGATTGCCAACTCACTGTCCGAGACGGCTGTGCCGTTAATGCTAACTCGCATGCTGTGCATGGAGCACGAATTCCGCGCTTCATCGGGGGCAATTCGTTCAGGTGTCTCTTTAGAAGCGTGTAAGAAGAGCAACATATTTTTATCAGCTCTTGTTAGTTCTTAACTCTATCCTCCCGTTAGAGTTTGACACAATGGTTCCTTTGTTTTGAATGGACCCCAACTATCCTCGCTCGGAGAAGTTGTGTGAGCCTGCCACGCCAAGTCCCTCAGTGTCATGCATCTGCGTGTCCTGGTCATTACGAAAGACAACCATTTTAGGTTGTTGCATTATGGCTTCACGAGCTTGTTGAAACTGTTGACAAATTCTTTGCAGGAAACCACAGAAGAGCGTTCGGCCAGCAGCAGCTAGTTTGGTGCAGCAATGAGGTCGGCCATGTCATGGTAATTGCTTAAGAAGTGTGTTTTATCGGTATGCTCTTTATGATACTCTGCGTAGCACTTGTAGAGGAACACTACTGTCGCCTGAACGCTGTAGCCCGAAAAAGCCCCGGTTGTTGTTTAATTCGGTCATGAGTTCCTCTTTGGGGACAACGATGTCCAAGATGACCGGGTTGCTCCTGTTCTGGAACGCCTTGAGGAAGTGACATGCCTGTACAGCGGCGAACCAACGCTTTAGCCTTGCTGTTCTGCCTTGAATGGCTCACCGAGAGTGGCCGCGGTTTCTAGGGATCGCAGTATGAAGCAATTCATGACGAGAAGCTAGCTGCATGATTGTGCAAGTGGCTTTTTCATGGCAGGGATTAAATAAAAAAGAAAAATACGACTAAAATTTTTATTCTTTGTTTCTAGGCACGTCAAACCGAGCATGCACAAAACTGGACATACAATGACGCTTCTGCAGGTTCAGGATAGGTTACACTAAGGAACCTATTCTGGTAAGCAGCAGCGTGATTAGGGCTGTATTGCAACTGAGGGGTTGTATATAGGTAAAGTCCATTGCTAAATTGGATATTAGAGGCGGTATACAGTGGCAACTAAGCATCTATCGCAATGTCTTAGGTTTAGGTAGTGCCCTAGGTTGTCCACAGTTTCAGTCCTAGGGTCGTTTACACGGTCAATGAGTAGGGATGTACGGAAGTAAGGGATTATGGCACCGCCCTTTATGAGCCAGTCGCTGCATAAGGGTGATATACAAGATAATGCCATCTCGGCATGGATAAGCACGTGGTTAGTACATGTCTAGGTTACCGTAATGAGGTACAGACACATTGGGTTTTGACACGATCGAAGCTTGGGCAATTTACTGAGGAGGCCTTGTGCGTTTGTGTACAATCCACTTAGAGCAACAGGTGACCGAAGTGCATCTAAGCACACTATTGTTTCCCGTGCATTTACGCCAATTCCTATGGATCTATCGTTTTTTGGATCTATTGCTTGCCTCACCCATGAGCCGTTTTGATCTGTTGCATCGAGCACCCCGTATATAATCTCTCAGCGGCAAATCGCAGCGAATTTTCTGTCACTTCCTCTTCTGACGGCAGTATAGTTGCACTACTCCCTGTTACAGAAAATCAGACAGCTGGGTTAGTGATAGCTCGCTGGTTTTTTGCCCTTTCATCCAATGACAGCCTGGCTTCCACCGCCTTCAAACGTAATTCTGATGTCAATTTAGTGCGGAACATGTAACACCTTCCGAGCACCTTATCGAACATTCTGTTGGAGTGGAGCAGGAACGTTAGCAACCTTGGACTACTTTCGTTGTAGTTTGGTGATATTGGTGACCTTGACGTTGAGTTGGCAATCACATCGTGGAGGGAGTTAAATAAATAAATAAATAAATGGTATATTCTCTGTAAAACGAGACACGTCTCTAAAGGCATGGTTTCGCGGAACTAGCGCCACTCTTCCAAACCGCGAAGTTGAAGCTGCGGCTCCTCGGATGACTGGATTTCGAGGACGGCATCGTCAAAGTTGGATCTTTCTATATTTGCTCGCGGTGTTCTCAATGTTTTGCTTCCTTTGCTGACGCGCGCTCCAAGTGAGGTCAGTGAAAACACGAACGCAGCAGAACGAAGCACGAAGACGGTGAGTTGACAATAATGCTAGCTTTGCTTTGTCACCAGACAGTAATGTCAGCTGAAGTAGCCTTGACACGTCGTAGTGAACTAAGTTTGGGTGGCAGACGCTAAGATACGAGCCAGCCTGTTTGGACTGAATGTACGCTGCATCCATATGGATTCCCACTGTCTCCGGTCGTGCAGTAGCTTATCATTGATTGAATTTGCCCTTGATTCAGACACGTTGGTGCATCATATTCTCGTGTCTTACGTCCCCTTATTGTTTGTAGTTTTGGATAACAGCGTGACTCCTTTTACTGGCTGCCTGATCAGCGGTCTTTACGGAGACGCATTGGTATTTGTAAAGCGTCTACCACGGCGTAGTGGTTGCAGACATGCCCAGAAACGTTGTCATGGGTCTACATAAAGGGACGACGGATGCATATTTTGTCGGACTTTTGGTAATGTTAAGTACACCAGAATGTGACACAGGCGCACCACCCGGAATGCGAGCTCTGCCC
This sequence comes from Dicrocoelium dendriticum, assembly GCA_944474145.2. Taxonomy (NCBI): domain Eukaryota; kingdom Metazoa; phylum Platyhelminthes; class Trematoda; order Plagiorchiida; family Dicrocoeliidae; genus Dicrocoelium; species Dicrocoelium dendriticum. The sequence continues at coordinate 97,776,834 of OX104066.1, forward strand.
CATTGGCGTAGCAGGGGCTGGCAGTCTTTTGTTTCCTTTTGTTTGCCAGTTATCGTGTTCGGGGTTGCTGTAGGTAAAAATGGAACAACGGGGTACTACAGGCAAAAAGCAACGCTTAACCTCTTCTGTGGGATAAACTTATTGCGAACGAAATATTGCGTGCGAAGTTGATAGCGTTTTGGTTGGCTCCCCAAAGACTTATGTTGAACACCGATGTTTGCGTATTAAAAGCAAAAATCCACTAGTGGGTAGTTTGGTACGACGCCTTTTCATCGTGTTATGTAGCCCCTTGGCTAACAATTTATACCATGAAATACCAATGAAAATACTCAACGGCAACGCGTTTTTTAAATAGCGCCAGATTGGGAGCAGGGCTTCCATACTTTGAGAGGATGGTCTAAGGCTGGCACACGAGGAAGGAAAATTTCCCACGGCAATCGAGCTAGATACACTTTATAGTCAAACTTAGTGCGTGATCTCCTAGATTTATGCTATGGTTGTAGAGTGGAACTCAGGCACTGGTTGCGGCGAGAACCAGTAGGAACCAATACGGACACCAACGTTTTATAAATGAGTAGGTAGCCGGGCCCAACCTGTATTGTAAAGAGCTACCATGAACTAGAAACAAGTTTGAAAGAGCATGGAGAAAGGTAGCGTACGAATCACAGCAAGTTCGAGAGTGAACCACACGTGCTGTCAGTAAACAACAAGGCGCTCGGAAGATAAAAACAAGAATAAAATTAATTGTCACAAAATACTGCAAAATGTTTCAAGTTCACTACATGGTTCAATTTCAGCAGTGGTCGGCAAGCACACTTTGGGTTCTTCAGAATCTAGTAAACCTATATTAGATAACCGTTAATGTCGATATCGACTGCTGTACATCCTTATACACTTCATTCTAAGCTGATAGGGCAGCTGAACGACGCTTCCGATTTGTTTGGTTGACTTTCATTTAGGAATACAGAGACAACGGGATAATGTTTCTGGCACGGCTGCCGTGCCTGTATAGTATAATCCTTGCGTGGTCCCATTCAGGCATTAAGCATTTGGGGGAAGATTGAACGTTCAAACCGACCGAACGCTTTGCGAAGTAGGCCGAAGTTTTGATTGCCGGTTCCCGACGCCTTCTCTGATTGTTTTAAACAACCGAGATCCGTCTGTACCAGTACACCTATGTCACCCCCTGCGAAGCCCGTTGCAAAGGGTGGTCTTCAAACTTGTAAACGCTCAACGATTGGTGCTGCAGTTGCATCACTTTGCACGTAGCTGGCTTCAATCGAGGCAGGTTCCTTGTTGAATTTCCATTTATGCCATCTAGGTCATGTTGGATCAGATCGTGATCTTCATTATTACTAATCACCATGTCTTGACATCATCGGCGGAAAGCGTAGGAAGTAACCCTTGGCAATTCTTTGATATACATCAGGAATAAGCGCGGTCCGAGCATCGAGCACTTTGAGACACCACATTCCATCTCAGTGTGGTTAGCGAGCGATCTCCTCACACGCACTAGAAGATTCAGTTGTTAAAGAAAGTTGCCAATCCAAACAAAAGCAGGAGTACCCATTCCGTAGCTCACTAGCCTGTTAAGTAGGATGTGGTAATCCAGACGGTCGAAAACTTTGGAGAAGTCAAGATAGAAAACCCAAACCCCTATCCCATCCTCAGCCACGGCCGTCCAAGTACCTAATACAATCTACAGGTTGGGTGTGTATGACCGGTTTTGTCGGAACTTAAGTTGCCTTGGTTCTAAGAGGTTGTACTTTACCAGGCAGTTAATTAGCGTTTCAGCCATGTCCGCTTTGAGTACCGTCTCGTCCACAGGGAGGAGAGTAACGGTACGAATAGTTCGCAGGAGTTGAAGGGCCTTCTTCTTTTATAATTGGTTTTATAATTTCACGCTTCTACATAGTGGGAACTTGCTGTTCATGAAAAAATGCTAGGAAAACTGTGTCAGTGCTTGCGCTAGCAAAGTGGCCGCAGCATTCAGTGCTTTCGGGCGGTGGTTGCCTGCTCTTGGAGAGCTACAATCTCACGGTAAGAGGAATATCCTTAACACAGTCGCCGGGTGTAAACTTGCGTGTGTAAACAATGGAATCGACCGTGTGCATGACATTATGGGACATGTAGAGGTTGCGCGTTCGATAATTGGGGCTATTGTAGCCGCAGGTCATTAGCCGATTTTGCGGCGCTTTGTATTCTATCGCCTGTCTTGAAAAGTGGAAGGACGCCATGATACACGTTACTAGTTTGTTGCCTCGTCTGCACATCAGTTGCTGTTTCCAGGTACGTTTTGAGTAGGCACTGCTACAAAGTTACTTTATCCTCACGGACAAGTGCAATGCTATGGTTGCGAGGAATCAGGAAATTTCCCCAAGTCTACGAGTCGAGGTTAACCTTGTAGACAGGCCTTGCTGTATCACTCATCGCCATGCACATTCAAAACATGATCCTAAGGGTTGAAGGCATTTTCGCGGGGTGAAGGGGCCGTAGACCATGTGGCGGAGTCTTTCAACGAACCCTGTCCAAACGTTGTTAAGGGGACTGTTGTTTGAAAATTACTAAGCCGATGCGACTACGAGTATTTTCAAGCCGTGTTAGTGTGAGATTGTATGGATTAGTTCCGAGTGTTTAAATGGATACGCTGTATACCGCAAATAGTTGAACGTTATTAATACATGGTTGCTGAGACCTAATGGACTTTCCATTAATGACTTGTCAACCAGGAGCTCATCATTCGTAAGCACTGGGTCCAATAGGTACGGTTCGTTAGCTGTCCTGCGTTTAGTGGGCGTGAAGTCATGAATGTTTAAGTGGATATTAATGCTAAGTTCAGGAATGGACTTTGGGAGTGGTTAAAGACAGATACGAGAGGTGCATGGTTTTGTCTCCGTCATAGGCGTCAACAGAGTAGGTCGGTAACAGGCGCTTCCAGATCACAAAATATTACACATTGCAGGTTGCCGTGGTAGTAGTGTGGGTCCCCAGCACCTCTGCTGGAGCCGTGGTTCCGGATGTGTGACATTCCTGCTATCTCATCCTCAGCGACAGCAACGACTTGGTGCAACCAAGTCTCGGTATTAACAATTAGATCTTAAGCATTCGCAATGTGACATAGCTGAGGTCCGGTACGTTTACTGAAAAGCTCTTGGGTGCTGGTGTATATAAATAAACTTTCTGAAGTTTAAGAAGTGTTTCGGAGGTTGTGTAACGTACAAGTACGTGGCCAGCGACTAATCTTTTTTCGGTTTGCACTTAGCAAAGGGTTCGACATTAGATTCATCGTCTGCGTAGCTAGTCCCTTATTTAATCATCTACGTACAGTTCAATCTCTCTGGTCAATGCCATCAACCGGTTGTATGGGATCATTGGACACACAATGGACGCATTGTTCTTTTACCTGTCTGATCGCGTTTGTTTCCTTCAGAAACACATCCTCTCTAAGGGGTATATCGCTGAGTGCCCTCAGCTGAAGGTAGTATGATAGCCTGCAACCAAAAATGCACCAGCATTTTAGCAGCCGTGTTACAAGTTGCTTTGACCGTAAGACTACCTTCCACACTCTAGGGTTACTTCCTTCGTAGTTCGGTGAGGTACGCAGCGTGACACCGATTTTGCTAGCACATCATGAAAGCAGTGTTTCATGAATATAACACATTTGTTATTTATCATGAGTTGTGGTTGTTTCGTGTCTACCATATGCTTCAGCTTCGAGAACCCTATGAAGAAGAATGGTCTGGTCAAATTTTCCTCCCGGTGGTCCACTAAGGTGTGGTTAACGCTACAACGTCCACCCCATGGGATGTCTGGTAAGATACGGATGGAATACTGCTCATTTCTGTGTCTACTTGTGGATAGTAGAACTGCGTCTACTTCAGTGCAGATGTACAGCACAACCCGCAGCAAGCGTGGCTAACCGTAACGCTATGTAAAACACAATACTCATGCAGTCCGTAGTTGTCGCAGGGTATAACGGGCTAATTAGAGCATTTCTGGATAGCTATGCCTATCTAGAACATACACCGCTTCCCTACTTTTTATATTTTTTCTTTTTTCTGCTATCTGCCTGCAAAGCAGAAAGCCATTTTTAGCGAAAAATAAAAATAGCCTTATTCGTAGACCATCGTTTAATTGCGAATAACTCGCAAACTACTGCACGCATGGTGTTGCTTTTACGTTCATCGTATTCAGGTCCTAAAGCTGGTCCAGACCAGTGTAATTTCGTGCTACTTTAAGCGGTATTCTAACTGTAGAAAGGCTTTTTCTTTTATCTGAGAATAACTCAGGTTGACATTTTGCGCCGGAGAGCAATATCAGCGTAATAAAAGTAGGGCTATATTTTTTTTTTAAAATGGTATTTTTCTACTGAAGCACGCAGATTTATTTTCTCTTTAACAAATTGTTTCTATTTATGTCTGCATTTATCGGAATTGTTTTTAACTTTTCGTTTGCCTTGTAATCCCTTCATTCATTTCTTCCATGTGCGCAACAACAATGGGGACAACTGAGTGGCCAATTAATGTGTGATCAATTTAAAGTGAACTTGTGGCAAATTGGATTCTGTTCCAAGGAGAAAAGGCAAACTACACCTCCGCGAAGTTTTCACAATAACAGACAAGGAGCTCAATATCGCCCGAAGGAACCAGAAAAATGTCAAGGTGGGCGCCTGCGACCCAGTAGCTGTACACTAAATAGTGCCAATGCGTTTGCAATTGCTAACGATGAACATATACTTATATTTTGCCAACTTCCATGCAAGAGCATCGGATAAATGTAAGCATTGATCTGAACCCTTTAGGGTGCAGCCTCTAGCAGGTCTAGAAATATACCTATTTATTTATTTATTTATTTATAACTTCGGTTTAGTTACTAGTAAGATCTCACGGGTTAAAGTCATCCAACTGCCTGCCTCTTTGAGGTCGACTCTGTTACTGGCATATTGGAGCCCGGTAAGCGCAGCACAACAATTTGCTCATTACATCTTACGGCCTGTCGCGGTTAGTAATTGAAATGTTTGGAGATGAAGAGCAGGAAACCAGTGGTGCTTGCACCAGGCGAACTCCGCTATGCTTCTCATTTTCCAAACCAGTTGTGGTTGATGCTAATCTTAACTGACGGCTCTACTTGGAAGAACCGTAACCCATTTATCGATGGCAACGGCTTGCACATCTTCTCCACACTCCGTCTGGAGCTTGGAAGTAGCCTTAGGTTACTTGTGTCGATCGAACTGGCAACCGCGTTAGTTAAATGTGTGCCACTGTGGTGTTTGAACAACCGTTGCAGTTCTGGGCTCTTGGTGTCGATTTTCTTACTGTGTTGCTAGCCGTTCTGCTCAAGGAAGGAGAAGCACTTGCTGGGGCCACTAGGACTGCATAGTACGCTAAGGTCACCCTAACCGTGGTGGCTTTGGTTGTCGCCATTTCCTTCAAGTTATCAAGTAGCTGGTCATACTAATGAGATAAAAGGAACACAGTTTTATCAGGGTGATAGATGTGCCTTTCACGCAGAACCATAGGGAATCTGGTTGGTTTAATAACTTAGCCTGGCTAGATTTAACTCGGAGGCAGCTCTCATGGAAAATCTTGCAATGATTACGGTACGGAACATCCAGCTTAACAAGTTTGGCACATGCTATACATAGGTCATTAGACTGGCACACCAGGCATCGCGCTTGCTGAGCAACCGTTATGAATAAGTCGAATGACTAACCCTCGATGATAACAATTTGTGCTGTTACTGACGGTGGCGCCAACTAAATGAATGAATGAAGGTATGTTTCTAGACTTAACTAGGAGCTGTGCCCTCCAGGGGTCAGATCATAATGTACAGTAAACATATGCTCTTGCACATGTTTTGATGGGGTTAAGTTGATGTACTATTTGAGCGCGAGTACTCCACCAGCGCTGTAGTAACCGTCTCTCAACGATATTTATTCCAACAGCATTAGCCATTGTTGGTAAATTTCGGTCTCTATAACATGGAAAGAGAGAAGAAGAACAATGTCATCAGAATTGGCAAACAAAGTGGTTTGTATTGATTTCTAGTAAACATAAATGAAAAATTTTAAAATCGTTATTTTCAAATAGCGGACGGCACTTCGGCGTAATTAACTTGAAATCTAAACGTAGCATATAACGAGTATATCTGCTTAACGGATGACCCCGAGCGCCAACCTCAAGTGGCTTTAATCGAAGCCAAAATTAAAAACCAATTTGGTAGCGTAAATATTGGTAAATATAAAATTACATATATTAGTGTAGCGTTTGCTCGTTGTACATGATAAAAGCAAATTACCGCAATGCATTATTTTCCGAGTTCTGGAACGACTGCTAATACCGTGGCCAAACTTTTGGCCACCAATGCCTAATAACTTTCAAGCATGTGCAGTGAAAATAAGAAAAATTCTAAATAGCGGCTCATTGCTGAGATCCCAATCGTGCTGCGTATCTAGAAATGTAAAATATAAAACCAAAGTAGCAATAACTTGGAACATATTTGGAACCGATCGGGAAGTCCTCATTTCAGAAAACTTGGTAGACGACCGGTTGGTTTATTTATGGTGATAGACAATTTTTCGCTTTTGGCACAAAAGCTTCATCAGACTATTGTGTCAAAAGCGAAACGTTGTCTATCACCAATAATACATTAACCGGTAGCAATACGTACGTTGTAAGACGCAGTGGCCGCAAAACACAATTTCCAAGAGTACGTAAGATAACGACGAATATATGAAACATATCCAGAGAAAAGCTCGTAAGAAATTATAGAATGATTTGCATGCGAGAAATTACGTGACACTTTGTAATTAGACCATTGTCAGAAGACTTCGTGTGTTGTTTTCAGAGGCTAATTGGTCGAAGAAACCACAGTATAAGTGGAATCCCCAAAATTACTTAACTTTAAGCGGTTGTGAAGGTTGCCCCAAGACTACATGAGTCTGGTCTACACGGATGAGCGAGGACAGCTCAGGGTTCATTTGTTGCGAATGAGCCTGTGAAACCCATTAATTTATTAGACAAATCCCGCATGATTTATCAAGTTTATCACATTTTATGCATCCCAATAAATGAACCCTCAAGGCCAACAAAGTACATAGCCCAACGTCGAGAATAAAAAAATTAGCATCCGAAAAAGTGCATGATTTTTCTAAAGGTGTAATTCGCTGGAGCCAGCATGGGTAGGGACTCAAGGACTTTGTTTTCTATGGTTAGGGTTTTCCAGATGTGAAGCCTTACTGTCCCATGTGTTGGGACGCTATACTGTGCAATTGCTTACTTTTTATGAGCTTTCTCCCCAAGTTTGGTAGTTCAGTAAAAATAAATAAATACATAGTTTATTCTCAAATTTATAGACAACCAAACGAGGCATGAGCAAGTTTTACAGGGAGCTGTGTATCTATCTGTATCTATCTGTGTACCTATACGGTTCTCTGCCGTGTGTAGTAGTGAATGCTGGAGAGCGAGCTCTCATTGCCGTGCCCTATTATCCTCTTTGACTGCTTCCTGAATATCGAAATGCAATCTTAGGCTCCGCATAACCAACAGACAATTTCTTTCGTATTGCGAGCCTGCCTGACTTGCAGTGGCATACCCCATGTATATAACATTCTCTATCCCAAACCTGTCCACTTAATAGTGCGCTTCATTCATTTGACTGTTTGCGTCAGATTCATTCGATGTACTCACATAATCACATGCATTTGCTGTTTGTTGACTTATTCTGGGACACTTAGGTATTCACTAGCCAATAGAATTCTTCACACCAATGCCATTGCTAGTCGTCGATACTCTCTATCTCGCCTAGTATCATTATCAGTTCTTCGTATTACCTACGTCACCACTTTCAGCTGCGGCGAGTCGTTGTAGGTATCATACATCCTTGCGTTAGGAGCCACTCCTTAGCTCTCCAACACTTACTCTCTTGGATTGTTTGCATCACATACCTTCGCTGGTTTGTTGACTTATTCTGTCACTACAGGTATCCAATGGTAATTAGTAGGCTAAATCCGAATGCGCTTTCTGGCCACTGATTCTCTCTCCTAGCTCCACTATCTATCGCTATCTTTATCTTCCTCACCATTTTGCAGAGATTCGTCGTAGGCTCCATGTCACTTCTGCGCAGATCTTGAACTTTCCAGGACACATTCCTTGTCTCTCCATCATACATTCTTCTGGAGTGTCTGTATCACTCACCTTTGCTGCTTTGCTGATGCAATCTGTGACCCTGTAGGCATACACTAGGGATCAAGCGTCTTATTGGAATGACTACACCTGGCTACTTGTAATATTTCCTAGTGCCACCATTTGTCAATCATCCTAAATTCGGTACCTCTGTTTAGTAAACAGATAGTGGTCGTGCGCCCCATGCATCTGTGATTATCCTGAGCTTGTTAGGAGCTATTCCGTATCTCAATAACCTTTATTCCTTTAGAATATCTGAATCCAACCTTTCCGCTGCCTTACCGCCAATTAAACTTTAGATCTCTCTGGCGGCAACATATTTATCTCATTAACACCATAGTATAACCGGATTATCTGTGCGTCTCTGTGTCATAGCCTCTACACTCCAAACTATCTAACAGCTGTATTGTTTGCCTGCGCATCATCCGTTCGCTGTCCTCTCTTCATTAAATCCTTCTTAGCTCCCTTCTCTTGAGCATACATAACTCAAGTATTCAGTGCGCAGCGCTCCATTCTAGGCGTCCATTTATCTATTACTGGCTACGTCTGTGACGCCTATTTTTACTGAAGTCCAGATTTCTCACCGGCTTTTCCCGGCACAAGCTTCCTTGCTAGACGCACAGCTGTCAGGTACTCATCTGCGACACGTAATTAATTGTAGTTCAGCTCTCTCACTGGTTCCTCCCTGCTCAGGCTTCCTTAGTTATATTCCATTATCACCCCGGCATGATTTGCTTAGCTGTGCGCCGATGCGTCTTAGTCTATTATGCTCTGAATTATTTAACAACCTCTTTGTATGCTTACGCTTATCTCGTCCGATGTACTTCTCTCAGGAAAACTCTTAGCTTTCTTCTGTCGTGCAAGCATACCATGTATTCAGCGAAAGCCGCTGTTTTGCCTCACATTTTTAGGTGTTCGTTTATCCCTCACTCGTTGTATTGTCTTAGGCATTTACATGCAATCTTCCAGCTCGCGGGCTAGCATTCCCTGGCTCTATCCAGCTTGGTATTACTATCTTTACACCCAAGCTGCTGCAAGTAGGCCTCAGGTTCTGATATTCTTAGCAGCCTTAATGTACGCTTGCATTCTTGCTACTCGTTGTCCTTCCGTCAATTAACCTTCCTTGGCTATTTAGTTCATCACTCCTCTCATCTGTTCAGTACACAGACGCCCGCTAGATTCCCATTTTTAGGTGTTCATTCCTCCCTTACTCGTTGCTATGTTTGCGACGCTTACCCATGTATCAGCCCAACAGACTCACTGGCTTTTCCTGGGTCAGAATACCCTAATTTTCCGAGCACCCTGGAATAACTCGTTTCTCTGCGCGACGTTACGTATACATTTGGTCAGCACGTTCGCTTTCCTTCAACGGATATTCATTACTTCCCTTCTATCGATCATTCTTTTCTCACCTAGTGTTCTGTGTTCGTTTTTGCAGCAAAGGTTTCGACACTTCTTATGTGGGCGGTAGGCTCTCTCACAGGCTTTTCCCATCTCAGTCGGCCATAGCACTATACTCTTAATACCCAGTTGTCACCGTTCTGGCTTGATCCCTGGCAGGCTTCTACTCAGCGCTTGAATCCTATCTATAAGCTGACTTACCACCATTTGACCTTTGAAGCTCTTTCATCGCAAGCCATTTATACCTTCATTAACTTATTCCTTAACTTAACCTTAACTTACTTATTCTCCGCTCCCAATCGAAGTAGGTTGACTACCAGCTGGTCTTTGTATTCTGCTTTCTGTTTTCCCACGCAATGGTTGCATCATAGCAAATTGATACTGCGTCCTTTGCTCAAAAGCGCAACGCTCTGTATTTCATGTAGATGGTAGCAACCAACCTATACGGCCATTGCTTTCGTAGGACATTCAAAAGACACTTTCAGCACGATCGTTTTTACACGTTGTGCAACACTTGTTTCCCCTAATTGTTATATCATAGGACTTAAATAATGTTTGCTTCCACGCCTGTTCTGTGCGGCTTTGTTTGTCTCTCACCTTCCCATGTCTCCGATGTCCGGAACTTCTTGGAGAGCTGGGATTGGACCGAAAAATAGTATTTGACCGGGACAGGACATAAACAACAAGGACATACAAAGAACATGCCTGTACAACAAATGGATACAACTGCACCCGCTACCGCGACCGTTATTCAGTATTGATAGTTGGACACGAGGGCTTCACACTCCTGAAAAGTATATAAAACCTGAAAAATCCAGACGCAAGGTAATGTCATTTTGCTTAGCTGGACACTCACAAAGACGACTCTTCGTAAAGGTCTCACTCTCCATGGGCCTCAGCCATTCTGGCCGCCTTGACCAAAGATCCCTGATCAACTAACAGAGAAAATGAGAAGTCAGTTGACTGCGGATAACCGAGTGTGAAATCAGTCGGCAAGCTGCTCTGCCAGTCTTACTTTAGTGTACAAACGGATTTCTGACAGTGTTCCAGGGCGTGGTGGGTTTTCGCCTGGCAAGCGTTCGCCCTATGAATAGCCACAAATGTCCGCTTACAACACTGCTACGCGCTGATGGTGAATCGCCACTGAATAAAGTCACTGCCCACAACTACATGTTGGCATGTCGACTAGAATCATAATTTAACATTTTCCTGACACGTTCAAGAGTAAGATACTCCCTGCCCACGTGTACCGATGTCACTACATATGTACTGCCCAGACTGTTTACCCTACGCACGCTAGAACCCAACGTGTCTTCATGCATTGACGACTTTATTCCTTATGATTAACTTTACAATTTCCAAAGCATGTACAACCTATGGTTTACTGCCGGTTACGTACATAGCAAGATGTTTGTTGCGAAACATAATTGCGTGTGAACGTTGATCATGCCTGGTTTGGTGTGTTTCGACAAATTCGAGTATATACTATTTATTTATTTGTTTATACTTTGGGTTCAATCGTGCGTAGTGTAAGCGGTCCAGGCACTATAAGTGCAGAGAAACGGTACATGTAGTCAGAGGGTATAATATCCTTGCACTTGTCGGGAAAGTTAATATATCAGTCTAGTCGACTTGCCAGTATGTAGTTGTGGGCAGTGACTTTATTCAGTGGCCAGTCACATCGGCCAAGTCACAGTATTGCTACACAGACATTTGTGGCTTTTTATAGGGAGAACGCTTGCCCAGCGAAAGTCCATCACGTCTTTCAACACTACCGTAAAGCATTTTGAACACTGTTGTACAGCTGGCAAAGCCGTTGACGACTGGTTTCATGTTCGGTTATTCGCAGACAAATGGCTTCCCATTTCCTCAGTTGGCTGGACAGATAGTTTACTCAGGGCCGCCATAATAGTTGCGGCCGGTTAAGGATATGAACATCAAGAGTAGTTGTCCTGTTTTGTGCCCACGTGAGCAAAGGTTCAAACATTCTGCTGTCTGGATTTTTCAGATGCAGAATTTTCGGGAGGGTGAGGACGTGTTTAGCTCTCCATACTGGACAACGGCTGTGCTAATGATTGCAGTGGAGTCCATTTGGTATACTGCCATGCTCCATGTAGGTCCTTGTCGTTTATTAAGCCCGTCTTGGGCAAAAACTGTTCCACAGTCCAATCCCAGATCTCCAAGGAGTTCCAGACTTCGGAGAAAAGGGAGAGTGAGGGGCAGCCGAGAAAAGACCGCAAGATCCGGCGTGGAGTTACACATTGTTAAAGTCTTATGGTACAACATTTGGAGCTGAGACAAAATCAGGTACACTGTGCAACAATGATTATGCTGAAAGTGACTTTTGAATGACCTATAGAATCAATAGCCTTATGGGTAGATTGCTAACGTCTGCGTAGAGACGAGAGGGTTGTGCCAGTAAGTAATCCACGAACTATCAGGTTGCTTTGAGACAAAAATTGCGGGGGGAGAGAAGAAAGAATGTTAGTAGGCTGGTGATGGTTGCATGGTGCATGAACAGCAGGTAGCCAGCCTTATACGATAGGGAGCGCAGAATAAGAAAGTTAAAAATAATAATTTGCCGCAAGTGAGATCTAAAGGTTAATTGATGGTAAGGCAGCAGAAAGATTGGATGAAGACATACCAAGAGAATAAAGGTTATTGTGGTAAGGACTGGCTCCTAACAAGCTCTGGATACTCGCAGATGCATGAGTCTACAAACACTAGCTGCTTTCTAAACAGAGGTGCCGAATTTAAGACGATCAACAGGTGGTGGCGCTAGGAAGGATTACCAGTGGTCAGATGTAGCCATTACAATAAAACGTTTGGTCACTAGTGTATGCCTACGAGGTCAAAGAATGCATCAAAAAGAAGGCGAAGGTGAGTGATACAAACATTCGAAGGGAATGTATGATGGGGAAACAAGGAATGTATCCTAGCAAGCTCAAATTTTGCGCAGAAAGGGCAAGGAGCCTACGACCAATTGCTGCTAATTGGTGAGGAAGGTAAGAAGCGCGATAGATAGTGGCGCTAGGAGAGAATCAGTGGCCAGCAAAGGCTTCCGTATTAAGCCTTCTAAGTACCAGTGGATATATACAGTGACAGGATAAGTCAACAAACCAGCGAAGGAATGTGATGCAAACAATCCAAGAGAGCAAGGTTCGGAGAGATAATTTGTGGTTTTTAGCGCATAGATGTATGCTACCTACGATGACTAACTGCGGTTGAAAATTGATGACGTAAGTAATACGAAAAACTGATAATGGTACTAGGGAGAGAGAGTTTCCATGGTTAGCAATGGCATTTGGATGAAGCCTTCTAGTTACTAGTGGATACCTGCAGTGTCCCAGAATAAGTCAACAAACAGCAAATGTATGTGACGCAGACAGTCCTAGAGGGTAACGGTTGGAGGGATAAAAGGTTGGCTCTTAACGGGCTCCAGATACGCGCAGAGCTGGTTGGAGTCTACGAAGAATGGCTGCTGCTAAACATAGGTGACAGAGGTAATACGATGAACAGATAGTGGTATTAAGAGAGAGAGTATCGAGGGCTAGCAATGGCATTTGAGTGAAGCCATCTAGTTGCTACTGGATACCTACAATGTCCCAGAATAAGTCAACAAACAGCAAATGTGTTTGACGCAGGCAGTCCCAGATAATAAGGGTTGGAGAAATAAAACGGTGGCTCTTAGCAAGCTCTGGATATTCGCAGATGCATGGGGCCTACGACCACTAGCTGTTTCTAAACAGAGGCCGAATTTAAGACAATCGACAGATGGCAGCGCTTGGAAAAATTATCAGTGGCCAGGTGTAGCCATTCCAAGAAAACGCTGGGTCACTACAGGGCAACAGAATGCAGCAACAAGCCAGCGCATTTAAGTGATATAGACATTTCAAGATAAGGTATGATGGAAAGACGTGGAGAGAATCCTTGCGAGCGTCGGATATGTGCAGAGGTGTATGGAACCTACAACGAATCGCCGCATAATTGATGAATAAGACAGGACGCACGACATAAAATGGGGCCAGGAGGGAGAGTATCGCTGGCCAGCAAAGTCATTTGGATGGTCTTTCTAATTACCATTGGATACCTACAGTGACAAGGTAAGTAAAAACCAGCGAAGGTATGGGTTGCAAGCAGTCCAAGAAAGTAAGAGTCGGGGAGGTTATGCGCGGCTTCTAGCGCAAAGGTTTATGCTACCTACAATGACTCGCTGCAGCTGAAAAGTGGTGATATGGTTGAAATCAATGCAAAACGAGGCTTTAATGTCACATAAGCTATCACGTCGGTGCATGTTCTGGTGGGAGCTATTCTATTTAGCCAGGCGGCATAACTGAATAATAGTACAAGGAAGGAACAGCTACCTACGTAGGAAATTGGAGCTGGTTTCCCCTCCCACCAACTCTACGCATTACACATAGTGGCTAGCCGAACAATCTCTACGTGGTGCTATCTGAGTGGTTCGGGTTAATCCTGTTCAAGCTAATAGTTCGGCGGCAGTGTTCAAGAACGAGGTGGGCTTTTGCCTGGCAAGCGTTCGCCCCAAAGAAAACCACGAATGCCTGTTTAACAACACTGCAACGTGGAGGATGTGACCTGCCACCAAATAAACCCAATGACTTTTCCCCTTTCGGAGGATCATCACTATACAACCATCATTCAATTCGAAGCGTACAATTGCACCCTTCTTGCGATGGCTAACAAAGCAACCAACCTCACGAATCCAGCCACACTTCACAATTTCACTCACAGTGCCCACTAACACATACACTTGCGTATATACAGAGAAACACATCCAGTATCTTACTGGCCAACACGTCCAATTTTTACAATTACCGACCATAATATAGTCACAGCCTAAAAATTTCCACACAAAGCTACAGCCACATAGACGTAATAATTTGCCACTTCACCTTTGATGTTTTCCTCACATATGCTTTCCCGTGTTATGCATGCAACACAATGTGCCTACTAGGAAACATTTTCTGTACAACTTTGATCATGCCGTCGCGAATAAACTATTTTATTATTATATTTATTTTATTTTAAATTTTGTACTGAGGACAAAGATAAGGCAGGAAGTGGTTCGAAATACCTGAAGCTTTAGCTAGCCGGTTTGACAGGGGTCTCTGACACATGGCTAGCTTTCGTGCCAGTGCCAGAGCACAGAAAATATTAAACGTTTGGGTGGCATGAATGACGATCAAAAATGGACTTGGTTCATCAGGTAGCCAGCCTACTAGTTTAGTCAATAGTGATTGGCGAATGTACGATAGACAAAAGCTAAGAAGTATGGCTGAGATTTGGGGCAAACAAGATAAATGGGAATAGAAAATGTCTGGTTTAGGAGATCGTGGTTCAATTGGCAGTGAGAATATTATTACGCTTTACTCAGAAACTCCGTATCAAACTCGTTTTGTCCATTCTTCGTAGTGACTTCGGCTGGAACTATGTATGCTTCCAATAGCCGCGCCATCAGGATGATAATATCCACTACGAGGATAATGGCTTTTAAAGGTCAACCTACATAGCTAAACAGCGCAAATGTCGGTAAGGAGATGTGGGATTAAAAGTAGCATTGCGTTGAATAATACCGATGGGTTCAGTTGGACTCTGATAAGAGCAGATGTGAGATGGATTCAACGGACTAGTAGCACATTTATGCGCATACTCGAGTCTCAGTTGCGGACATTATCGTACAATAAAAGTTTAGTAAGTTTTGTCCACTTAAGCGGAGCCACAGGACAAATTATTTAATGGGTGGTAATAGTTATGCAGATGAATGTAAGAAAATAGCGGCGAATATATAACATGTCAACCCAGGGTTCGGCATTGCGCTCAATAACACTTATAGCAAAACCGAAAAGCAGATAAGATTATGTGGGTCATAAATAGGTGGAAATAAGATCTATGACAGGCAATACCGTGGCCGGCACATGTTTATGGCTTTACGGAAGAACAGGGTCACGGAAAACGGGAAAAAGAATGGAGATGTAACCAAAGGTGGCATTATAAAGGGGGTACGAGAACATAAGGAACTAAAGACCGTGGCACACTCTGCTACTTGCAAGAGATGTAGGACCGTCCGGTTTAAAACCGGCTGCTGCTCACTTCTCAAGCTTTACCGTTGATCCCAGTTGAAAGCCAGGCGTTGATGCTGGGGCATGAAGTGTAAGCTTTATGGTTTAAGGTTACCAGTTCAACACAGTACTCCTTAGAGCAAGGTGCAGAGGGGTTAAGGAGGTGATGGTTGATTACTGAATCGCTGTCAGCGGGAAGGTCAAATTCACCGTACATGCAAATTTTCCACTCTGTTCAAAGGCGGTATGCCGCGTATCGTCTTGGTTGCGTCGCAGTGAGGGGTAAGCTAAGTAGACGGCCGTACAGGTGAAGGTGTTAATTGGGCGCAATAGACTGTCTTCGCTGCTGCATTTGCCACTGCCACATGGGGTTCTTAGAATCCATGCCACTACAGGCAAGGTAGAAATGGATCAAGCGAGAATAGGTGAATTAAGCCATACACTCGAATAGGCAGCTTTAGATTGCAGAGCTGGGAAGACACCTAGTAATTTAAGGAAGACAAAATGTCTCGCACCGAGGTATCTGTTACTTCATCTGGATAACGCACGATGTTACACTGTGGTACATTGCGGTTGGTCATGCCCCATCCGACCCGGTCTTCTAAAGCTATGGTCCGAGAAACAGGCGTTAAAGTACTGTTTTGCATTGTCCAGGCACATAAACATTTGCACCTCAAGCTTGAAAGCCTGCGGGTGCCTGGATTCCCCGCAGCCCGGTTGGTAGATTGTTCCAAATTTTTATACGTGTAACTAAGTAGAAACGAGAGCGTAGTCTCTTCCTCGCTCTCAGCGGAGTAATAGTACTACCCCTGTTTCTGAGGTAACGTTCTGTTCCATCTCTCAGCTCTTTTCTGCAGAGCAAACCTAACTCAGGTTGTCTGCGCACAGCTGTTCTGTAGCCTCTCCTTTCTAAGCTTTCATTTAATTGTTGCTTGCTGCAACCCCTGTGAAACCTACTCATGTAGGAGTCCAGATCTTTCACTGGCATTTCCGGCTCAGTCTACCTTAACACTATTCCCTTTAGCACCCTAACAGGACTTCAGTATGTGCGCGCGTCTGCCTCATATGCTGCGACATCCTTAGTAACTTAAATGTATGCATGCATTCTGCCTGGTTGATGTTCTTTCTTCATGTAAAGTTTTTAACTTTCTTCTGGCACTTCTTAATTTATCAGGTCAGCGCACAGCCGCTCCATGCCTCACTATTCTAGACGTTCTCATATCTCTCACTCGTTGTAATGACTTCGACTTTTCACCTTCAAGCGTTAAGCTCTCGGACTAGCTTTCCCTGGCGCTATCCAAAATAGTATTATCCCAGCACCCTAGCATGAATTGTGTACCAACGCGCCGCCGCGCTTCAGCCTTATACGATGTGACTCCCGCAATAAAGTTAAAGTTTGCTTACCTTCTTCCTGTCTGCTATCCTTGCTTCATGCAAACTGTTTTAGCTCTCTTCTGGCGACATTCCTTTTCTCATCCGGTCGGCGCACAACCGCTCCTCGCTAGGTGCTAAGCTGTCACTTACTCATCTGTGACACCAAGTAATTGTAGTTCAGCTCTCGTACTGGCATCTCCCGGCTCAGGCTTCCTTAGTTATATTCCATTAGCGCCACAGCAAGGTTTGATTGCTTGCGCATTGCTGCGCCTTAGCCACTTATGCTTTGAACTACTTAACAGTCTTATAGTTTGCCTACGCTCCTTCCATTCGCCTTCCTTCCATCATGTAACCTCGCTTAGCTTACTTCTGTCGTGCAAGCATAACCCATGTATTCAGCGCAAGCCACTAATTTGCCTCAAATAACTAGCTGTCCATTTATCCCTTACTCGGTGTAATATCTTAGATCTTTTTATTACATAAAATCTTTCAGCTCTCAGGCCAGCATTCCCTGGCTCTACCCAGCTTCGTACTATTATCTTAGCCCCCTAGCATGACTTGGTTTTCTACGCGCTGCTACGTTTAGTCCTCCTGCTCTGATATCCTCAGCAACCTGAATTTATGCGTGTATTCCTGCGATTTTCAGCCCATTCTTCAATTAAACTATATTAGCTTTTTATTTTATCAATTTTTTAATCTGGTCAGGACAAAGATGCCCGTTAGTTTCTCCTTTCTGGGTGTTCAGTTAGCATTTATTCGCCGCTATGTCGGCGACACTTACTCATGTATGAGTCTAACACACTCACTGGCTTTTCTTGGATCAGCATGCCCTAGAACCATTCCCTTAGCACCTTAGAATGACTCATTTCCCTGCGCGACGCTGCGCAAACATTTGTTCCACACGTTTGCTTACATTAATTGATCTTTATTACCTCACTTTTATCGATCGATCCTTTCTCATCTAGTCAGAACATCCGGTCCATAACCACTGCTTTGTAGGTGTTCTGTTTCCGTCTCGCAGCAAAGGTTTCGCCACTTGCTCATGTAGGAGGTTAGCTCTCACAGGCGTTTTCTATTTCAGTCGGTCATCGTACTATTCTTTTAGTGCCCTAGTATCAGCTTTCTGAAGAGATTCCTGGAATATTTTTACTCCTCGCTTGAGTCCTATCTTTCATCTGCTTTATCACCAATTGACCCTTGAATCTTTCTCGTCGCAAGCTATTTATACCTTTGTTTACTTGTTTTGCGCCTCTTATCAAAGTAGGCTGGCTATCAGCTGCTCATCCACCATTCAATTGCTTCAGGTCTCTGAACTCTGATTTCTGCCTTCCCACGAAATAGTTGTATCATAATAAACCGACACTGTGTGGCTTGTTTAATGGCGCAACGCTCTGAGTTTCATGTAGATGGTAGCAACCTACACATACGGTCATTAATTTTCGTAGAACGTTCAAAAGACACTTTCGGCATCATCATCGTTGCACATTATACATCATTGGGTCTCTACTCTAAGTGCTATAATATAGGACGTTGACAGCATTTGTTTTCATGTCTGTTCTTCGCGGCCTTGGTTGTCTCTCAAATTCCCATTTCTCCGAGGTCCGGAACTTCGTTGGGATCTGGGATTGGACCGAGAATCAGAGTTGTTGGCCAGGGCAGGACATACTAACCCAAAAAACCTACGAAGAATATGGCTGTACATCAAATGGAAACAACTGCACTCACTATCACGACCGTTGTCCAGTAATGATAGCTGGACACGATGCTTTCACACTCCTGAAAAGTATACATAACCTTAAAAGTCCAGACACAAGAAACTGACGTGATGCTCACATGGACACTCACAAAAATGACTCTTCGTGTATCTCTCGTCCTCGATTGGCCACAGCGATTATGGCGGTCCTGACCGAGATATCTGATCGACTAACAGAGGAAACTGGAAGTCCTTTGACTGCGGATAACCGAGTGTGCAATCAGCCGGCAAGCTGCTCTGCCAATTTTGCATTTGTGTACTAACCGATTTAGATCAGTGTTCCAGGACGTTGTGGGTTTTCGCCTGGCATGCGTTCTCCCTATAAAGAGCCACAGATGCCCGTTTAACAACACTGCTACGTGCTATTGGTGAATCGCCACTGAATAAAGTCACTGACCACGACTACCTACTGGCAAGTCGACTAGAATCATGCTTCAATATTTTCTTGACACCTTCAAGAATAAGATACTAGCTTCCTACATGCATCGTTTTCACTGCAAATGTAGTGTCCTGACTGTTTGCCCTACGCACGTTAGAGCCCAACGTATCGTCATTCCTTGACGACGTAATTCCTTATGATCACTTTTATAATTTCTGCAACCTGTACAACTTTCGGTTTACTGCCGATTACCTACATAGCAACGTGCTTGCTGCGAAACATAATTGCATGTAAACGTCGCTCATGCCGGGTTTGGTGTGTCTCGATAAATTAGAGAATAAACCATTTATTTATTTATTAGGACTGCATATGTCAATATGCACAGAGTTATATATCAGCTTGTGCAGGAAGCATAAGTTAAGGAAAATACGTCGCAGCAACATAGGTTGGAGTCTGGGCTGACTGCACCGTGTTCACTTTGCAGCTATGTGCTTGCGGCCTCTCTGCTCTGGAGTGGTTGCCAAATGTGTCAGCTTGAACGTGTAAAAATTACGCCAGCGTGTGATTGAGAATTTTTCTGGTGACGCCTGTTGATCTCGTTGAGGTGAATTTGCCATGTGATCTGTAGCTGCTCCAAGTAACGTTGGATTTCAACGAGTAAGAGCTCATTCCAAAGCAGTTGAATTGGTTAATCGACTGAGAGCAAACTGCGCCTTGGTTGGTTGGAGTTACACAACTTATGGCGCTTAGATATCGGCGAATCTGTGCCGGGAACTTAACATTCATAGTAAATGTAAAATGAACTGTAATAAAAAATAAATACATAAATAAATAATTGGTATAACCTTGATAGCATGTAGCAAACCAGAGAAGGCGTGATCAACTATGCACATACGCATGACTGCTTTGGTATAGTAATATTATGGTTTAATAAAAGACAACTTGACTCTTCGGTGTTTATCCAATGGAACATTTTGTCAGCTACTGTTAGGGTCCAGGGACAAGATAGCGCTTGGGCGCGAAAATAGCAGTTGCAACTGTTGCGGCAATATCCCAGTTCGGCGAGGTTTTGCAATGGTGTGATCCGTGAACACAGGAGGCACGTAAACGTGCGGTGCATCTGTGTTCCATTAAATGCTAGGGATGTCTTGGGCTCCATCAGGGCGCTAACCGGAGCAAAATCAGCTAGATTTACCGTTTGATGACGTGGGTGCTGAGGCCGCACTTAGAAGTTGAACAACTAGGCCAGGGTGAAATGGTAGCTAGTGACGTTATCCAGTGGCGTGTTACACCCGCTACGTCGCTGTGCCGTCAAACGGGTATTAACGGCTTTTCCTAGGGAGTATGCTTGCCAGACGTAAATCTAATTCGTCCTGGAACTCTGCCGCAGGTTATTTTGAAGATTAATACAAACTTCCACTTCAGCATTCAAACCGAATTTTCCGCCGATTATTTGCCATCGATTGACGACCAAATATCCCCGTTGGATGGCCGTTTGGCGTATTCGGGATTAACCTCTAGTTAGCGGGGCCAGTCGAAGACGAAAAGCTGCCATGGAGTCGGGTGATGAATGGTGTAGTTGAGTAAATTGTCCAAGGTAATAGCGGGCGGCTGCTTTTTTATGGTATACTTGTCCGGGTAGTGCAGACGTCATCTCCAGCTATCCACACTGGACATACCATGAGCCTGGTGGGGGCAATTGATGCTTGGAACCGAATAAGTTAATATGAAGCAAAAAGGCCATTTCGCAGTCCCATGCCGGCTCTTTACGAAGTACCCATTAAATTATTGTCCGCAGAATAGCATCATGCTTCTTTTGCTGGTAAGTTATCATTAGGTGTACTTGTCTCCATGGTCTAGTGAAAACGCCAGAAACTACCGTCGGAATAGCTGCAGGTAAATGCTATAACAAAATATTCTTGTAGAAATGAACCTTGCCGTGCCCATTTGTTTGAGTGCTGTTAAGAAGCCGCAAAGCTGTCCATAAAAGACCGTCGGCAAACTCCGGGTAAATGGTGCCGCAGAACGTTCTTGCGAAAGTGAAAGGCAGGGAACGCAATTGTTCGTGTGCTTGTAAGAGTTAATAACGCACTCCGTAGCAATATAAATTTATTTTGACCGGAATCTGTCATCCAATGGCTCCATGTAAGCATATGATGCTAGTTGAGTCAATCGTGGCACTATGTTTGCGAGGCGAGATAAAGCCATTAGTTTAGACTCAGTAAAAGTGGCCCCTATCCAGAATGGCGTTAAGGAATTCCATTTGGAACAATAAGTAACTCTTTCAAAAATATTCAAGCTGGCTGACTATCGCGAATGGATCAGCCAGTTCCAGAGGATGAACCACCTTAGTTCGGCCGGTATACCCGTGGAAATATCGGAAAAATGGGTAACGAACAAGTGGCAGCCAAACAGAGACAAGATGGCATCAAAATTACTATGGAATGACTGATGGCATGCAACCGTGCCAAGCTGTAGAATATGCCGAAGCGTATGTAATGTCGTTTAGTATCCATGATTTACGCCGGTGTTCTTTGCGTCGACACTATATTGTGGCACAGACAGTAACTAATGCGTAGGGTGAAGATTCTGCAAAGCGCACTATAAAGAGCCCAATATAACAAACAGTCTTTACATGGTTCAGCGAGTAGTACGGTGGTTAAGGCGAAGCACAGGCTAACTGCTGTTGAGATCAGCAGTCAACATGCGAGTGGCAGCTAAACTGAAGCTAAGGCCGACTGGATGGAGATGGACAGCAATGTACAGCCAGTCGGTAAAGCTATCATTTGCAATTAGCCAACCATACACTCTCAGCTACTTCCCTAACTGCAGGTTGCATAACCACTAGACTCTATAAGTTATTGTGGTTTGCACTACATAAATACAGACCATCGTTGCAACAAACGAATGTATTCCTTACAAATACTTCTTATTTTCGCCTTATCTGTGCCTTTCAGCCATTTTCTCACGTGCCTTCTGTGAATACTTGCCTAGAATTTTTGACCATGGCTCAAGTGTTTTGCCTCGATGACTTTGAGAATTACCTATTTAGTACTTTAGGTTCGCTACTATTTTTATGCATCAAGGAGGAAAACGCTTTCCGCAGTTTCTACAATTTTTTACATGGAGCAAGCTTTGCGCAGGATTTAAAGGAGCAAATAACGTTTGTTTGCCGCTGGGTGGACGGTATACAAATGGATTTCCTTGTTGCTGTGTTGTGAACCGGTGCCTAGGCGTCAGTCCTGTTGACAAGCTGCGAAGCAGTGTGTGTCTTGACTTGTACACAAGGTCGATTGACTATGAGTGTGACCAAGGTTGTAAACAAAGCAGTGTTGCTGAATTATCTCTCTGGTCGGACTAGACGTAATGAAACCTGGCGTTTTGTCTGCTGCGCTAGAACGCACTGTAGTTTAGCGTGTCAGGCTAATAAATGCTGAACAAGTTTCCATTTTCAATTGGATGTCGGATTTTCGTGGCAAATAGGTCGTTGGAGAGCGCTAAGTGTACTCTACGTTCCGCACGTACAAATAGTGTAATGCACTAGAACACAAGTTTGACGCACGCCTGATGTTCGGTGGAAGTCCTGTTGATTGCTCCGTAACGGCGCAATGACGGCGTGTGCTGGATAATGCTGCAGTGATAAATCCAATGGAAAGTGCTGCTCAAACCGCGTTAAATAAGTCAATGAACAATGATTTATCGCGGATAAAATGCATGTACTTGAAAATTCCCGTAGGATGGTTACAGTAAAAATTCAAACTGCAAAGAGCATCGAATAAGTAAATCATTATTTCAAGCGCCCACCGAATTAAATGCACTACTGCGTAACGATAGATTAAAGTGGAAAGGGGATGTGCCCACGCAAAATATTATGGAGAGATGTTATAGTTCAGTACGTGTGTGGGAAATAAAAAGTAAAAGACAACGTTCATTCGCTTGTTGTTTCATTCGACAGATGTGGCGTGTTAATCCAGTTAATCTACATCCAGGCTAACCACATGGACACTTCTGCATGTATCCTTACCGCGACGTTGCAAAACAGGCTGTTAATCACATGGTTAGGTATGCCTTAATTCGTCCTCCAAGTTGAACCGACTGTATCAAGTAATGCAAGTTGGAAAGCGTGTCATCAATGGGTTTTTGGTAAAGTGTTAGGGAAGGGACAAGGATAATGTGGTTCGGAAGGGCATTTTAGGCACAAGACACACGGAGTGATAAAGTGTTCCGTCTACAATCAAGTCCATTGTAGTGCGTATCCAGTCTGAGCTGGTTGCCTCTCAGGTTGGTATTTTGGCTCCGCTGCAACAGATTACTACATGGGTGAGTTGGGTTCGTCATTATTGTGTAAACCAAGGTTAGGTCCCCTTGCTAACGTTGATAATCACCACTGTACAAATTCAGGGACTACAGTCTGCGTTGGTAAGAGAGATAAGACAATCCCCTAAGGAGTTTGGTCGCTCTATGTTGCGGAGCATCAAGTGCCTCGGCGTCTTAGTTGCGTCATGGACGCCAGGCCCGGAGCGCATATTCCACGTAAGGCTTCACGTAGGCGTTTACTATTTGCGGAACGATTATTGGCCCTAAATTGCGAATACCGTCCGTAAGAGTCCAAGACGTTGACTGTCTCTTTTTGCTGGCTTTTTAACCCATCATGAATAACCAAGGTCGTCCTGCACAATCACAACATCGCTTTCTATGGAAGCACGTTGTAACTGCTGGCCTCTAAGTCGATATTTATAGATAAGATGAAGGCGTATGCTTACGGCTTTGCGCTTGGTCACGTTGAACTGGAACCAGTTGTGGGATGACCACGCATAAGCTCCGTCGAGAACGCTCTGTAATGCTATGTGATAACTTGATGTACTGATATCATGCCAAATTTTCATATCATCTGCAAATAGAAAGAAATTTGACTGCAGGATACAGCCAAGAGCTTTAATGAATGTAAGGAGTAAACGTGGCCCAAGTACCGATCCTTGTGACACGCCACACTGGACGTCATTTGGGTCGGAAGTGCAGTTGCGGACTCACATTCAGTTGAAGTTGAGCGAGGAAGTTGCCGATCCAAGCAAGTATAGGGTCATCCATATCATATTTATTTATTTATTTATAGCTTCGAAGATTGTGAAGCAGAATGCAGTAGCCCAAACGGTCAAAAGCTTTTGACAAGTCCGGGTAGACAACGTCGACTCCCACGCTGACTTCGACTGACTCTGTCCAGCTTGCTCGGGCCAGAAGCAAATTTGTAATGCAGGATCGATTTCGGCGGAATCCGTGTTGCCGTGACGTTATAAAGTGGTTGCTCGTAAGATATCCCATGAGCGCCTCTGCAATTATACTTTCCATTAATTTGAATAAAACTGGGAGGAGAGTGATTGGACGGTAGTTGAGGGCTCCGAACGATTACCAATTTTGTAAATAGGAGTGATTGCTCTATGTTTCCACATTGTTGGAACCTGCATTTCGTCTAGACGACGTTGTAAGAACCGAGCTCAGGGTTCGGCAAGGTTCATGGTCGTTGCCTTTACGGTCTTCGGTTTGCTGTCGTCCACGCTAGGTGAGCTGTGCACGCGAAATGATATTAGCGTTTTCATCACATTGGCTGCTGTAAACGATAAGTGCTTTAACCCTGGTGGCGATGGAAGCTGTGTAAAAAGCGGACGAAATGTTGATTCTCCGGAAATTAGGGGTAGTGTTGGTGAAGCACGTTGGCTGCATCTTGTGCGTTTTGCGCTAGACCAGCTGTTGCACGTTAAACTGGGATCCCGCGCCGCACTCTGCGGAGCTTGTTGCCGTGTCTATACAGCAATTTGGAAGTTGTACTAAATTCCGTCGCTAAAAACGGCTGGTGTTGGAGTTTGTCTTCGCCGACCAGATTGACGCTGCTGTTTCAATGCGTTGTGCAAGCATCCCTTGTCAGGTTACTTGAAGAGACTTTGTAAGCACATATGGCTGAAGCCCTTAAGGCCATACATGTGCTAGCACATCATTCATTTTCATCATCAACAGCAGTACATCAGCCATTTGAAATGATGCTTCGTTGCCATACAACCATGAGGACCTATGAAATAAAGAATAAGAAGAGGGAGAGAAGGAGGAATTACCTGAAACACTTAATGCCCTAGGCAAACATTCAGGGTTAAGGCGCCTACACCTTGTGTAGACAACATTGTGTCACAAACAGCGCGCTGCCACACAAAGATAAGGCGGCATCGGCGAGACAGCTTCCTTGCGGCTTTCACTGACACGCGTCATAATCAGCCATTACCCCGCAGATAACTTAGCACCAACCACACTTTAAACAGAAAATCCGAATAGAAGACGGCAGCAGACGCGCCACTGGTGTCGGTTGCGAGCCATGTCCTGTAAAGTCTCGAGCCAAGCCCAAGTTGAATCACGTAGACTCCAACCCTGAAGGCGAGACGGACCAACGGCACCCAATTTGGTCGTCAGTGACTTCATTTCCCGCTGCCAAGTCAACTTCTGTCCATCTCAAGCCTTGCACCATCCTACATCTGGTAGACTGAACAAGGCCCTCCTAGGTAAGCGATGACCAGGCATGCGTAGCACGTGCCCGAGCCAACGCAACTTATTCAGTGCTATCTGTTGTTCTAGGGAGCTAGCATGATTATCACCACGTACTACTCGCCTACGCACATCATCGATGCGGACACGCTGGTGCCATCCGACTCCAGCAATGCTTCGCAAACAATGATGATTAAAGACTTGAAGGCGCCTTAGATCTTCAGAACGAAGGGGCCAAGTTTTACTACGATAGAGCAGAACGGCCCTCACTGTTGCCTTGTATACACGGCCTTTCAGACTGAGGGGAACTCCCTTCTGTCGCCAAAGATGACGCAGGTTCAAGAAAGCAATCTTGGCCTTTGCAACGCGTGAGCTGACGTCAGTTTCTATGCGCCCATCGTTGCTGATGCAGCTGCCAAGATAAGTGATTTGATCAACCACTTCGAGTTCCACATTGGCAAGCGTCAAGCGGTCATCAAGAGGCTGGTGGTCCTGCAGCAACGCTTTGCACTTTGAAGGTGCGAAGTGCATACCAAATAATGGGACCGCTCTAGACAGGCTATTCAGGATTGATTGCGCGGCCCCAACATCGTCCAAAAGCAAGACGATATCGTCCGCACAATGTAGATCAACTAACCCTTCACCAGGCAGCACTTCAACACCTACATCGTGAGATTCCGCAAGGGAACACTCCATGATAGAATCCACGACGAAATTGAACAAAAGTGGGGAAACGGGACGACCCTGACGAACGTCACTTGTGGTCGGAAAAGTATCCGATAGGACACCGTAGACCCTGACGCGACCTGTAGTGTTCGAGTAAAGAGCACTAAGGATGTTCACACATTTCGTAAGAACACTTTTTCGCGCAAGTAATTTGAACAGAATCGATCGATCGACTGAATCGAATGCACTCTAGAAATCAAGGAACACAACTATTGTCGGTCTGCGTTATGCGTGGCACTGCTCTAGCACCTGCCGCATTGTAAATATGTGGTCTATGCAGCCACGTCCTGGGCGAAAATCAGCCTGCTCCTCTCTAATCCGAGATTCTCGTTCCGCAGTGAGGCGACGAGCGAGAAGCGTCACCAGTAATTTTGTCACAACTGGCGTTAGGCTAATACCCCTGTGGTTCCCACAGTCTGTGCGACTGCCCTTTTGTAAATTGCAACTATAATCGATTCGCACCAATTAGCCGGCACACTCTCTTCGTTCCAGATACGTTCGAATATGGAGGCCAGTGCCCTGCAGAGGACATTACCACCATCCTTAAATAGTGCAGGTGAGAGGAAATCCGGGCCAGCGGCACGAAAACGATTGAGGGCTGTGATTGCGTTTCGGACCTCAGCCTCCCACGGAGGCTCTTAACTGACCGTCCATGTCACGTCCTGCATCATCTGAGTAGGAAGAGGTCTGGGAGCAGGGGGCCAGCTGAACTAAGCTTCAAGGTGTTCAGCCCAACGAGCCATACGGCGCTCCTCATTGTGTATCAGCGCACCCGCGCTGTCTCTGATTGTCTCACTGACGCCTTGTTTCCTGCGACTAGTGGTGCGGATTAGCTGGAAGATCTTGCGGTAATTGCCTACTGCTCCTGCCTCCTCCATTTCTTGAGCCCTACCGGTCCACCAGGCTTACTAGTCTTCACGTATGCTCCGCTTTAGTTCGTGCCTACTAGCCCGCCTGGTCACATTGTGTTCAGAACCAGACAGGAGGTGTCTTCTAGATTCCATCAGCTTCACCGACCTCTCGGATATCCAGTGACTGGTGCGGTGACGACTGATAGTGCCAAAAACAGATGCTCCTGCGTCGTGCATGGCGGCCGAGATCCTATTCCACCGAAGTTCAGTGTCATTAGGACATGACAACGAGAGTTCGCTATGCAGTGCTTCTTGATAGGCTTGCCTGACCGAGGGCTGGGACAATTTCTCCGTTGCCAATCGGGGGAGACGCTTAATGCGCCTTCCGGTAAAGTTCATGGAGAAACGACAGCGCACCAAGGCATGATCAGAGTCGACACAGGTACTCCAGTACGAGCGGAAATCCACATGGAACCGCGCCACCTGTAAGTTATGGCTATGTGGTCAAGTTAAGTCATTCGCTGGCCGGCTACATGTGGACGCCAATTGGCACTTCGGCGCCCGCTGTGTCTAAAAGCAGTGCCGGTAAGAAAGAACCGGTGCTCCGCAAACGGTTGCAGCAGACGTTCGCCGTTGTCAGTCCGTTCAGTGTTAAGTCCATACATACCATCCAGCTGAGCTTCTGAAGAGCTCAGACGCCCTAATTGTGCGTTCATATCCCCTGCAAGTACTACAATATCTGAACTAGTAGCACTGCGTAGTATCGCGTTCAGTTCGCTATAGAATGTATCCTTGACAACGTCTGAACTGCAGTCGGTGGGAGCATAAACGGAAACCACAAACAAACTGCGTTTTGTCTTACTTTGCGAATTCACCTTAGCTGATGTCGTCAAACGAGCTGCACATAAACGGCTGTTCACCGGAATCCAATCAACCAACAATGACTCAGCCTTGGAGCTGAGAATCATACCTACACCAGCTTGACCCGTGAGTGCAGCATCAACGTCTCCGGATGCGTGCAACCAATACCGAAATGATAAGCCGGGTGCAGTCAATTCAATAACCCCGTTAGGATCCATGATCCTAGTTTCGGACGCTCAACACACATAAACACCCAGGGTGTCTAAGGTGTGTGCGAGTGCAGCCTGCTGACCTGTTTGTCTTAGAGTGCTGACGTTGAATGTCGCCATGGAAACGGGACAGCGTGGCTTTATAAGGAACTTTTGCCGATAGGCGTCCGATAGATGCTGTGGGATGGTGGCTGCAGATGGTTCTACTCCAGTAGCACTTCGGTTGCTGTCAATTAAGCTGGGAGTTGTAAAAGGAAGGTTAGCAATAGGGACCGGGATGTGAGTAAGAGACAAAGGTGGAAAAGAAGGAAGGGAGGCGCCAGCAGTAGCATGTTTTCGCTTATCCGCTCTGCTGTATTCAGCAGATAAGGCGACCCTTGATAATCTGCGCGACGGCCGATCCAGGATGAAGTTTATGTTTGATGAAAATTTCATGGTTGTATGTGGGCTGGGATACTGCCAGGGTGCCCAGACCTAGACAGGAGGATGATTAGGGTCCTCATCCAAAGCCTTTGGCTCAAAAGCCTGTCCGTAAGGCAGCGGGGTGGCAGTGATTTAGTTTTACAGAAATAGATGCCATCCCATTTCAAACCCCCAAACTGGAGGACCAGGAGACTGAGTTTTTCTGACCTCTCACCATTGACCAACCTAGTAGGAGTGGCTCTCAAGAAGCTCGGAGGCATCACCCAATATAGCTCAACGGGTAAATGAGGTACGCAAACCGTCGCACCACGTTAAGGTCCAGTCTCGTCGCGAGGATGTGCTAGTACGGCTTTTTTGGAATGAATTAAGTTGCTTCTGGCGAAGACCCTTGCGTTCTGATGCGTTTGCCACTAACGCAGTGAGTTAGATGACGAACAAAGTCCAAGCGACATCGGCCGGCTTCTCGGCCAGGAAGGACCAGTCGGTTTCTTAAACGAAGTTGGATAGTATATGGTATTGTATAACGACATAGTTATCCACGTTGTTCTCACTGGTTACTCCGAGTAACAGATGTAGCGAAATAGCAACATCGCGTGCTCGCTCCAGCCAAGTGGTGCATCTATTGTCACGATGTCGACCCTCAGTTCCTCGTTGGGGAGCATTGGGTGCAAAACGGAGGAT
Source organism: Dicrocoelium dendriticum (assembly GCA_944474145.2). Classification (NCBI taxonomy): domain Eukaryota; kingdom Metazoa; phylum Platyhelminthes; class Trematoda; order Plagiorchiida; family Dicrocoeliidae; genus Dicrocoelium; species Dicrocoelium dendriticum. The sequence continues at coordinate 97,806,280 of OX104066.1, forward strand.
GTGTCAATCGTGCGAAATCGCGTGGGAGAGGTGACATGGCTGCACACAGGTACGTCAGCGTACACCTCTTGCAAATTTGCCTTGAATTGTTCGCTGTGCGACGCTGAAACGTTTAATGCGTGCAGGCTGATGTTCCCCACCAGCAGGACTTAACTGTATGGTATTGCAAGACCATTTTCAAGGCTGACATTGAGTGGCGGTACACTATTGCTAGTAAACACACCTCACCACGTCTTAGTTGCGTACGACAGCAAAGCTACGCGTCAAATTTAGTTTCTGGGTCTTCGATGACATCAAGCTGCAGGTCGGATCGATAATACAGGAGCACTCCCCACCTATGCTACGTCGATCTTTTCGTATTGGTGTAATGCCGGGTAATGAAATCTCAGCGTTTGTCATCACCGTGTTCAGCCTTGTTCCGGTGAACCTAACTAGGCCCCCACCAGTGGCGACCTGACGAATACGAAGTTTGGTTAGCTTGCTGGGAAGGCCTTGCGAAATTGTATACAAGCAAGTGAGGGCGTCGGTGATCAGAAGCGTGTTTCTGAATGCTGTTTTCCGGTGAGACCCAATGCCGACCCTTGCGAGGTCGGCTGCCAGTGGTTTTTGTATGACCGATGACGCTGGCGCTTGGGCCAGTACAGCTTGTTTTATAGAGCTTTAGGCGCCCAAAAGAGGGGGACCACCCTTTCCTCCCTCAGCTGTAGGTGTGTTTTGTCGTTGTTTACGTTCTGAGTTACACGGTGATAGAATTGTATTTGTAAGTTGTTTGCTCAGTGGTACATTGTCTATTTGTGGCTTGGTGCCTATTGCCTTTATACGTATTTCGGATGGCAGCATTTAACGCTTTTTGCGCCACATCTTAGGCACATGTTCTGCTGTCAGTTTGGAGTGCAATTATAGTTTACTCACTCGGGGACCGCACCCTTGGTAGTTAGTTGCTCTTGGTAACTTTGCTCTCGCATTAGCGATGACACTTTCGAGTGAGAGTATTTCACGAATAAAACGCCATTCATCCCAGTCAGGCGCTGTGACCTATAGCTCACTTAGTGACGGGAGCTCGGAGACCTCGTGAACAAGGACAGCTTTTGTGTCTTGTTGTTTGCGGAAGTCATCCGGATTTTGTTTGCGTTTCTGCTGTTCGCTCCAAACAACATCTGGAAATATTCGAACAGTGCATTTGGTGGTACGGAGGCGAGTGGCTGACAAACGAACTGTCTCTGCATCATTATCTGATTGAATTGTTACCTTGAGAAATCGTGGTTCACCGTAGTGTACGGAGTTTGGGTGAAAGACGCGACGCATGATACTGCCTGGTTTAGCTAGAAACCCTATTAGTTGACACAGGTAGTTCCAATCTTTTGTAGCTTAGTATCTTATCTTTAATAAAATTCGCCCCGGATTCAGTTACCTTAAAGCATATAATAGTTAGAGGAGTATAGTAGTGTTACATGTTCTCCTTTTTGGAGGGACCAGTGGCTGCTTTCTTCTGTTGGACAAAGGATGGTGTCTTAAGTCTTGTGGTGTTATTGGCCGTAGTAACTCGTCTGGCAGCGGGCGGAGCGGCAATGGGAGGTGCCTCAGTTATATGGGCAGAAACAACGAACGCTTTGGTTGTCGGCACTCCAGCAGTGTTTGGTGTGGCGGGTGATGCTGTTGGGGAATGTGTGGCGAACGCAGCTTTATGAGCAGACGCTAGTGTCGGCGTGACTAACTGGATCGTTACTCTTACATTGTGCTGGATTGAAGCTTGATGTTGAGCACCGAGTTCAAGGCTCCAAATTGTCTGGTTCATGTGGGACATCCTTCAGGCTGCTGCAGGCTCTACAACGTCTGTCAGGCTAACGTAATTTTGCGCCAACACGGTTGTACATCTGAGGAGTGGAAGAGATCTACACTCAGTACAGAACCAGAGAGAATCAGTCGTACTATTAGGCATATTTATCTAGCTAGGACTAAGGCGTGCACATCGTGAATGGGTAGTTTCGGCAGTTTCTGCATTCCATTCCTTATCGCACAAGCTTTGCACAACTGCCTACGCCACAACTAACTTTAAGTTCGGAAGTTTCAGGCTTGGCTTTCCGTGAGCATACAGTACGCGCCATTGTGACGGGCAGGTTTGCGGAAGCCGTTCGTTGCAACCTCTGCACTGGTAGGCTAAATCCAAACGCCGTCGGTCAAGCTGGTGGGCTGGCAGACACGTGTTTGGATTTCGTGAAACAAATCCAAGATGGTGGACACAGACGGCATTTGGGCAAACCAGTAAGATCTCCGATACTAACCGGCGAATATCCACCAAAATCGCACAAATGGCAAAATTCACCAAAAGCAAAATATTGGTGCAGGATTTACACAGGAAAACGCGTATAATGCAGTATTTCCAAAGCGAAAGAAGAATCCAACAGGGTAGAGAAAAAATCTGCGGTGTCCATGGGTATTGCCTATCATCAAAGAGATTTGTCTCAAGTATTAGGCGCGCTAGATCTATAAGTAGTAGAGCGTCCTTTTAATACGATCACATGACAACACAGTTATGTTGCGCAGGCAAGCATTTTCCTCCTGCTTTCCACTGCTCAATGAACTCAAAGAATGCAGTGAATTATTACAAACCTATTATCCATATGTAAACATAAAGTCCTAACGTTTAAAGCTCTGAATAGTGCTTATTTTAAACACAACGTTTTATTACTTGGAACATTTTTGTTAATCTGTAACTCACAAACTTCAGGGCTCTCCATTTTGCCATTCAGCTCTGTTATGTTGCGTTATCCACAAGCAGGGTTCCTGATTCAGGGCCAGTCCTGACTTTCCTATACAAGGCTATATGGTGTCTTGTTTTCTCCGTTTCTGTCTGAAACCTGGAAGGTACATATACTGTATTCCTTCCGAGGTTCACCGCAATGGTGTCGGAGGCGATTGTTGCTAGCAGTGTCCTTGTGCCTTAAAGGCAGTGAGACATGAACAAGAAGCCTTTATCCAGTATTACCGAAAATGTAGGTGAAACGAGCAATGCTTTCAAAGAAGACTTCTGCATTCCGTCAGTAGTACCACACCTAATCTTTAGCTTACAATTCATAGCCTACAAATAGCCGTTGAAGAAACCATGGTATTTTCCGGACAGAAATTCTTTATTCGTACTTAAAGACGAAAAGGACAACGTCGCTCAAATCCGGTTAACGCCTGTCATAGCGTTTGTGATTTTCAGCAGAGCTTTTATCATGGTCCCACAAGAACGGCTCTTTTTCAAACTCTAATCAACCGGTGCCTTCCGTCATGTTCTATTCTAAAATATCCGCCTTTCTTGATGAACATTTCATGAAAATATAACCTTTATTTATTTGTTTGTGTATATATTTTTGTTAAAAAGCAGCTTCCGCTTCTGTTCTCGTGACCAGTAGGTTGTCATAGTCAGCTGACCCTGTGCTTTCCAATGCCTTCCAAAAACTAACTGTAGTTACTCCAGACGAACTCCTTAACCTGCGCTGATGATCTGCTGCTGGGGATGGAGGTATCCGGTATGAAGCTGCAGTCAGATTGCCGTGGACGATCAACTTGCTCTATAGTTGAGCAGCTGTTGCTGAATCATGATAATAGTTCAGTTTTTCCATTAGGTGCACGTGATCCCTTTGGAGACCACCAGCATTGTGGATCCTTGCTCAGGAACCCCAAGCAGCTGAGCGACCTGGGAGTGGTAACTTCTCCAGACCTCAATTTTTTTCTAATTTATCCAAATGAGTGTCGCCGCTGCTAATCGGAATTTCTTGGCGCAGTGCTATTTCTCGCCTGATCACGGGATTCTTTCAAAGTCTGTTTACTCCACACGTAAGCCAAATAGTTGAACCCGGACTAGCTGCCGCACATAGGCCTACGAAATCCGAATATGGTATGAACGAGTAGGCTCCACAGCGTGGATCTAAATTTGTTAGAGCGCCTCACATGCACTATCCCGTCCGATTCGAACAACTGAGTTTGATATCTCTGGATTATTGTTGTCACCGCGGATCTTTAATTTCCACATTACGTGTTCTTACAGGAGAGCCAAAGAAGATCTTACAGGGATACTTTAAGCTCAATACTTAGAGTTTAGCGGAATGTCACACCCTGCAACTTTTCAAGCTGAGGAGTTTCCTGCTGAGACCGAGACTGCCTTTATCTACGCGTTTGGTGCATGACTGGAAGCGCCACGACGTCCAGTTATAGTGCCAAGAAAGGGGCACTTTAATCAACTGCTTTGTTCACTGTAGTATACCACAGCTTTATATCACGTACCCAGCTCCGATGGCTTGGTCATGTGTTGCACTTGCCAGCACACAGACTCCCGCGACGTGCATTGTTTGCACGCCCGGGGTGTGGTTTGACCAGGAGGAGGGGAGGCAAAACGATTGGTTAGTCGTGAGAAATGAAAACTTTCACTCAGAATTTGGCGTCGGTTGGTGCATCCCGAACACCTGGCTGGGTCATAAGGACGATGAACACGTTTGGTTGGACACACTTGTTGACATGGTTAAAAGCCGGCCCCAACGGCGTTTGGGTTGGTCGTTAATTTGCCCATTCCTTTCCCGCATCACCACTCCTCCACTTACGCTCTCATTCGTTAGACGTAATATAACTCTGTTTGCGGCGCAACAGCCGGCTGTTAGCTATCCGGAACCATGTTCATTCGTTAGTGGAGACTCAGCAGGTGTGTCATTGTTTTTCTCCTTCGCTTTTGTATCGCGGCACCATAGCATAAGTGTGTTTACCTGCATCTAACATGTATAATGATGATGCGAATGATTTATTCACTTGTAAGCTTGCCGAGCTCGTGCTGTTTTCACTGCATCCGCAGTGGTCCTATGAAAAATATTGTCTCGCGAAGACACGAACAAGACCGCAACGAAGGCGAATCGACCCAGATATCAGAGTACTTAACTACAATTTTCAAAAGATTGACAGGTTCTAACATTTCCGTTGTTCAAGAAACAGCAAGTGAAAAACCTTATTACCGTCTAATACCTCATCGCACAGTGGTTTGTTTTCTTGTTTCCTTTAGGTCTACTAGTAGGCAGCAACTAACATGCTGGCATAGCAAACCTCCACCCAGTTCATGCGCGGGAGTAATTACGCGGATGTGTTATGCTCACTAAGTTCACACTACTTCACTGCAAACGGTTGCTTGCCGTGCTGTGGCTTTCAATCGGCGACTTACCGCGGGAATACCGCAAACAAGCAAACCAAGCGCCAGGTTGACTGTAGACATGAAGGAAGGACATTATAGGCACATGGGTTTCTGCGTAAAGTTACCAACGTGTGTTAAAGTGGATATGATTGACCGCGAGAGAAAGTGCTGAGTTAACTGCATATAGATAGCTTCACCCAGTTTCCCTCCCCGCGGCTCCTAATTCGGCCAATTTAGTATCGCCCGATTGCCGCATTCACATCTGACCCCTTCATGTAGTGCTTTTACTGCGGGCAAGCCTAACCAGATCGTGTGAATATGTTTTGGGGTCCAATTGTAAAAGGTCGACGTATACGTTTACCAGTGGCATCAAGCATCCGGCTGTCTAAATCCTATTACAGAGAAGCTCTTTGCTGTTGTATGTGACGCGCCAGAAAGTGCATAGATCTTGCGGACTAAGACACAATCTGGTTACGGCAGCTGCCAAAAGTGAGTTCCACATAGTACGCATGGCAAACGACAAGTAATCTTCCATTAACTAATTTTCACCCTAGGTCGAATGATCCTTTTGAGCAAGTAGAAGTGGTGCCTTAACTCCGTAAAGAAATACACGTGTTGATAGAGTAATGCAATTTTCCTTGGACTAGAAAACTTCTGTATGCCTAGTGAGAGTTAGGTATCTGGTGGGATAGTAGGGTTGAGAGACAGAGGATAGCGAAGTTTGACTAAGCTCTGACGCCCCTGAAACCCTTGGTAGGTTGTTGGACGGCATTGTGGGTTACTTGCCGATAAATTTCGAGGGATGTTGTCGATATTTTACCTTGTATCGTGCTTGGAACGCAACGGAATTTCGACAATTTCCGCTAATTGCCGCATCAGTCGTACTGCTGGAACTATTACCATCGTATTACTATACCATTTTTCTTCGACTATACGTGGGGTTCTAATTCCTCGTCAGCTACGTTTACATGAAAAGACATTACCATCCGCGAAGAGCGTTTTCAGTACCTTCTTAGTTGAGTGTTATATGCTTTAAATGCTGGTAGCTCTGAACCTCAATGTCCACAGCCTTAATCTTCTAGGTTTGTGTGTAGCGGTTCCAGTTTCTCAGAAAAATTCTCCGTTTTACTTTTCTAATCATATAAGTGCGTTAAAAGCATTAGACCGAATACATGTAACCCGGCTCAGCATGGTCTAGAGTACGTTGGTATAGGCACCCAAGGGTTAGGGCTTGTGCCTTGCCGAACAACCTTTCCGTGGAGAAAGCAGGACGCAGGGTGCCGTGTTCAAGTTTGCTTAAACGAATTGCGCATCCGTTTCATCGAACAATATGGCTACAGTCGCTGATTAACCATTAGCAATTTTAGCACTTAGCGGCGTGACCAGCGCGGCGCTAAAGTTACTTGCGAGCCAGTTGTCGGCGGGCGAACTACGGGTAATTTGGGGCACGTTCTTCTTTGTTTGATGTATGCTTAGCATCCAACGTAGAAGTGGAGCTGCTTTTACTTCATGTTTCCAAAATTTTTTGTTTATGCAGGTGTCCAACGATGAGGGGTAGATTTTTATAACGTCAGCTAGAGTTGGGAAACACCTCAGCTACTGTACCGCCATATATGGAACAATAAAGGAAAATAAATACAACAGTTGTATGCCGGATGGGCTACCAGCAACGGATAGGCATCTTTCGGATAAGATACCAGCTGGCTACTAGGCAAAAAGAAAAGTTGTTATAGAAATTGGGTATTGCCCACTCGAAAACACTGCACAGCCACGACGCGTTTCGATGTAATTTTCATCTCATCAGGTGGAGACAGCAGGATTTGAACCCATGACCATTGGAATAGCAGCCAACACTACTACCCCTTTGGCTACCGGGTCACGATGGGCAACACATTTTGTCACAACGATAACTAACTAATTGGAGGGTCAAGTTTGGATTACACGTTGCGTGATTGGATTGCGACACGCAACCTCAATTCCAATGGTCGTGGGCTCAAATCCTGCTGTCTCCACCTGATGAGATGAAAATTACATCGAAACGCGTCATGGCTGTGCTGTGTTTTCGGGTGGGCAATACCCAATTTCTATCTACTTTGAATAAGGTCCCAGTGATCGCGGCGACTAAGGTTCATTTCAATGTGAATCATAGTCTATTAAATTGAGGTTGCATGTCGCAATCCAATCACACAACGTGTAATCCAAACTTGACCCTCCAATTAGAAAAGTTTTTACGTTTTACGCTACGAAATGAGAACCTGGATGGAGGAGGAGGAGAAAAGGGATGGGGGAGGGACAAAGAAGCTCACAGCACAAAAACCACTGAGGTCGGTTTCTTGTCATATCAGCATGTGTATTCAGTCAATCGTGTTCACCATCCTTCGGACCCCAACCAGGGAGCCGAGGCGCTCCAACCCAGACTAGCTCAGAACTGAGGGCCTTCGTTCCTCTGGATCAAGTAATCGCTTGGCCACCACTCCTCGCCTTCCATCCACATCCGCGGTGAGCAAAATAGCACATCGTGGAAGTTGATGGGCTGGCATGCGCAACATGTGGCCCAGCCATCGGCGCCTGGTGCGTGAAATGACGGCGCAGAGCGGTTCAATTCCATTTCCTGTACAGTAAACAGGGCGTCGAACACGTTCGTTACTCAAGCGGTGTTCCCACCAGATGTGAGCCAAACTGCGATGGCGCCGATGGTCGAGGATAGCTTGCCTCCTTATGTCTGCTGATCTAAGGGGCAAGGTTTCTCAGCCCTACCGTAAGGTCGAACGTACCACTGCATTGTACCCTCTACCCTTCAGGGCGAGAATAATGTCGCGCCGCCTCCATAGGTGGCTAAGGTTAGCAAAGGCACTTCGCGCTTTTGCTATGCGGTTTGTGATCTCGCCCTCGATCTTAATGGCGCTACTACAACTTTCCAAGTATTTGAGGCTTTGAACGACTTCTAGCTGATCCCCACCAAGAGTAAGCGCAGGAGGCGATCCCTGCCAAACTTGGAGGAATGTTTTGCATTTCGATGGTGCGAAGCAAAGCCCGAAGCAGCTGACAGTCAGTGCTAATCTGTCCAGCGCGGCCGGGCACGTCTGGTAGCTGTCACAGATGAGGGCAATGTCGTTTGCATACACAAAGTCAATAAGTCGTTCTCCTGGTAGTATCTCCACACTTTCCAAGTCGTGTCTTATAATGCAACCTCCATGATTTCGTCAATAGCGAAGTTGAATAGGAAAGGTGACAGCGGGCATCCTTGTTTCACATCGCTGGTGATATTGAAGGGTGGCAACAGCTTGCCGTAAACTCTCACTTTGCCCGTGTTACGCGCGTATAATGCTTGGATAACCTTTACATATTTCTCGGGCACACCTTTCCTGAGTAGACAATTTCAAGGGGCACATCGATCGACCGAATCGAATGCACCTTTGATGTCGAGGATCACGACTACGGTGGGCCGCCAATTTGTGTGACAGTGCTCCAACGACTGACGCAAGGTGAAGACGTGGTCGATGCAGCCATGACCACGACGAAACCCGGCTTGCTCCTCACGAATCTGACGTTCACGAGCGCCAGTCAGTCTGTGAAGCATGAGAGAGGCAAGCAGTTTCGAGGCGATGAAGATCAGACTGATTCATCTATGGTTTTTGCATTCCGAAAGCGAGCCTACTTTGAAGATAGGAACTATAACGGAGCAGCTCTAGTCGGTTGGGTCAGTCTCCTGCTCCCGCAGTGTTACTAATAATTCACGTGAGGCATCAACAAGAGTAGAGCGTCCGAATTTGAAGAGCGCTGAAGGAAGATCAGCTGGTCTTGCGGCTTTGTTCAACTTCAACAGTCCGATCTCACGTTCGATTTCTGAGCCAGAGGGTGGATCCAAAAGGACAGCTCACGGAGCAGGGCGATCACTTGCCGGCGAACAATCGAACAATTCTAGCCGAGTAAATTGCTTTTCAAAATATTCAGCTCAACACTTCAAACGCTTTGACAACTGGTGGATAGGATGCCTACGTCCGCCAAGGATAGTTTCACTAACACCAGGTATCCTACTGCCAGTTTTTCGTATCAGATGGAATAATTTACGAGGTTTGCCATGGGCAGCGGCCAATTCCATCTAAATAAATAAATAAATAAATATTTTATTCTCGACTATGCGAGGCACGCTCATGGAGGCATGATCAGATATGTACAACGGTACAAACATTATAATGCAATTGGAACAGTAACGCAGAAAATTGTTCATATATCCATGATTGGAACTGTACAATGTTGAAAATGGGAAACAATAAGTTGGCTGTCATGAGATACGGGACCTCAGCTAATAAGAGATTGAGAAACCTGAATGAGCCACTGAAAGGTAATGGAAGAGCCCGCACACAAGGAAGGAAAAGGGCAACGTTTGGTAGGATGTAAAACGACAACAGTATATACAGATGTAGAAGTCCCAGTGTAACGATCCTATGTAGGATTGTGACGCTAGTTGACCTGCCAGTGTAAAGTTATGGGCTGTGACTTTATTCGGTGGCGAGTCAGTTGCAGTGTTGTTAAACGGACATTTGTGGCTTTTTGTAGGGAGAACGCTTGCCAGGCGAAAACCCACCACGTCCTGGAACACTGCCACCAATCCATTGAATGGCAAATTGTAACTGGCTATGTTTAATGTTAAAAGTCTGTTTGCTCGGTTATTCGCAGTCAGGTTGCGTCCCATTTTTTCCGCTGGTTGATGCAATAACTGGTTGCCTATTGCGTTCCTGGGTCCTGTCCGTTGGTAGGTCGGGTACTAAACATTCTTATTGAATATAATGTGTTGATTCTTCGCAGAACCACATGAAGTCATCTCTGATTATGTATATTTGCCGGGGAGCGAAGGATTCGTGTCCAGCTACCCTCACTGGACATCGGTGGTTGGGTGTAAATAGTTAGAGTGGAAGTGAGGTCATGGTCCAGGTAAGTACTTGTTGGTTATTTCGTCCCATCCCAGACGGAGGCAGTTCCTCAGTTCAATCCCCCCGATGAGACCACCAAGATTCGCGGCCTCTCTTCAGGCTAGCACGGAGTCTTGCTGGCAGCTCTTTGCGAGTTTCATTGTGTTCGCTTCCAGCCGGGATATGCAGACGAGCGCGATAAGTTCCAGAGACTGCGAAGAGGCCCAACATCCGTGTTCTCTATTAGACCTACCACATGAGGCGTTGCCTGCTGCTAGTAAGGGTTAACGAACTGGTGACCAGTGACCATCAATTGTCTCCAGTGAGCGCTTACTCAACTCACTGGTCAGGGTACTTCGATACGCATCCAGAACATCTGGATTTGGCAGTTGGTCGGTGTCAACTCGCTCACAGCGTCCTCGTGGACGTCCGCCAAAATGCATCCGCATCTCAGCACATACAATTGCATGACCGGTGTCCACACATGTGCTCCAAATCGAGCGACAGTGCTGGACGCAGTCTCTCCAGCGGTAACTGATAGCAATGAGCTCGTTCTGCTTCCAAAGCTGGTTTAAGGCTGGGGCACGTCAAGTCACCCTCCGGCGAGTGCTGTGTCGGAAGTTAGTGCTCGCAAGAAATACGCGAGCGTCTTCACATAAATAAAGTAACCGCTCACGGTTATCATTGCGGGAGCCTCCACAGTGCTGACCGCCCAGATGCATTGCATCAGTGGACAACTTTCCAACCTGTGCGTCCAGATCCTCCGCCAACACAACAGTGTTCGTGCTTCTTCTGTGGTGAAGCATCATGGTCAGTTGGCGGTAGAAGTCGTACTTTACCGAATCATCGCTACAGTTTGTGAGCGCGTAGGTGGTGATGATGAATAGACAGCAATTAGTCCCGCGCGACTTCAAAGCTTTGTACTAGCCAGCCAACCGGACCGCACACATCCGTCTGCTGATTGGTATCCAATCAACCAGGGCAGCTTCAGCCCGGGGACTCGGGGCAATGCCAACACCAGCTTGGCCGGTTCTCGAAGCTGCATTGTCACCGAATAGAAGCAAGACGAAGGTGATGCTGGTGTCAACTGGTGGGGATCGCAACGTGAGCACTGAGTTTGAGTCTTGCAGGCGGGTCTCTGATAAACAGCAGATACCGATCTAGAGGGTCTCCAATGTTTGGGCAAGTAGTGTCTGTTGACCGATCTGTAGTAATGTGCGTACATTGAGGCAGGCCACTCTGAAGGAAGATCGAGGGATCCAAATGGAAGCCGATGAACTGGAATGGACCGCATGCTTGGACATGGGCTTGTCCACAGGAGAGGAGTGACAATCCGCGTTAGCATGTGGGTTGAAATTAGTAGATAAATGTCTAGCGAAGCAGGTTTGGGGAGGGCCAAGGATCGCGGGGTTGAAAACAGGGGGATTTAAGTAAAGTTTTAATGGGACGGTAAGTAGTGAAAACGTGTAAGAGGGAAATAAGAAGACAGAAAGACTTGAGCATTAGCATCCAAACACTTATCCGCCCTGCTCGATGCAGCTGCTAGGGCACCGTTGATTATCCTCTGCGTTTGCCAGAGCATCAAGAAATTGTTGGACGCATGGTTCATAGTATTGCGTGGGCAGGATACTGTCAGGTAACATAGGCCTAGACAGGAGAATGGTTAGTGTTCTCAAACAAAGCTTTTGGTTCAAACCCCATACCGCAAGGCAACGGGTTCGTCGTTGGGCTACAAGGCGTCCGATTTAAGGAATAAGGTGCCACCCTCATTCCAACCCCCAACCTGGAGGACCAGGAGGCTACATTTGGCTGGCCTCTAACGATTAACCAATCTGGTAGGATTGACTCTGAAGGTGCAAAAGCACCACCCAGCATAGCTCCATGGATCGCTGAGGCACACAAACCATCGCATCATGGTAGGGTCTATCCTCATTGCGATGCACAAGGGGCAGATTGGTAGAAGACGTCCCTACTCATCCCATGATGCTCGAAATTGACGCAATGGTTTGATGATAAGGATTAGATAGGTAAGTATCAAACCATTGCATCCATTTCGGGCACCATGGGATGAGTAGGGATGTTTCCTTTGGCACAGGTGTCACCATATTTAACGCATATTATTAGCTTGCATCCGCATAGATAAAGTGCAGGTGCAATATGCGCAATTGTCGGCCAAAATGCATTCCGTTCTTAATGATGACAGTTGCCCTGCGTTGTACCGTTATCATTTCTAAAAGTCGCATCTTTACAGTGTTTCTAAAATACTTCGATATAAAGGCTAATGCTGACGACTAAAGGAACCAAACCAATTAAGGCAACATAAATACGCACAACAAGCAAAGCTGCTTCGAATGATAAAGATTGTTGTTCGAAAATGCATAAGCAATGTTTTCGCAGTTCTCACACAAAAATGATAAAGAAGGTTATCAATTTTACACGAGGCATGTCCACAAAGGTTCAATCGGTTGTGTACAATAAAGTAGACGAAGGTCCCAAGTTGATCAATGGTACGACGTTACCCCATACCTGAAGATATTCATGGAAGTTGTCGCTCAGAACCGTTCAGCATCATAAGTGCTCTCCTTCTTGTGCCTGCAAATTAGTTGCCAAAGTTCGAATGGACTGCAATGAGGGTTAATCACGAAAGCGAAGTGAGACTACACAAGAACACTATAATTTCATTGCAACTAATTGTCTTTTCGGCTACTGAATTTACCTTTCTAACTAACAGGTTCTTTGCGGTGTTATTGGCATTCTCCTGTTGCAAATAATGATTATCATTAGGTATACGTTTGTAGGAACCGGATCCTTTTGGCCGAACGGCCCAGGCTCGGCTAATCATCATCATCATACAAGTTAGCTGGAGGTGGGGAACACCACAGCTACTGTGCCGCAATATCTAGAGGAAAAAAGGAGAACAGATGCAATGGGTGCAAGCCGACTGAGCTACCGGTAACGGATGGGCATCGTTCCGGTAAGCTACCAGCCAGCTACTGCGAATCAAAGATAATTACTATGCAAAAGTATATAAGGCTAAATAAAGAGATCGTGGTTGGAGGGGAGGCTGTGGGATGGGGTGGGACAAAGAAACTCACCACACGAAAGCCACTGAGGTCGGCTCCTAGCCATATCAGTAAGTGTGTCCAACCAAAGGTGTTCATCGTCTTTCGGACCCCAACCAGGGAGCCGAGACGCTCCAACTGAGGCCAGCGCAGAAGTGAGGGCCTTCATTCCTCTGGACCAAGTCATCGCTTGGCCATCCCTCTTCTTCCATCCATGCCCGCGGCGCCCGAACAACGCGCGTCATGGTAGTCGGTGGGCTAGCATGCGTAATAAGTAGCCAATACTATGAATCACACTTAAAAAGAACTTCTGGGCTTGGCTAGCTTCTGTTGTTGCTGACTCGATTGATGTTAAACGCTTTTGAATCCGTTGTGTGCATGAAAATGTTTTTAAAGTGAAGATGTGTTGTATTGAAGCCCTAAAATGCTGCACAACAAATAACTAGATAAATACTAACTGTTATACGAAGCAGAACAAATCAGGCTGCAAGAAGTGTTTACAGGCGGTTAAGTTTCGCAACAGACAGGTTTATTTGAAGAAACTGGGCTGATGATAAACTATTTAAAATTTACTAAAATGGCAGATCTACTGGACAGAAACAAATTCCTGTCTTCGTCTCAGCAAATATCGCGGTACTTTTGCTCTTATCGTTTACAGCGAGCAAGTGTTGTTCTGTGGATGATTTATAGCTTTATTTGTCGTAACGTTTTCACTACGAAACCAATTTTTAATTTTGGCTATGACGGACCGTGTGATTACCGTAACAAAAACTTGTGTTGTTTCGGGACGTTCCGTGGTACAAATGGTACATAGCAACGTGGTTACCTAGCGACGTTGCCAAGGGGATGAATGTGCAATAGGTGGAAATAGCTGAGTTCTGTGTGGGGAAAGTGATTGTGTGTCAATTATGATGCCATAGAAATGGTCACCAATGATGGTGCGAATGGATGCTGTGTGTTTTATTATTTCGGTGGCCATACTTGTTTTTTCCGCTATCGCTATGTTTGTGAATGATAGTGAGCTGTTCAGGTCTTGGGTTATTGGGAAGTATGAAAGTGTGGAAGACATGGAGGAGCAATTGCTACGTTTTCAGATTGAAACGGCGACTTGTTTTTCCCGATTCACCTCTATCTCTGCTGCGGCGTATCAGCGTGGAAGGCGAAAACAGTTGGTGGATGGGGACGCCTACGGTTACATCCTGTACCGTTGCGTGCATTGTGAACGTTCGGGATCGCGTGGCAGGCGGTAAGTTGATATTTGTTCCACCTGTAGGCTAACGCCTGTAGATACCAATCTTACAAATGCAAGGCGCGATTCTCCGTGGTATTGAAGGATGGAAAATATGTGGTGCGAAGTTACTTCATGATCCATAGTCATGATTTCCACTTGGGTAATCCGTGGCTGTATGCTCGCAATCGTCGGCTGTCTCCTGTGCAGGAGAAGGAGGTTCTGCGTTTGATGGATAGTTTTCATAGCACACCTGACTTGCGTCGCTTCATCTATCATGAGTACGGCAAACGTGTGACCCGTGCGGACCTGAGCAATTTGCGTACTCGTCATCGAAATGCGACGTCATGTGAAGTGTCGGAGGTGGCAGAAATGTTGGAACGGCACGGTGCTTGCCGATTGGTGTCTGAGGGCACTCAGATTCGTTATGTGTTCTTCGCTCCCTCGGTAGTTCGTGGTATTGTGAAGCGTTATGGGGAGGTTCTGTTGTGCGATGCAACGCACCAACTGAATTATGGTGGATACATATTGTGGCACTGCATGTTCGTTGACGTCACAGGTCTGGGGATTTCGTTTTTCTACGCCCTATTACCTGATGAGACGTCATGCAGCTATGGGCAAGCGGCTGAGGCCATGCGGGAGATGGCGCCTAGCAGCATACGTTGCAAAACTTTGGTGATGGATAAGTGTGCTGCTCAGTTGCGGGCGTTTAGACGTCATTATCCAAACGCGAAAGTTGTGTTTTGTCGGTTCCATGTGAAAGCAGACATGGCTAGGCGTTGCGGTCGGATACGTTGGGTCTCTGATGGTCGTCGAATGCAGTTGCGCGCGTGGCTTCATAACCTTATATATATACGCGATGCGTCGGTATTTGAAAGGATGTTGAACGCGGTTCGGGGTGGCAATCCAGAATGTTACCGCTATTTGTGCGCCACATGGCTTCCACACGCAGACTGCTGGGCGGCTCACCGACTAAGGGATGTTGTCCCTTTTTGGATGCCACACCACCAACAGGGTGGAAAACGAAAACAAGCAACTGAAGCAGTATTTGTCCGAGAGGTCATCGTTACTAACTCTGTTCACCTGCGTGGTGGATAGGGTTAACAATATCGTGCACGAAAGGAACAGCATGAAAGCTAGGCGGTGCATGAGCTTACTTTCGGTTCCATCGGAGGTGTCCTCAGTGGCTTGTGTCTTTGCACAGCTGACTGAGTTCGCAGGCAATGTTTTCCTAGCTCATTTCCGTGCATCCACCATTCTCAGTTGTCGGTCTGATGGCCCATATTGGTTGGTAACCTGCCCTCGTTCGAAAGTCCGCCGAGTATACATAACACGGGGCAGTGAATGTGATTGCGAGTTTAGTCGTCAGTGGCGGCTCCCCTGTGCTCACACTTGTTATGTGGCTTCTCTTCACGAGCACTCGGTGAAGGCCATACTGCATGGATGTCGGTAGATCGCATCCCGGCAACCTCCCGCAGCCTCCTCAGACAGTGTTGCATCGGATGGCGGTGTTCGGATTCGAGATCAACAGCAAGGGATACCGATGCGGTTGTAAGCCGCAGCATGAAGCTTCGCAAGACTCAAGATGTTTTGGCTGACATTGGCACGCAGTTGTGCAGTTATGGATCTGATAACTTCTCGGCGGCTTTGATGTACCTGAAAATGGTTGCGTTGCTGATGACAAAGGAAGCCAGTTTTCACTTGTATGCTCGGACGTCCAGGTGCCCTGTTCCGCTTCATTTAGATCAGGAGGCAAACGTTCGGATGTTGTGCGGGTTGTCTACGCCGGGTAGGGTCGCATGTTGGTGCAGCGTCGGAGGTGATTGTGCCTGCCCCGGTGGAAGTGACGCATGTAAATGAAGTCAGCTCTGAAATTGCCACCGCGACACCTGGTCCATCCACCTCCACAACTGAGTCGAGGAAGCGCAACTCGCCCCTAAAGTGCCGTGTGATGGAGGTGAGCCCCAGTACGAGTGCGCTAAGGGGCAAAGACTTCCGTAAACTGCACACACGCACATCCTCCGGTTACAAGATCCCCGTGAAACGGAAGCGCCATACCCAGGGTTTGGTTTCAGAGGATCTCTTCGGAGTATGTCAACAGGAGGATGATGTGGAAAATCGCGGGGACTCGGTGCCATGGGTGATGTGCGATGCGTGCTCAAAATGGTACCATGCCTCATGTGTGTTCTATGCTAGTTCTGAAGAATTCATTTGCTTTTCATGCTCAGGCTAGTGTCTGTGGCAGCTGCATGAACTGCGTAGCATGACAGGCGCTGCAGGTATGCAAAATTTCCCTGTACTTTTTATTGTGCTCATTTGTGTTATTGCAGACGGTATCAAAGTGGGCTGCAGATATAGAAAGGTGCGAATGAGAGTTTTACAATGTTGGTGTACAGGTGCCTCACGGCCGAAAGGTGATACCAAGGTAAGCTTGCATTATGCATGTTATGACCCTTGATTTAGACTCCATCATTTGGAACAACGGTCTACGGACTTCCACTTATGGCCTGCACTGCACATGAATGGTCGCAGTTTGGGTTCCGTTTGCTTGATGTGAACATTCAATCATCCGTCCTTACAGGTAAGCAGTGTGATCAATGAGGGATGTTCACATCACAAGTGATTGGACATGCGAAGCCCATTGCCTTTTGAGTTTGCACCGCCACTGAGCCACCTCCGACGCATTGCCTCCCGCATGTGAACTTTCAGTCTGACTTCCTCACAGGTATGCGATGTCATCAATGACGACTGTCGTTTCACAGGTTACGTGATATGGCACGCCCATTGCCTTACGAGTCTGCACCGCCACTGAGCCACCTCCGACGCATTGCCTTCGGCATGTGAAGCCTCATTCATCGGTCCTCACAGGTAAGCAGTGTGATCAATGATGACTGTATTCTCACAGCATAGGCGAAATGCCACGCCCATTGCCTTTTGAGTTTGAACCTCCAATAAGCAACCTTCGACGCATTGCCTCCTGCATGTTAACTTTCAGTCGGACTTCTTCATAGGTAAGCGATGTCAGCAATGACGAATGCTGCTTGCTAGCGAAAGTGAAATACCACGCCCATTGCCTTAGGAGTCCGCACCGCCACTGAGCCAACTCCGACGCATTGCCCCCGCATGTGAACTTTCAGTCTGACTTCCTCACAGGTAAGGGATGTCATCAATGACGAATGCGGTTTCACAGGTTACGTGATATGGCACGCCCATTGCCTTACGAGTCTGCACCGCCACTGAGCCACCGACGCATTGCCTCCTGCATGTGAAGTCTCATTCATTGGTCCTCACAGGTAAGCAGTGTGATCAATGATGACTGTATTCTCACAGGTAGATTGATATGCCACGCCATTCCCATGTGATTTTGCACCACCACTGAGCCACGTACTGCGCATCGCCTACACCACGTTAACCTTCAATCCGACTTCTTCACAGGTAAGCGGTGTCACGAATGGTGATTTTTATTTCACAGGTTAAGTGATATGCCACACCCTTTCCGTTTTGATTTCGCAACGCCACTGAGCCGACTCCGACGCCTTGCCTCCTGTATGTGAACATTCAATCATTGATCCTCACAGGTAAGCAGTGTGCTCAATGAGGCAAGTTGTTCTGCAGCGTTGCCTCTCCGTTCCAACCGTTTGCAGCATATGGATAATAAGTCACCAAAACACGTCCATCTGGTGTAGCTTGTCCTTTGCTTACCTCCATGTCTTCGTGAACGACCCAACGGCCCTTTTCAGGGCCACCCCTGCTCTAATTCCTGGCGTCTCCCCTACATGGGTTGCAGCGCGGAAAACCTACAAGCAGTGGATGGGTCCGTAATCGGTGGAACTGATTTTTTTGTACACCAACTTTGGAACGTTATATGTAAAGTGATTGAAAGCTTCAGCTTCACATGAGGCGGAAACTCCTGGGGGCAATGTGACCAAAGGCTGGTTTCAGCAATTCCACCATGCGGTTAGCAGCAGTAGGTTCTTTCCGTCGGGAAGCGCATACGGAAAGCGTACCCTGGGTAATGATACCCAAGTCCGTATCGGTTGAAAAACTATGTAGGATAGACGCCCGGTCTCAAGGCTGCACTAACCATTTGTCCGTGCTCTCCATTCCTTGGTGATGAACCATGAAGCAGGTCACACAGGAGTTCGGGATTTTTGGTTGGATGGTTTAAACGTCCCATGTGTGGGTGATCTTTGCATCCCGTCGTCGGACAGGGCGTACATGGACAAGTGCACTGCATGCAATACCCCAGATTGCTAACCTGTTGTGATGAGGTATCCCTACCTACTTCATAGCTACGCACGGGAGCCACACCACTTCTTTGACGATGTACGCTTCGAAGGCACATTTATATGCGCAGCCCATTGCTTGCCCCTGCCAGCACCCTGTTAAGGTGAATGCACATCAGGTCTCTGCACTGCTGATGCCTTGTGAAGTAGTTAATAACCCTTTTTCAGGTTTTCACCTTTGTGGGTAAATAGCGGTTCAGCAGATACCCAGCGAGGTGTGGAATATTTGTGATGTCTTGAGACATCATATGTCCATGTGGCATCAACTTGTCATGGTGCACTTAAAATAAGCCTTCATTTTACCTTCGGTTGTAATACACAAGTCCCAATCATTGCCGGATGACAATCCGGGGAGATGCACTGCGGTGTATGGCCGCATACGTTATTGTGCGCGCGCAGGTTAACCCCTAACTACTTGTTAAAGAACTGCTAGCTGCAAAGTTGGTAAGACAAGCGGCATATCGGCGAATTTAATAGCGCAGGGGCTTCCATACCATCACCTAGTGACGTGCTGGTAGTGTGTGCAGTGGCATTGAAGTACAGATGTGGGACATGAAGTAGGTTACTGTCAAATCCTTGAAGAGTTGCGCTGTTATGCACTGTAATGTGTCATTGACTTCTCAAGGATGATACATTGTAACCGGATCCCTCGTATTAATGTTGCATCTCCTTTAGTCATTAGCAGGACACTGCCGTCCTACCGCTGGGCGCCGTATATTGGTGTGATTTCAATTAATGGTGATAAGTTGCAGTCTTCGCAGTAGCATTTGTTACTTCCAGTGCATGTGCTTTTCGGAAAGCGTGGATACATTCGCACCTAGCAGCAATCACTGATTCCCGTGGATCAAAATGAGCGCACGGTGTCATACTCATCGGTTGCGGTTGCAAGGGTAATGCTTTCTGAACGAGGGTACTGTAAACAGGGTGTTTGTGAATTTGAAAGTGCTTACTCGGGTTCTTTGCATCAATGTATGCTTGTCGCTGCGATGAATGCACATTTACTTCACACTGCTTTCAAGAAGACGCAACGTGGCTTACACTTTCTTCTGCATGTGTGTCATGGGGTTCTTGGAATTATTTCTCAATGCCTTCTTCTTAGGATATTAAAAACTTTGAAGGCATCTTTCAGCCAACTTCGTACTTCGATTTCTTTTTCTCTACTTTTCTTCACATATTTGTATTACTTTTTTATTTCAGTGCACATCCCTATTCTGTACCTTCGATTTCTATTCCTATCCTTCGCTTACTTCACGTGACTGCCACACCAGGGACTGCTAGGGCAGGAAACGTCACGGTTACGTCACGGTTACCGACGCCAAGTACTTCCTTTCACCTACGGTAACCGTATTGTGTGCACTAAGGACGCTTTTGCTACCGCAGTCTATCCGTGATTCCTAAATGGGTGGTGCTGAAGCACCGCTCTGCCAGGACATCACATGTGCCGTTTCCATCTAATCCGTTGCACATCCCGTGAGCGTATGGGATATTAACAGATGCCTTTTAGAACGCCTCCCTCTGTGATGATTACTGCAGTGAAGCGCCACTATTACTTTCCGTGCGTGTAACCTGCTGTCGCGTATATACTCCGTTGCACCTCTGGTAAGTGCACTGCTTGTTCACCTTGTGCCTTTCAGAACCGCTGGTGCGTACTTCAGGGATCAGCCACTGCTGGTATGCTACCAATTTACATGTGCAACTGTCAAAATGCTTCTTCGGACGTCAGGTTTGTGTATTCATCTGTAACACGTGGCTTTCAGAACCAGGGCTTATTCCCTTGCTATGCACGTCCACTCTGACCGTTTCTTCGTCCCCGGAGTAATGCATAAATTCATGGGTATATTCATCACCGTGTACTTCACGACATGTTTTCATGTCACATTTCTTTATAACCACATTACATGATCATACTGCCTTACGTGCCCTTTTACCGAATGCCCCGTTCAAATTCATTTCGTATTGTCGACGTGGCCTCTGATGAGCATTCCGAAATCATTTCTCAGTCTTCACTCTTGGTGGGTTCAGAGCTAGATACACGCTCACTCACCCAGCGGTGAACATTTCTGAATAGTCCAAACGTCCGTCACCTTCAAAGCAGCTGTTTCGCCTATGTAACGAACCATTAACCTGCACCGCGGCTTCTCACCTATAACGTTAATCTGTATGGTTGTTTCCGTAGCAAATAGCCTTATTATTTCCGTCTTTTGTGGGCTTTTACACACGACGGTATGTCAACCGCTGTGAGGAATGCGAATGAAGTTCCCACTGGGTGTAGGAATACGCAGCGTGGGTTACAATTTCTTGCGCATATGTCATTCGTTTCCGTGAATCATTTCGCACGGGTATCTTTCTTCGCATAAATGCAACCATTAGGCCAAGTTCCTCTTCGCAGCTGGGTTCTATCCGGTTTTAGCAGAATTCTTCAGAGGATCCAGTGCTTATTACGTGCATATGGGGCGTCAGGGAGTCGTGTAGTGAGCTGTTGTTCGCAAAATTTCTTACCTTCATAATTAACCTACGAAATGCCAATAAATGTTAACCCTTGCCTATTGGTGATAAACGTATTGCTGATCCATCTCCAATGGGATCAAAATCCTTCCGGTGTAGTGATGAAGCCCGCGATGCAGGTGCCATGGTAGGAAGCAATTTCCATTCCCGGATAACGTGCCTCCATGCCGTCAATTAACGGAGACATGCGTTATTTAATTTTAGGAGAGGGCTGAGCAACACTGAGGCGGACGCATTCTTTCCGTTATATGGAGCAGCCGTTTAGCCACATATCCAGTGTCGTGGTCAGGCCTTGTCACCATACCTCCGGAGTGACATCATGTGTATCGAAGAGATTCCAAAACTTGCCACCACGATGATGGAACGCCAACGACGGAAGTCGTACGAATATCGTCTAAGGATGAGGACATCAGGAACCGTAAATGGTAAACTGCAATCGGTTTCCATAACCTTTTCAGCTATGGCAGCGGCGCCACATCACTGTCACATGTCGGGTTACGAAGCACAAGTCGGGCTCACCGCCGCGAATTAATTGCATCTGTCATCTGTAAACAGTAGGTTGCAGTAAGCTCACCCCGTCAATTACGTAATCCCATCCACGTCAGTAAATGCTACGCGAACCAATAAGGCGGATTTCATACCTTATATATACCTCACAGTGTCTCCTGGTATCCGTGATGTCACCTTCCTCGTATAAACCATTTCATGGTATCCATTTGCCTGTATTCTCGAACTAGCACACCGTCTCAGCAAAGTCATCACGTGCGCACCGTTGCTAGTCATCGACATCAATACGTCATTACACTTAATGCGTCTTTCCATTGCAGGTACCTGTTGAGGCAGTTCCACAGTCATGGTCCCCCACGTGTTTCAAGGATCAACAAACCATTTCTCATTGTTCACCATTCGTGGGTAACGAGCCATGAAGCAGCTCACCCACCAGGACAGGAATATTTGTGAATGGTTTTAACATCATCTGCCTGCAGTGTGGCCCATAACCCTTCGTGCCACAGTGGATACATCGAAGTCAACGAAACTGTATGCATTACCAAAGGTTATTAAACTTTTGTATAAATACCATTACTACCTGTGGCGTGCTTACATTACATCACCCACTGTTAACACTATGACGCGCATAAGTTTATTTCCAACAGCTACTTTCCCCGTACTCTCCCCACACGTACAGCAGCGGCCATGTGCTTATTCAGTGACACATCGTCACAGGTCCCATCGCTTTGATATTAGTACTTAGCTAGCGGAGCCGCAGTGGTATGCCTAGTGACACACAATAGCAGAGCTTAATCACCTCTTGTGTACACAATAAAGATAAGATATCACTATTGCTTTCAACGTGCCATTCACGGAGCATTGCATACGTTAACTCCATCGGGGGCATTACCTTAGATATCACACAAGCTGCCCTCACGTATTGCTCAGGATCATTCCTCAGCCGACTTAAATATACGGCTGAGTGGACGGTCCTACGTTTAATAACTTACCATAACGGCGATTTTTCCTTCCAGTCGTATGGGACAACTACTAAAGTAGTGCAGTAACGCTGCCGCTCTTCTATTACATCCACATTCCACCACCTTCGCAGTGTCACTTAATGTGAGAGAATAACTAATCTGCAGCCACTTTTGCGTAGTGTATAATGCGGCGTCGGTGTGCAGATTGATGTCATCCTGACGCCAGTAATGCGACATCATGGGTTTGCTAATTGCGCTTTTCTTGAGTAACTTCGTCGCCTTTGTATCATCTCTAACTACATCGTGTACGTTTAATCGTTATCGCGATATACTTGCTGACCAATTGACATCATACGCTACTTTAGATAACAGTTGTGCCACCTTTCGGTATGCATCACTGAATTCATTTCATTTCATGTCGTACGCACCAATGATTACCGGGTACTTGATATCACTATGTGGCTGCGCTAGATGTGCATGTTGACAAGGCGCCTTCTTGTTTCTTACCCACTATCTCGTCCACACTAGCTCCATGATGCAGTTGGTCGTTGCTGGACGTGACGGGGTGAACGGTCTTTGTGGTCGTGTGAAGCTCCATTAGCGGTTAAATGCACTCAGTGTACAGCAAACTACGATCCAGCCACCGACTTGTGTGCGCTTGATTCCAAAAATACAGCGTGTATGTGTTTCCCTGTTAAGGGGTGTGCGCCGGCTACCTTAAAAAGCCTGCCTTCCATCCACATGCCTCCTGGTCTGATTTCCGTCCTTTTACACTGCATATGGGGTGTGTAGATGAAACCGTGGGTAGTGAAGCAATACCCACCCATGGTCCCTCTGTAGGCGCATGTGCCCGGTGGCTAGTCTAACCAAAACACACCTAAGTAATTCCTTGCATATGTACACGTATACATATATGCATGCCAAAAATAAATATCTGTATATATAGATATGCATATATATACATATATATTTGGATTTGTATATACATGTTCATTTATATCAACATGCATATACACATACATACAAATATCTATCTAATCAGATTTATTTATGCTCATCTACATAGGTAACATGCCTGTAAAGCCGTGCCTCGCCTCCTCAAAAACAAAAGCTTCATTTACTTTTTATCAAGTGGTACACACATATATATACATATATATATATGTATACATATATATGGTTCGGATTCGCTTGTCACTGTGGCCCCCACCTATCCGCAGGTAAAGTGGGTTACCTATTATAACTTCCTTTTCTGAGCATCCCTGTGTGCATGGTTGACAACATACAGAAAAAGATAACCGAAGTTGACAAAGCTTTACCAATAGAGATCATTTTCTATTCCTGTATTGATGTGTCCATAAAGGGGTCATTTGAAAACAGCATGCAATGATTATCATTTATTATTGGTGTTAGTGAAGGGGATTATTTACTTATGTCCTTTTAGGTCGATTGCGTTGCGAATTGATAAGCAAACAGGAACAATTTGGAAGGCCTTCATATGCCCAGCTAAATATATTACCTTCATATATTAAGTCATGAGCTGTCGCCGTATTCTGCATTATATATATATCTATATGTGTATAGAGAGAGGGAGTGTATCTTTGTATGCAGTGTAATGGACCTTTTGAAATGTACGTGCGTACATATGCATGATTACATACATATATGGGTTCACGTATGCATAGGCATTACATATATATAGAGGTATATATACATATATATATACCGCTATGTATATATGTATATATATATGGATATATGTATACATATATATAATTATAATTATAAATAAATAAATATACATCCATACACACATACGTTGAACATTAACGCAGCTGCTTGCAAATTTATATACGTAAATAGGTATACGTGTGTAAATACACACATATGCATTTCAGAAGCAGGCCTACTATTACCCCAGTTTATACGCAGTTAACATATTTAGCTCGCAATATGAACATGTTCCACATGACACTTACTTGCGTAACACTTCGCAACAAACTCAACCTAACAACAAACCGTTCCCACAATTACGTATTCCCTTGCACTGATACCAATAATTAATCCTAATCACCTCATGATCATTTCCGAGTACCCGTTTACAGACGATGCATTACGGTAACATAATATAGCCGTTACCCTACATTTCGTAGTAAATTTGGTTATCTCATTCCGTATTTCCTCAACTATGCACATAGTGATGCCCTCGTCATCCCCGTTACTCCTTTCGCACTTCTTACCATTTACCAATTCACACTGGCCTGCAAGTTACCTTCAAGGCATCCAAAGTAGGTTGCACACCTATTAATTACATATTTCCCATCATTAGGAATAAACTTGGTACATGGCTTGCTTTAGAATGTCGCATTTCATATCTTCCGTGAACATTGTGAGTGCAACTAAAATTCCGTGCAGGTTTCTCAGCCTTATATCTGCACCATTGTTAAAAGTGATTCCTGTTTACAGTCGACGGTTAGTTGCGGTTTCAATGAATGCAACATTTTAAAGCGTTACATTATCAGAAATACCAGCATATCTGTTGAACGCATTTTCTGCACATTCCCATCTGTTGCTTTTCCGCCACCACCTCGGCCTTCCTTATTTCACTAACTTTACCTCAGTAAAAGGTTTACACATCATGTCCAAGGTAGTACTACTAAACGATTTATATTAATTTATGCTACCCATCCATAGCATTATGAAGGCAAATTATTCACGCCGCAAAATGGATTTACCAATTGGGACCACAGAAATTCTAATTTAACCGCGTTAGTGCAATCAGTGGGTCCCTTGGCTATGATTTAAGTCATTTGAGTTTCGCTCTCGACGTCATCCGTTACTTATATATCTTTGTTTTATTCCACGTTTCTGATTTCCCGTTAATAAGACCGAATAGTCGCCCTCTTACAGATGTTTACAGTTAAGGAGCGTTTTATTTGTTTTACTATAAATCCTTACAAGACTCTTCGTTTTCGACATTTCTGATGCCACCGGTTTTCTTCTCGCTTTTCATGATTTCATGCTTTATGAATATCTGTAATTTACCGAAACTCGTGAATGGAGATAGAATGAATATCGTTGAGACGGTTGCTACAACGTTGGTGTACAGCGTTTAGAAGGTGCACAAACGAGCGCGTATAAAAAAGAACGCAATCCAGGATATTGAGAAGCATGACGGCCGACTAGGGACTCCATCTTTTATATAACGGTACGTGTGAAAGGCTGTCCACAATGTGCAGGCAGAAGAAACAATGGCCACAAAAGCAATTCCCGCCGTCATGGTGCAATACTCCCGATCACGGAACACATTAACTTAACTCCATTGTTACGCATGCAAGAGCTCGTGCTTACCATACATTATGATGTGACCCCTCGATGGCACAGCTTCTAGCCAAGTCCCGAAATATACCTTTATTTACTCATTTATTCACATCGAAACCTGGTCTTTGACAGCTCCTTGAACTGTGATGCAGCTACCGTAGTTAGCAAAGCAATCTGTTACCTCCAATTTCTCACCACTAAGGGCGAGCGTTGGTACAGGCATCCGAACGGTTCGAAAAAGAGCTTTGCACTTTGAAAGGGAATTGGCCGTCCTAAGCTTTCTGCTTTACTAGCTAACCGGTCTAATGCAATTTGAACGACCTGTGAACAGCCACTCAGCAAGACGATATCAGTAGTTCAGTCCAAGTCAACAACCCTGCTACCTTCAGGTAGCTAAACACAAGCGCACAAGGAATTATCAAAAGCAAGCGTTGGGACATTGTCAGTGGCAACTAGAAAAGAAAGTAGGAAATAGGGCATCCTTGTTGAACTCCACTGGTGAAAAAAGGAACGCGGAAGCTTGCCACAACCACTAAATCTACCCGAGGTCAGTTGGTACATACCACGCAGTAGCAAAACGAACTTCCCTGGGACGCCATCCCTCAACAAACCATGTCAAAATGCAGACAGCTCGACAGAATCGAAGGTAGTGCGCATATCCAAGTGCACTTCAATCGCTGGTTTTTGTTACACATGTCCGAGTGTAAAGTTTTGAACGTCGCCAACTCGGCCAGGACGGAACCCAACCTGTTCTTTCCGCTGTAGCAAATCGCGCATTGGCGATAGCCTTCGAAGTATGGTGGACACTAAAACCTTACAAATGACGGGTACCAAGCTGATACGCATGCAGTTGGAGAAAATTTTGCGCAGGGCCTTTTTGAAGGTATGGCCGACTATCGACTTACCCCAAGTTGATGGAACTGCGTCGTTTAGTCAAATTTTGAGTAAAAGGCAGCGCGTTCTCGAACCAGTGAATAGCCACAAATTTTAAATAAGTTGGGAGGTTAGCCTACCAGTCGCGGTGCTTTATGGCGTTGCAGGAAGCGCAACTATTGCCAGGTTACTTGGTGAGCAGTAAGGTCAGTGGAAATAGACCACTCAGCAGCAGTGAGCGATCCACGGGAATCAGCTGGAGCTGGTGGCCAGGAAATCTGCGGGCTAATTTGTTCAGCCCATGGTTCCAAAAATCGTTGGTTATTTGTGAGCCATTCACTACACATATTGTTTCGCTTACCCCAGGTACGAAAACTTCAGTGGCTCGGAAAAAATGGACAATTTATCTGGTAAAGCCAGGAAGGCTAGCGTTCAATTTATCTAGTAATTACACAACACCGAGCTTTACGACCGTTTGTAGACTCCCGAACAATTCATGACCTAGGGTTCAACATTGTTTACTGCAGCTCTAAGTGAACAGGACCGAGCATCGTTTCGCCAGCTGCTACAAGACGACATCAGTAGTACAGATTCCGGCTGGTGATTGGTGACCCGGCAAACATCCATTCTTACCGAAACTAAAGCATTGCTGCTGCGCATCCACTATGAATTCAGCTCCAGCCGTAGCTGGGATAAGGATTGTTAACAGAGAGGCTTGGTTTCTGGATAAATTCGAAGTGTCTATTAGGATTTCTAAGGCGGTAGTGCGTACGCCTAGGCAGTCCCCAGAAACGCATGCCTAACCTATCGCGTACCGATGCGTGATCAAGGTTTTGACAAGGTGGCCAGTACGTATGGCATTCTGATACGCTTTCGCGCCATCTATAGCATATCGCGGTGAGGATAATTTGGGATCACTATTGCCTTTAAAAAGGCTAGCGCCAGGTAGCAGTTTGCCTCTGACGGTTTAAAACTGATGTTTAATAGAAACAAGTGCCGATCAAAACAAAGCGTCGGTAATCTGTCTCCATTTTCTGCTCGACTGGTACAGAAGTCAAACCTACCCCAAGCTGTTGCACGCTTCGTACCAGGTGGCCCACTCATGCACTTAAGTCCTCAGCAAGCAGAATAACACCGCCATTTTAGCAGGACTCAGATGGTCATGTAGTTGTTGGTAAAACTAATCCCTGAATGCATCCGTGCTGCAGTTTGTAGGAGCGTAGGCAGAGACGACAAATAAAGCGAGCGTAACATCTCGAAGCTTACTTAGCTAACATGAACCTCGAAGTCTGACTGCACATAGCCAACTGTTGACTGGGTTCCAGTCAATCAGCGCTGGCGCAGTTTTGTTATGCAGAGCAACCCCAACAAAAACCAGGCTAGATGCGGTACCATCTGGGGCATTGGAAAAGCGCAAATTGTATGTGACGTGAGGGTTTGCGAGAGAGGCCAATCTAAGGACGGTAGTGTTGTCCTGCATTCTAACTTCAGAAAGATAACAGATGTCCGACGAGAGCGTCCAATCTGCATCATGGTACGAACTTTGAACGTAGCAAGGTGGAATGGAGAACCGTTTTGAAGAATATCTGGGGATAGGGTGGAGTGTGAATGGTCTGTGGTCGCCGGGCATCCAACACCAAGTGTTTGACTCTGCCTTCCTTCAGGTGCGACTGGTAAGTAGCTGTTGGTGGGGACCGGGGAGTACGTAATTGTAGTTTACTACTAGGACGTGAAACGATCCCTGAGTGGAGCTTCAGCTATGAGAACATTAAAGCTGGTAGACAGCAACGGAGCAAGCAGTACTGTCGTCCGTTCGTGATTCATCGGTAGACGTGAATCCGCCCGGTAGCCAATAACAAAATAGTAGGCTATCTTAAGTGACCCTACCATGAGCTTTTGAGCAAGGCCTTAACCTACAAGGCAGCGAGGCGATATGAGTGCGTTACAACCCCTTAGGTGCCAGTGACCAAACAAGTAGTTCGTACGCCTTTAGTTCATGCGATGTGCCGGGACATTAATACACCCTGGAGTTCTAACGCCACTCAAGTTGGGGCAAGGAGGAGTAAATTTATGTAAATACGACTCACATTCTCCATGTCACCGTGGGGGTAAGCGGACATACTTTGTTTTTGTACGGAGGCCACTGGCCAAGGCGAAAAGCCACCACGCTCTATAACCCTGTCACCGAACGAGTTGCTAAAGCAAGATCATTCCGAAACACTTAGCTGACACCACAGGTAGGTTCACCATTGTTTACTGCAGCTCTAAGTGAACAGGACCGAGCATCGTTTCGCCAGCTGCTACAAGACGACATCAGTAGTACAGATTCCGGCTGGTGATTGGTGACTCGGTAAACATCCATTCTTACCGAAACTAAAGCATTGCTGCTGCGCATCCACTATGAATTCAGCTCCAGCCGTAGCTGGGATAAGGATTGTTAACAGAGAGGCTTGGTTTCTGGATAAATTCGAAGTGTCTATTAGGATTTCTAAGGCGGTAGTGCGTACGCCTAGGCAGTCCCCAGAAACGCATGCCTAACCTATCGCGTACCGATGCGTGATCAAGGTTTTGACAAGGTGGCCAGTACGTATGGCATTCTGATACGCTTTCGCGCCATCTATAGCATATCGCGGTGAGGATAATTTGGGATCACTATTGCCTTTAAAAAGGCTAGCGCCAGGTAGCAGTTTGCCAGCCAGTCAGGCTCGCCATTATTAAGCGTATATATGTTCCTTGAATCCTGGCCCACGGCTGACTAACTTTCACTTGCTTAACCCTGCGTTTTTCTTTGGACTACTGCGACATACCACTTGACTTACAAACAGGCTGTCCACATGCCTGTGTTGGTGTGTCTCTATGAAACTGAGAATAAATTATTTATTTATTTATTTATTTATTTATTTATTTATTTATTTACATATCTTTTAGACTCTAACGATCTTACAAACAGTCTCCTTAATCTATTGAATCCGCCTTTTACGTTATAGATTTCATAAGACTTATTTCTTCCTTTGACTGTGTTTACTAACCTTTTGGGAATACTTTGGTTTACGAAGTAACCATGGCTCTTGTCTGTATTCCTAGTCTCGAGATTTAATCGACCTTAGACCCATTGACTTGTTTTCCCTGGCTGGCTCACACAAATTTGCTTTCCTTACTGGTTTTCCTTATTCCACTAAGTTTTCTAAAGTGGTCGTCTCTCGACCTACCAAACGGGTTTTCATACCTATAACACCAGCCTCCCAAACTTCGGTCCTCGCCTGACTGATTCTATTGACTAGCGTCATCAATGTTCTGTGATAATCCCGGCTTCCTTAGTTGTCGTTTCTGTTAACTCTAGCATCAAGGACGCCATTTTAGCTTATCGTATGCCTTTTGACGTTCGACCTACTGTGGATTTTCTCCGTCCAGCTTAAACTGTTTAGCCTACCACGTCTCCTGAACTGGTCAGCTCTCTCAAACGAACACGTGCCCCTAAGATGTTGCACGACATTATCACCCTTTATTTCTTGCCTAGACATGCCCTAACTTTGGTATCCTGCTCTAACTTTTACGATAGCCGTGGCTCCTGAATTCGGCTTCAATACCGATCTAACAAGCGGGTCTCCTTATTCTGTTGAATCAGCCTCTACATTTCCAATCCTCGCTCTACCTGAATTAGTCACCTCCATCGAACTCCACAGCAAAACCTTGTTTATTTTTGCTAGAAGGCTATCAATCGGTAGGCAATGTCTGTCTGCATCTTTTTTCCGCTTATTTCCACTTTATTAGGGCCGCTTATTCTTTATGCGTTTTATTGAGCTTCTCATGTCTACTTGTCCGCTTTCTGACTGTTTTCATGCTACACAGCATTACTTATCTCTAGGCGTCCTCAAAAGTTATTATTGTCTGACTTATTTGCCTTGCTGAATAGTTAAGCAAGGAATATCGAAGCCCAAATCCCCTAGCAATGCACGCTCCCCGTTCGCTTACAAAATGATCCGATCGCCCGCCTTAACGGCTTCTATCAAACACTTAAAAACATACCCTTATTTTTATTTCTATCATATCTCCGAACTTACTTTTCATTCCTAACCCAGCTAAAACGTTTTTATGTCTCCCTTTTCAATCTACCTTTACTAGCACAGTTTTATCCTCACTTGTTAGCTTTCCCCGTCATCAGTTGCACAAGCGATTACGTTTGCCTCAAGCACATCTGCTTGATTTCAGTCGAAATAATTCCTGCTCATATCTACTTACTGCACCCACCTTTGTCTCCTCTATGGCCACAACATTCTAGTTTTACCTCTTTTGCTTTACAGTCGGTCTAGTTAAACAAAAAGTGAATATTGCATATAACAAGTTATGCGCATGGTGTATATACCAGTGGCTTTACAAATTTAGCTTAATACTAACCGTGACCCAATCAACTGAGCTCCCTTCAACTGCGTCTGAATGATCCTCTGTTTGCTTCACGTTTTTCCTCCTACCTTTTCTCGTAAGCTGCCAATAAAGATCTACTGAACTTACCTGGTTGTTAACAGCCTTCGAAACAGCCTGACGATTGTCCTATGAGGAAGTACAAATATGTAATTTTTCCAAAAGTGCTCGGAACCTTCACCTGGAGCTCGATAGAAGGTCGATTGGTTACCTATTCTTACCTTACTAAGAGCACTCAGCTTTTGGTTTTACTTTACCCGTGGTCTGAACAACTGGATTCTATCCTAGATATTTTTGGAAGAACAAGACAACGCGGATTAATGCTAACCTTCAACCGATATTCCTCAGTTACATTCTCCGGCTTATTGCTCATGCTGTTTTTCTTGAACGCAACTTAGTACAAGTCCTGACGATTACTTACAATTATCTGTGGATACTTCAGCGCTATTCTGTGCAACCTCGTCAGTCAGCTATACGCTCAAGAGAGATTTTACTTAAGCACAACGTCTGGATCACAAACTTTCACCTACCCAGGAACTGAGTTACAGCCGCGCGGTCTTATTATATACGTATGCATAATTCACATTGCCTTTGGATTATAATTTCTTTAAATAAATAAAACGTTTATGCTTGACAACGCGAGGCGTGCATTTACAGGCATGATCATGTTCAGCCTACGAAGCGTGATCTTATTTGTACAACTTTGAAGCATGTTTACCATAACATTTAATAGAAGTGTACGAGTGTATATAAATATATAGGGTATGGTGTCGGGAATCAAAGGCGGTGGAGCCTTGTACCTGGCGCCATCTGATAACTAAGTCGGTCGCTGATTGCAGGAAAAGGCCATCGTGCTCCCGGCAAAGAAGCGGCATGTGTGGAAGCTACAGACGCCGTTTGGGTTAATCCGTCGGCATCTTTCGCGTGGTGTCTTAGCTTATGTAGTCGAGAGTGCCTGAGTCGGGCAGGCTTAGTGAGCCACGAGAAAGAACACCTTGGACCAGCATCGAAATGACGATGGAAGCTACTGAGAACCTGAGCAGAAACAACGCAGCTTTGGTAGGTTGATTGCACTTGTTAGGAGGTGTTCCTGCCAACGAACGCAGCAGTGGACCTAAATGGGATCAAAATACATCCATTTTCCCGAAATCGAGCATGGTGCTGGCAGTGCTTAATCAATAGTAGGTTCTCGCACAATCAAGAACTAAATAAAAACGGAAAAGAAAAGCTATTCTCTATAAAGTGGGGCGCGTCTTTTTTGCATGACAAGAATAGTGCAGCGTTGCAAATGACGGCATACTTCGCATGTCTAAGAGCAAGGGTAATAAAGATGGATTCCGTAATGTAGAGTCACATGGCCCAAAGATCGAAGGAAGTTTATCCTTTCAGACTGCAATATGTGAAGATAAAATTTACAGAGAGCCTTGGAGTGGTATGTTGCTGAGAATCTGGTCCGCTGAGGTTGTGACCACGATGGGGTGTGGTAAATGAAGCAAGAGGACCCACCTTTTAAAGCGTTTTAAAAGCAGTTACGTGTCACTGATCAAAATATACGCGCAGTCGAACGAGAGCGATTAGTTACACAGCACTTGTGATATGTGGTATCGATCAATTTGCCAATGAGTGGTAAGGGCAGCGTCTTCATTAAGTGGGGATTCAAATTCGCCAGGTCGCATTGTTATTCAACCAATGGTCGTGGCTTTTTGTCAGTAGAATGCTTATCAAGCAAAAGCCCACCATTTTTGGAATACTGCAGACAATTGTTATTGGTAAATAAAGAAGGAAAGAGAAGAGCGAACGTTCAGGAAAGTCGCTATGAACAAAGGGTATTTGGTACTTAGCTCCCTCTAACCATCTTGTATTTGGCGGATATTACACTGTGTTTGCGACCTTGTCTTTTTAATCGGCCAATCTGGTAGGTTTTCAGCGAATAGCCAAGTCCAGCGGCCTGGACCAAATTGGTAAATGCAGCAACCAGCGGCAGAGTTAGCAGTTTGATTGGATAGGTTGCAGATACGATGAAATATGTCGTTTGCAGTAGAGCTGCATACTAAGAAACGTCAAAGTTAACAGAAGCAATTTTGAGATAGCCAGACACAGTGGGTCGAAGATATGTTTCGTCTATAAGCAGTTTAAACATGACCAAATAATAAAAGCAGCAACCATTAGCGGGCGGGTTCGTGAAATGATCCTTGTTTCGGTACGGCATGGACGCCGGCCTACCCTTTGAATCTTGGTTCAGTAGATACAAAGAGGCTCTCCGCTTCATATTATCTGTTGCTAACGACAGATAGAATTGTAAATTACGTTTGCGAAAGCTGGGAGCCAAAGAGCAGGACAAGTTGCTCAATATTATTTTGCAAAGTTGCCCCAAAGCATTTAGCTTGACGCACTTGTACCTCTGTTAAATAGCAGTTTGCTGCGTGTTCTTCCTTATTCATCCTCAGATATGGCTGCATGTAGCTCGTTTAGTATGCGTCAGATAAATTTCTTATATTAACCGAGTATAGTCCATCTTGATTGCAAACCTTTCAGGCTAAAATAACTGGGAGCCCAGTAGTTCATTGCCTTATATTTTGTTTGTGGTCTCCACGCTTCCGAGGACGCCAAAATGCTCTAGAGGCCGCTTGAAAATAAAGCAAGACCCGTCCATCAGCAACATGCCTATATCTTCTAAACTCCAGAAGTTCAACCAGTTAAAGCACGGGACAAACATGATTGCTCAAGTCCACGGCAAATGTCCCGTGGATGCGTTAGTATTATTCAATCTGCGTTGGAGTTCAGCGATGGTCCAGGACTCACAGAGGACTAACCGACCACCATCTGCATGCTGGCAATGTGGCAGATGGCACTTTAGTAAATTCTGCCCGCTAAAGCGGCACCTTCGTCAAAAATGCAAAAACAAATTCACAAGAAGGATTATTGCTGTTCAACCATTTTCAACTAAAATGTTTGCACCAACACTGCTAAAATGTAGGTACCAACATTGTAAATTAACAGAGAGCTTAACTTTATCTTAGCTTTGCTACCTTTGGTACAAGAGTCGCAAAAATCAGAAGGTTCGTAACAGTGATTGTGCTCCAGCTGCCAATACGCATCCAACTTGACCCTGCCTCAGATATCACGGTCATTTCGGAGGAAGCATAGAAGAAATTCAATTAGCCGCCTTGTCAAGGACAGCTTGGATTGAAACCAATGATTTAGGACGAATGCTGGACTTGGCAAGTAAAATTTATTTCCCTGTAGTATTAGCGGTTAGCAGTTCAGAGAGGTATGCTGCGTAACAAGATAGCCTGCTCTGAACTTACTCGGTGTTGACTGGATTGACAATATGAAACTGCTTGAGATTTCCTTGCATACCGTGTTCAAGAGAGTAAGCGGTGCATTTGTATGGTAGGCGGGGTCTTTAAGGTGGAATGACCCGCAGATGTTTCAAGATAAATAAATAAATAAATAGTTTATTCTTGACAAAGCGAGGCACGTGCTTTTGTTTGTACACGAAAACCAAGGCCGAACTATCTGGAAGGTCAGACACAAAGCCAGGCTTCCGACCGAAGTGGTCGGTACCATATGCAGTGGTTCCAATCGTCGACCAAGGATTGACGGACTATAATGAACCTGCGTTATCAAACTGACCAAGAAATTTTCATGAACAGCCCCCACTGTAATTTTCAAGTAAAACAAGGGAAAGCTCCGCCATGTGCACGTTACCTGGGTGGCCTGAGTGTGGTCTTAGCAGACCACGAGTACCTTCAACCGCTCCCTGAAAACATTTTTGCAAATCTGAAAGACAGCAAGTGTTTTGTATGACTGGACTTGTCAGACGCAAATCTCCGGCCTGCAAGGTTGGAGGAGCCGCATGAGTTACAAGCGATTAATGCTTACAGGGGACTAGTTTATTAACTTGTCTAACATTTGTCGTCGAGTCGGTCACGGAAGGTCTACAGCAGTTCACAGATCCGGCGCTACAGGGAATAGCACATGCCGCTGCATACCTGGACGATGTCATCATAAATAAATAAAATAAAAATCTATATTTTTAAACATCTGCAAGAAGCTTTGCCCACGAGGGGCAGTTCACGCTGTACCATAGTTCCATGCCGCCGCATGAATAAAACAAATATTAACATTAGCACTTCCTAATTACCAGTGGGTTACCACACTTTAAAAGTTTTCAGGGTATAGGATTGTCGGTAATTCTGTTGATTTTTGCGCACTTTTCACCAGTCAATTCCCTTGGGATTGGGTGTTACTCCTAGAACAGCAAAACACGAGTGCGTTATTATATATCACGTTATAAAGCACGCCAGAGCAATTGAGCCAGTTTTGCTGTAATTGGTTCTACTTTCCGTGGAGTATTGCAGTGCATTCAGAGTTCCTGCTTGATGACAGGCGTATAGAGGAGAGAAAATAACGGTGTGAGCGAAACGAGCAAGCGGGGGTTAGAACCGCTAATCCATGAAGTTAAATAACGGGATTAAATGGTTTACAGAAGGTAGACTTAATAGTGTCTTGTAAATTGCTAAAAGATTTTGTAAAATAAAGCCAAGTTTTCAGTGTTTCTTATTAATCAATGCTACTGAGCATCGTAACGTTGAGCTAACAAAAGAAATGGAAAAACCATTTTTCGGCTTAAGTACAAAATATAATATTCCTAACGCTTGACTTGGTAACCTCGTGTGCCTGAGAAGATGAAGGAAAAATAACTGAAAAATTCGCGGTCGTTGCAAGTTATTTGTGGACTGCATGTAGCGCCATCATGCTCCTATGCTAAAAGTGGCGCAACTCTTTTGCTAACAAATACAGCGTAAGGGAGAAAGTAAAGGGTTCATGAATTAGCGTTATATATTCTAAATAGAGAATGGTAAAGAAAAATGGCAAGGTGCCACCGGCTTATAAGTACTTATTAGGTGCGCCGTAGTTCGCAAAAAACAAATTTTCTAAGCGTGCGCGATTACAAATGGAAAAAATTGATGGTAGCTATGCGCGAAAACGCCAAGGCTTAAGAGTATCTTGCTAATACTTCAGACGTTTCCACAGGGCTTAACTTGTCCTAATCCAAAGCCATCATCCTGAGGATGTTTGTGAATACTGTGCAGTACAAAGCATTGCAAAGCTAGCAACTACAACATTTAATAACGCTAGGTGGTGGCGATTACAGCTGCGGAATTACAGAGGATTGGTCTGTATGCATTATTCCCGACAGTTCGTAATTCAGGCAGCCAAAAACAGTCTAGTTAGGCCACTTACTTTCAAGCTCGATAATGTGAGATTTATGAATTTGAACAACCTTTATATAACCACCGACGTAAAACTATCTCAA
Organism: Dicrocoelium dendriticum; assembly: GCA_944474145.2. Lineage (NCBI taxonomy): Eukaryota > Metazoa > Platyhelminthes > Trematoda > Plagiorchiida > Dicrocoeliidae > Dicrocoelium > Dicrocoelium dendriticum. Next base: position 97,842,837 of record OX104066.1, read on the forward strand.
GGGAAACACAACAGAGGTTAGTTGCCATGAATAGGCAGATGAGGATTATAAAAATGAGCCGTTTACTATGAAAGGTGCAATTTAAATGGATAAATTTTTTTTTATATTTTTGGTGTTGGATCCGGTACGCCAACAGTGAATGATCAAATAAGTGCAATCAAATCTGCAACAGGCAATGCTGAGTAAGTTTGGTCTTGACATTGGAAATTGTAAGAAGTTATATAATGTTGCAATAACTGATCGAGCTGACCGTTGAAACAAATTGCTAATGCAAATATAAAAATGTTTAATAAACACGTTACGGGATACCGGATTTCGTTTCAAGTAAGTGTTAGGGGCTAAAGCAGATCTCGTATGTCGTTACTCGCAGTCAGCTGTTATTCACTTCCCTCATCAAGCCTATGGTGCGTCCTGTGGCCGCGTTGGATTACAACCCTGTTCCTTCAGTCGGTGTGTTCTTTGCGATGGTAAATATGGGAGTCGTTAATTATGGGCCATTAGTTCATTGAAGCATTGATCCAGACCAGTGAAGGTAGCTGTAGGAGAGTTGAAAAGGGACGCAACTGACAAGGCCACGCCAAAGACAACCGCAATAGAAATGCATAAGAGAAAATGAACGGAATGCAACAGAACGTTGTGAGTTGAAACGCTGTGCATATTGTCGTTTTGTCGTTATATGTCATATAAACTTGTTAAATGTGTGAACACAGAACGGGAAAACTTTAAGATTACATGAGTGGTTAGTGGCCCGTTTACAGCTGTTTACTGCTATCGCGCTGCGTCGCGCGAGGTTATTACTTCTAACCCGTTCTGAGTTGTAGTTGCACAGGCATGTTAAGTGACGGAAGGCCAGTAGAAAGCTGTGCCGTGAACACGGGCGAATGTAGAGTGAACGTCAGTAGATAAACGGCTAGTGCCCTGCGAGGAAGAGATAAAGAGCCAGTAGCAAGCAAAGCTTCAATATAAGGCTAAGGCCAAAGGCTGTGGAGACGGGTAAGTTAAGTTAAGTTAGAGGAAGTAACTAGCAGGCTGAGCGACCATGACCCAGCTTAGGACCATGCTGGTAGAAGTTTTAGCAGCTGTTTACGGCCAATCTAACAAGACATGGAAGGAAGTGAATAGAAGATCAGAATGTGTATGGTTGTTGCGCTGCACTACGTGTTGTAGTTGTCGTTGTGGTAGGCTAGAGGGAGACAGCTCAAGCCAATTTTTGGGTTAGAGCCGGTAGCCTTTAAAGATGAAATGGGAAAGAGCCAACTTCTAGGTGGCTTCTCGGAGCGTTTCAGTCATAATACAAATAGTGATAGAGATGCGAAGAAGCGGATAACGATATTCATAATCCGGAAGGAGATATTGATACGAAAGCGTGAACAAACTGACACCAGGCATGAGGTGAAGGAGTCAAAATGTCTGCAAGTCGGATGGTTGTGGGCAATGCGACATCAAAATCTTAATGAAAGTCTGTGAAGGTGTAATGGGAATGAGCCGCTGGCTAGTTAACTCTCTAGAGCTGAGACGACATACTAGCGTAAAATACAGGTAGCTAGGGAGTAGTTAGCATCGAACTTCAAACTCCGGAAAGTAAATGAGAAATAAAAATATAATGCCGTGGGGGTCTCAAGCATGAGGCGGAAAAATGAAGATGAGGGCAAGTTGGATGGTTGTGAGCAATAAAGCAGCACAATCCAAATGGAAACGAATTTAAAATGGGTTAGCCAGGAGCTAAGTAGCTATCCAAAGCTTAGCAGACGTACTAACGAAACAGGTGGTGATAGGAAGCAGCAAACGACATTCAGACACAGGAAAGAGCTACTACTAAGTATGTAAGGCCGAACTACCATCAGGCTTGTATGTGTGATACAACCACGACTACGGTTTTGAGAGCTAGCGTTTTTAAAAGCAGTTGGTGTGCCTTCCGTCTTAGGGAAAAATAAGGTGAACTTTGTTGACCTTACTGGGGCTCATCTATCCTGTTAATTAGTGTTGGCGCAAGTGTTATCAGTGTAAGCAAAACCGACGGTATAGGATGTGGCTTTGGCAATAGATCAGCTAGCATACTGGTAATTTATCAGACCGGAGCTGTTTCAGTACGTCCGAAAAATTGAATGCAACAGAATGTAAGCTAGGTGTCGTAACTGAATGCAAACAGGTGTCTGCCCACCCATCACATTGTCTAGCCTATGGGGCCCTCGAAGCCAGGTAACCGCTTAATTTCGCATTGATTGCCAAGGTAGGGTGTAGTGGTATTCAAAACTTTCCGGTTGTTTCGCTAGCCAAGGTGACGGACTACTATGGCGCGCGCCTAGCCGTTTGGCCAGTCTGATAGCATGCAAAGTCGTTGCTGTTAAGCTGGCATAAACTGCTTTGAGAAAGGACCTGGTTCTATACACAATTTGGCAACCTGTTTCCAATATTGTTTGGTGAATTTCCAACACGGATAGATGCTAGTGTATATGAGGCCAAGCGAACAGGGAATGGATTACAAAGTGTCTGTGTCTTAAGATTAAGGCTCTGCCACTATCCGTTTGGCAGACACGGAGGAGTATATTTCTCTGAAGTATACATTATAGGTAACAACCTAACGCCGGTATAACCGACGGTAGTCAGTGAGAATGAATACCATCTATTTTTACCTAACTGTCGGATGCCGGCTGTGAGAGCACCGGGAAGTGCGTTCCTTCCGGAGGCTCCTTCCCAAAATAGGTAGCTCCGTCTCAATGCTAGCTTCCGTTGGATCGATGTGCATTTCCAGCAACAACAGCCGCACGATTTTGACGTCTAAATTTTTTATAGAGCCTAAGGATCAACCATAGTTGTTAGCTATAATGGTTGCGTGCTTAAACGCTATTCTCATCGGCAAGCGTTTAGCCATTTGAAAAGTGATAATGGAGGTAATCACGTAGCTTAGTAGAGGTAAACTTATTGTGAAACCTACACCCTCAATATTGACATACAGCGGTCGTGTAAGAGAAGGTGATAGGGCCCGGTGGAGGATCAGAGCCAACCACAAGCATATGTTCGCATATTTTGCAAGGTTGTTGGCCCTACGACTTGCTAGTGTAGCTAAACGAAGTGCTTAGGTGGCAGTTATGTTATCATCATCATCAGCATCACCAGCAGTACATCAGCCATTTGAACTGATGCTTCGCTGCCATACAAACATGAGGACCTATGAAATAAAGAATAAGAAGGAGTGAAGGGGGGCTTACCTGAAAACTTAATGCCCTACTCAAACATTCAGGGTCAAGGCGCCTACATCTTGTGTAGACAACATAGCATCACAAAGAGCTGGCAATCGTGCAAGGATAAGGCAGCATCAGCGAGACAGCTTCCTTGCGGCTTTCACTGACACGCGTCATAATCAGCCATTACCCCGCAGATAACTTAGCACCAACCACACTTTAAACAGAAAATCCGATTAGGAGACGGCAGCAGACGCGCCACTGGTGTCGGTTGCAAGCCATGTCCTGTAAAGTCTCGAGCCAAGCCCAAGTTGAATCACGTAGACTCCAACCCGGAAGGCGAGACGGACCAACGGCACCCAATTTGGTCGTCAGTGACTTCATTTCCCGCTGCCAAGTCAACTTCTGTCCATCTCGAGCCTTGCGCCATCCTACACTCGGTAGACTAAACAAGGCCCTCCCAGGTAAGCGGTGACCAGGCATGCGTAGCACGTGCCCGAGCCAACGCAACTTATTCAGTGCTATCTGTTGTTCTAGGGAGCTAGCATGATTATCACCACGTACTACTCGCCTACGCACATCATCGATGCGGACACGCTGGTGCCATCCGACTCCGGCAATGCTTCGTAAACAATGATGATCAAAGACTTGAAGGCGCCTCAGATCTTCAGACCGAAGAGACCAAGTCTCACCACCATAAAACAGAACGGCCCTAACTGTTGCCTTGTATACACGGCCTTTCAGACTGAGGGAAACTCTCTTCTGTCGCCAAAGACGACGCAGGTTCAAGAGGGCAGCTCTGGCCTTTGCAATGCGGGAGTTGACTTCAGTTTCTATGCGCCCATCATTGCTGATGCAACTGCCAAGATAAGTGAATTGATCAACCACCTTGAGTTCCTCGTTAGCAAGCGTCAAGTGTCATCAAGTGGCTGGTGGTCCTGCAGCAACGCTTTGCACATTGAAGGTGTGAATTGCGTACCAAATAATGGGACCGCTGTGGACAGGCTATTCAGGGTTGATTGTGCCGCCTCAACATTGTCGAAAAGCTAGCCGATATCGTCCGCATAATCTAGATCAACTAACCATTCACCAGGCAATCCTTCAACGCCTACATCGTGGAATTCCGCAAGGGAACACTCCATGATAGAATCCAGGACGAAATTGAACAAAAACGGGGAACTTGGACAACCCTGTCGAACGCCACTTGTGGTTGAAAAGCTATCCAATAGGACTCCGTAGACCCTGACGCGGCCTGTAGTTTTCCAGTATAGAGCACGAAGGATGTTATGCGAAGGATCAGCACATCATATTCAATAAGAATGTTTAGTACCCGACCTACCAACGGACAGGACCCAGGAACGCAATAGGCAACCAGTTATTGCATCAACCAGCGGAAAAAATGGGACGCAACCTGACTGCGAATAACCGAGCAAACAGACATTTAACATTAAACATAGCCAGTTACAATTTGCCATTCAATGGATTAGTGGCAGTGTTCCAGGACGTGGTGGGTTTTCGCCTGGCAAGCGTTCTCCCTACAAAAAGCCACAAATGTCCGTTTAACAACACTGCAACGTGGCGTATGTGACTCGCCACCGAATAAAGTCACAGCCCATAACTTTACACTGGCAGGTCAACTAGCGTCACAATCCTACATAGGATCGTTACACTGGGACTTCTACATCTGTATATACTGTTGTCGTTTTACATCCTACCAAACGTTGCCCTTTTCCTTCCTTGTGTGCGGGCTCTTCCATTACCTTTCAATGGATCATCCAGGTTTCTCAATCACTTATTAGCTGAGGTCCCGTATCTCATGACAGCCAACTTATCGTTTCGCATTTTCAACATTGTACAGTTCCAATCATGGATATATGAACAATTTTCTGCGTTACTGTTACAATTGCATTATAATGTTTGTACCGCTGTACATTTCTGATCATGCCTCCATGAGCGTGCCTCGCATAGTCGAGAATAAAATATTTATTTATTTATTTATTTATTTCGTGGTAACACCTTTGCGCGCAAGTAATTCGAATAGAATCGATCGATCGACTGAATCGAACGCACTCTTGAAATCGAGGAACACAGCTATTGTCGGTCTGCGGTATGCGTGGCGCTGCTGCCGCAAAGTGAATATATGGTCTATACAGCCACGTCCTGGGCGAAAATCGGCCTGCTCTTCCCTAATCCGAGATTCCCGTTCTGCAGTGAGGCGACGAACGAGAATCGAGGCCAGTAATTTTGTCACCACTGGCATTAGTCTAATACCCAGTGGTTCGCACATCCTGTGCGACTGCCCTTTTGTATATTGCCACTATAATCGATTCGCTCCAATTAGCCGGCACACTCTCTTCGTTCCAGATACGTTCGAATAGGGAGGTCAGTGCTTTGCAGAGGACCTCACCTCCATCCTTAAATAGTGCATGTGGTAGGGAATCCGGGCCAGCGGCACGAAAACGATTGAGGGCTGTGATCGCGTTTCGGACCTCGGCCTCCGACGGAGGCTCTAAACTAACCGTCCATGGCTCGTCCTGCATCACCTGAGTAGGAAGTGGTCCGGGAGCAGGGGGCCAGCTGAACTGACCTTGAAAGTGTTCAGCCCAACGAGCCACATGGCGCTCCTTATTGTGTATCAGCGCACCCGCGCTGTCTCTGATTGTCTCACTGACGCCTGGTCTCCTAGGAACAGTGGTGCGGATAAGCTGAAAGCGCTTGCTGTAATGGCCTACTGCTCCTGCCTCCTCCATTTCTTGAGCCCTACTGGTCCACCAGGCTTAATTGTCAGCACGTAGGCTCCGCTTATTTCACGCCTAATAGCCCGTCTGGTCACATTGTGTTCCGAACCAGATGGAGGTTTCTTCTAGCTTCCAACAGGTTCACCGACCTCTCGGATATCCAGTGACTGGTGCGGTGACGACTGATAGTGCCAAAAACAGATGCTCCTGCGTCGTGCATGGCTGCCGAGATCCTATTCCACTGAAGTTTAGTGGCATTACGACAAGACAGCGAGAGTTCGCTATGCAGTGCTTCTTGATAAGCTTGCCTGACCGAGGGCTGGAACAATATCTCTTTTGCCAATCGTGGGAGACGCTTAGTGCGCCTTCCGGTAAAGTTCATGGAGAAACGACAGCGCACCAAGGCATGATCAGAGTCGGCACAGGTACTCCAGTATGAGCGACAATCCAGGATGGAACCACGCCATCCGTAACTTTTGGCTATGTGGTCCATTTGGGTCCATCGCAGGCCAGCTACAGGTGGACGCCAAGTGGCACTTCGGCGCCCACTGTATCTGAAAGCAGTGCTACTAAGAAACAACTGGTGCTCCGCACACAGTTGCAGCAGACGCTCGCCGCTGTCAGTCCGTTCAGTGTTAAGTCCATACTTACCACCCAGCTGAGCTTCTGAAGAGCTCAGGCGCCCTACTTGTACGTTCATATCCCCTGCAAATACTATAATAGCTGAACTAGTAGCTCTGCGTAGTAGGGCGTTTAGTTCGTGATAGAAAGTGTCCTTGACTGTATTAGAACTGCAGTCGGTGGGAGCACAAACGGAAATCACAAACAAACTGCGTTTTGTCTTACCTTGCGAATTCACCTTAGCTGATGTCGTCAAACAGGCTGCACATAAACGGCTGTTCACCGGAATCCAATCAACCAACGATGACTCAGCCTTGGAGCTGAGAATGATACCTACACCAGCTTGACCCGTGAGTGCCGCATCAGCGTCTCCGGATGCGTGCAACCAATAACGAGAGGATAAGCCGGGTGCAGTCAATTCAATAACCCCGTTAGGTTCGTTGATCCTAGTTTCGGACACACGACGCACATCAACTCCCAGGGTGTCTAAGGTGTGTGCGAGTGCAGCCTGATGACCTGTTTGTCTTGGAGTGCGGACGTTGAATGTCGCCATGGAAACGGAACAGCGTGGCCTTATAAGGGACTTTTGCCGATAAGCGTCCGATAGATGCTGTGGGATGGTGGCTGCCCATTGTACTACTCCAGTAGCGCTCCGGTTGCTGTCAATAAAGGTGAGAATTATAGAACGAAGTTAAGCAATGGGGGCCGGGATGAGAGTACGAGGCAAAGGTGGAAAAGGAAGAAGGGAGGCGCCAGCAGTAGCATGTTTTCGCTTATCCGACCCACTGTATACAGCAGATAAGGCGACCCTTGATAATCTGCGTGACGGACAATGCAGGATGAAGTTTATGTCTTAAGAAAAGTAATGGTTGTACGTGGGCTGAGATACTGCCAGGGTGCCTAGACCTAGACAGTAGGACGAGTAGGGTCCTCCTCCAAAGCCTTTGGCTCAAAAGCCTGTCCGTAAGGCAGCGGGGTGGCAGTGATTTAGTTCTACAGAAATGGGCGCCATCCCATTTCAAACCCCCAACCTGGAGGACCAGGAAACTGAGTTTGTCTGACCTCTCACCATTGACCAACCTGGTAGGAGTAGCTCTCAAGATGCTCAGAGGCATCACCCAGTATAGCTCAATGGGTCAATTAGGTATGCAAAACGTCGCACAACGTTAAGGTCCAGTCTCGTTGCGACGGGGCAGTTATGTTAGCTGTGGTGGGGACTAATATTAGAGTGAGGGTGTGTTATGAGGTAAGCTGGATATCAAAAAGGTTATTTTAACCACTTGAAAGTCCCGCTGACAAGAAAGGAACTAGAGCGATGATAACTGGCAAAAACTTAGGGCTGTACGTATGCACCCGGTCCACGAAGCCGCGAACAATATAACGTTTTTGGGGGCGGTGACTTCCAAATCTTGCTTGTCGCGAAGAGTAGAAAAGCTAGGTTGGATGCTCAAGATATATTATCTGGTTATTTGGACTGTCAATATGGTCGGTTTGCAGCAACATAAGGCAGGCTTTCTAAATACTTAGGGATATGGGTCGACGGAGTGCAGCGGTGGAACAGAGTGCGGCTTCTGTGATTTCGTTACCCTAAAATAATAACGAGTAGCACCATGTCAATTGAGTCTGGTTGTTACGATAGTTAAAGGTAAAACGTTAACACTAAAACTAAAGTTTGGAGTCTAGATAAGAGTTGCTAATTGCAGCAGACAATCCTTGGGGCGTTACGTCTGCCATTACGCAATTTGTCTATTAGATGAAGTGTGTGAGTAGTCGTCCCCTCTCAAGACAGTTGGACCGATACTTAAGGATGTTTTCCGGGTGAGTGAAGTTGCCTTAGTTTGGCGGAGGGGGTGTTTGAGCAGTGGTTTTGAGGCGCAGTCTGGTGATGCGCTCCTCTCATTCAGGCCATTTGCATTTGGTCTGGCCGATATTGAGAGTAAGCAGAAAGGATGTCTGGTAAGTCAGATAGCGGGTGTCAAACCACCTATTACTCTGGTGGTTATTCTAGCGAGAGCAGTTTCAGTTTCTGAAGCAAGAAGAATGAACAATAGTATAAGGCAATGGTAGAAAAGTAAGCGAAAAAGAAGACTCTGGTTATTCTCCCACCACTACGCATAAAGTTTGGCAGAATTTGGAGCCAGATATAAGAAAAAATTACACACGGACAGCTAAGACAATAAGCTGCTTAGTAGGTTCTGGATGTCCAACTAACCGGTATGACAGGGGCAACTCTGTCGCACGGTTAGCCATCGTTTCAGCGAAATGGAACCTGGAAAAGTAAATGTTGTGACAGCAAACAAGGTTAAAGAAGTGGATCTATATAAATAAATAAAGATTTTGTTCTCCACATGGCGAGGCACTGCTTTACAGGCATGAGCAGCTTGACATAACAATGCGTGATCAAGGAGGTGCAAGAAGCCGATATGTTTGCATAACAGCGTAGGTTTATGTAACGGTTATGTAGGTATGCAATTGTTTGTGTTTATGTAGTTCTGTAGCTTTAACTGTGCTGCACCGTCCTTGAATGTTTGAGGTCGTCAGCAATGTGCGAGTAAAAGCTTGGTGTCCGTGGTTTGGAAAGAATTATCCGGATATCCATGGGGCAGTAACTCTATTTTGTGGCGAGGCACTACCGCTACGTCACAGTTTTGTTAAACAGACAGTTCTTCATATTGCCTATCTAATATTGTTCCAAATAAATAAATAAACTAACTTTAAGCCATAGGATGCCAAGCGCACTTAAACAGGCTTGATCGTGTTAACCTAATATACGTTGATCGGAACTGTAAAAAATACCTGCTCGATATGACAGTATATGTGGGTGGGGGTGTAGATAAGTATGTAATTGTGTATGTGCCGCATGCTGGGGCTACTTTTGCATTCTTGATGCTTCTTTATCCCAGCTGGGCTAAACCAACGTACACACAAACTAGGTCTTTTTAAGCTGGATAAATTTTATTCCACTTTATTTGGTTTGTTCAGCCTATTTGAATAATCTGCTATTAACTCTCCAGGTTGCGTATGCCACTAGCGCTTAGCTTCGGTAATTTGTTGCGTTCGTGACATTTTTAAGTAATTTGTGGACAACTTTTTCTTATCGCGGATTCTTTGCCAACCAGCTTACTTCACATGCTGCTAGTGAAAAGTTACGTCACCGTATCTTTATGCACTGTTAGATTTATTTAATTGCTTCTTGTCGTTTCAAGTGGTTGGCTGTTGCTCGATAGCCCAGGTGTGTTGCTGCGCTTGATGTGCAGGTTGACAAGGTGCCTACCTGTCTTTTACCCATTACCTCGACTATGCTGGCTCCAAGGGATAGATGGTCGTTGCTGGAGGGGACGGGGTGCACGATCCTTGTGGCCGTGCTAGGCTGAAACAGCGGTTCCATGCACACAGTGTGGAGCGGACTACGGTTCAACCACCGCCTTGTGTGCGCTTGATTCCCCAAATACAGCGTACTTGTGTTTGCCTATGAAGGAGTGTGGGCCGGCTCCGTTGATGAGACTTGGCTCACGTCCACATGCCTCCCAGTGTTATTTCTTCGGGTTTACACTAGATATGGGTGTGTGGTTTGAGCTGTAGGTGGTGCAGCGCAAGCTACACATGGTCTTTCTGTAGGCGCAGGCATCCTGTGGCTGGTCACAATGACAGGCAAATCCGAAACCGGATGCCGCCAACCAATTGTGTGGATATAGACGTGTAACTTATGTTAATGAACGTGCTACGGCATTTTTGTCGGTTTGTAATCATCAGAATTATAATAGGAAACGTTTGCTTGCTGTGGGTTGGATAGTATGCTTCGGATATCCACGGGTTAGTGATTTTCGTTTGTGGCGAGGCACATTCGCCACGTCGCACTCCTGTCAAGTAGACATTTGTGGCCTTTTTTAGAGAGCACGCTTGCCAGGCAAAACCCACCGCGTCCTGCCACACTGCCGCTGGATCAAACCCAAACCACAAAGCTGACAGCACGAGGTGGTTGTTCGGCTAGCCAGTCAAAATGAGCTAAATGTTAAGCTAAATGATTTATTCGGGGAACAGTGGTTCCATCAGTGATCACTTTGTCGACCCGTTTGCGTACACCTTTTTGTTGTCTTGAGTGCAGTCAAAGCCGGTGGAAATAAGCCACTGGGCTCTTGGAAAGCTAGTTACAATACCTTGGGTAGTATCGCACAACCATTCTAACTCATTGAAAGAACTAGAAAATAGGTATGACCAGGGCAATAACGATCAAAAAGGCGGACTTATGGCTCTGTATGCTTGTACCGTTACACTAAACGTAGAGGCCAGTCAAGAGGAAGCTTGGTAAATGCTAGCCGGACAACCTCTACGTGGTGCAAGCAGGGTGGTTTTGGGTTAAATTGTTCCAGCTAATAGTTCAGCGGCAGTGCTCCAAGGCGTGGTGGTTTTCGCTGGACAAGCGTTCTCCCTAGAAAAGCCACAAAGGCCCATATAACAACACGGCTAGGTGGCCCATGTGACTTGCCACTAAATAAAGTCACTGCGCCGTCCTCTTCCAGGTGATCCTCACTTCACAAACACTATCCAATTCGAAGCGTTTCACTTATCTCTTCATGCGATGGCGAACGCCGCAAACAAACACACTAATTCAGTCCAACTGTATACATTCACTCACAATGCCAACTAACACATACACGTACGTATACAAACAAAACTAGTATGTTACTGGTCAACGTGCCATATTTTGTCCAATGACCTACCATAATAAAATCACAGCCTACAAATTTCTATACTACGCTACATCCACATGGACGCAAACAATTGCCACTTCACCCTTAGTGTTTTCCTCACATGTACTTTACACATTAATGCAGGCAGCACAACGTTCCTATTGCGGAAGCTTGTCTGTAAAACTTTGGCCATGCCTGCTAAAACGTGCCTAGTTGCTATTGATAATAAAATATTTAGCTTTTTCTAATGCATATATCCGAAAATTTCCCCGAAAGCAAGGGGTAGTTTAAGGCACGGTTTGCGTAACGGTTGCCCTTGTCAGGATGATGGCAAGTATGTAAGCCATGGGAGCGAGTAACTTAAAGGGGAAAGGCGGATTAATATTGAAAAATCAACCATGAGGGGTGCAGGCACGCAACTGCGCTGTAAGGACTAAGATGAGAGTGGGAGCAGTGACCAAGGGGAGCTCAGTAGGCTAGGGATTATACGTGCAGAAATAAGACTTTCGTAAACATTGCTGGAAAGATACTGTTTGCATAATAACCCTCAAACTTCGGCTAATGTATATATATGAAGGCTGTGAAAAGGCACAACGTGCCGAAAGAAGGTTAAAAGCCAATAATTATGGAGTCAGGTGGCTATGCAAGCTATCAGACTTGCTGAAGCAGCAAAGTCTACGGTCCATTGCTTGTAAAGTATTCAGCCATGAATAAGGTGCTTATAAGCATGGTCAAGAAATAGACCAAAATCTATATGAAAACGTCGAGGATGCTTTGATGCGGAGGTATACAGCGAGTAAGAAACAAGTCAAGGCAATGAATAGCATAAGTTTTGGTGTAGACAGGTTTGGGACAAGTAGGATAGCTTCGGGAATGATCAACATAGTAGAGAATGGCAGTGATGATCCATACAGGTAAGCTTCGGCTCTGGGGAGATCAGGCTGAGTGAGGCGTCGGCCCTAAGAATGACCTGTAAGTCCAAGGTGCTTATATGCCATACGGTTAAATTTATTGTATAATAATGTTGTACAGCATCCCGAGGCGTTGTTTATACTTCAGCTGGGCCAGGGTCAAGTAGCTAATCATCCGAAACGCATACGTTGTAAAGGTCTTTTATATTATCTAGACACAAGGTTTCGTACCTCTTGCTTAGAAGCCAGCGGATTTTGAATCACTCCTAGCCGTCATGGTAATTCCTCCAAGCTAGTTATGTACGCAGGACTCGTGTTTAAGAAAGACGAACGTGGTTTTTTTCGTGCTGGTCGTAGAGCAATAATGCAACACCTGTTTCGGGACCTAAATTCTGGTCCCGTTTTCAGTGTCACATTGGGTGTCACTGTGCACTGTCGCTTACACCTTACGTAAGAAGCACAGGCTTAAGCTAATGCATCGCAACCATAGAAGCTGGAGTTTGAAGTGACCACACCTCTGTAGCTATCTAAGCGGTAGATTGGGTAGGGTTATCATGTTGATAAACCGCCGCTGAGTCTTTTCAATCAATACGCGATCTGACTCTCGCAACTTGCTGCAGATGAAGGGACAATATTCCAGAGGTGGACGTGCATGACTAGGACAAATTTCTAGTCGTTCCTCGTCTGTGCTTATATGACGACCTATGTAAGAGGCTAATTGTCTGGCCTTTGCAACTTGATATCGTACATTCTCTAAGAACTTGTGGCCCACAGAATACCGTACACATAAATCAGAAGCCAAAGTTAAATAAATAAATAAATAGCGTATTCTCAAATTTTTTCGAGACACACCAAACCGGGCATCATCAATATTTACATGCAATTATGTTTCGCGCCAAACACGTTGCTATGTATGTAATCGGCAATAAGCCGAAATTTGTACAGGCTTTGGAATTTGTTAAAGTAATCGTGAGGAATAAAGTCGTCAATGCATGACGACACGATGAGTTCTAGCGTGCATGGTTTAAAGATTATGGGCATTACATGTGTGGTGAAAAAGGTTCATGTAGACAGGGAGTATCTTACTCTTGAACGAGTCAGGAAAATAGTAAAGTAGGATTCTAGTTGACTTGCCAGTATGTAGTTGTGAACAGTGACTTTATTCATTGACGAGTTACATCCGCCACGTCGCAAGGTTGTTAACCGGACATTTGTGGCGTTTTATAGGGAGAACGCTTGCCAGGCAAAAACAACCACTTCTTGGAACACTGTCAGAAGTCCGTTGGTACACTACTATAAAACTGGCAGAGCAGCTTGCCGACTGATTTGACCCTCGGTTATCAGCAGTCACGTGACTTTCAATCTCCTCTGTTAGTTGATCAGTTATCTTTGGTCAGGGCCGCCATACTTGCTGAAGCACATGAAGGTTGAGAGCTTCATGAAGAGTCGTCTTTTTAAGTGTCCAGGTGAGCAAATCGTCAGTTCTTGTGTTTGGATTTTTAAGGTTATGTATACTTTTCAGGAGTGTGAAGGCATCGTGTCCAGCTATCATTACTGGACGACGGTCGTGGTAGTGAATGCAGTTGTATCCATTTGTTGTACAGCCATGTTCCTTGTAGGTCCTTATGGTTTATGTCCTGTCCTGGGCAAAAACAGTTTCTCGGTCCAAACCCAGATCCCTAAGAAGTTCCGGACCTCGGAGAAAAGGGAAGGTGAGAGACAAACAGGTCCGCAAAGAACAGGCGTGGAAACAAATATTGTTAAAGTCCTATGGTATAACATTTAATGGAGACAAATGATGTACAATGTGCAACAAGGATTGTGCTTAAATTGTTTTGATTGTTCTACAGAAGTACTGGTTGCTACCATCTACAAGGAATACAAAACCTTGCGCTATTGGGCAAAAAACGCGCTAACGGTTTGCTATGATGCAACTATTGCGTGGGTGGACAGAAATCTGATTTCAAAACCAGCGGCGTTTGTATGGTGAATGAACAGCTGGTAACCAACCAACTTCCATAGGGAGCGCAGAATAAGTTAATGAAAGTATAAATGGCTTGCAATGAAAGAGCTTCATAGGTCAATTGGTGGTAAGTCAGCGGATAGACAGGATTCAAGCTATGAGTGAGGGTATTAAGAGTATAGTGCTATGTCCGACTGAAATGGTAAAGGCCCGTGAGAGAGCTTATCTTCTACATAAGTAAGTGTGGAAAACGTTCCTGAAAAATAAACACAGAACACTAGGTGAGAAAGGATTGATCGATAGAAGTGAAGTAATAAAGATTAGTTAAAAGAAAACCAAACATGCGGAACAAATGTATACGTAGCGTCGCGCAGAGAAACGGGATATTTCAGGGTGCTAAGAAAATGGTATTAGGGTATGCTGACCCAGGAAAAGCTAGTGAGTTTTTTGGACTCATACATGGGTGTGTCGCAAACATAGCAGCGAGTAAGTGAAAAATGACACCTATAAGTGAGAAGCTTAGGGGCGTCTGTGTACTGACCAGATGCGAAGAGTGATGAACTACAAACTAAGAAGGGTTAATTGACGGAACGGTAGCGAATAGCCAGAATGCAAGCGTACCTTAAGGTTGCTGAGGATATCAGAACATGAGGCATAGCCGCAGCAGCTAGGGTGCTAAGATTATAGTTTCAAGCTGGATAGAGCATGGGAGTGCTAGCCCGAGAGCTGGAAGATTGTAGGTAAAATAGCCTAAGACAATACACTGAGTAAGGGATGAATGAACATCTAGAAATGTGAGGTAAAACAGCAGCTTGCGCTGAATACCTAGAAATTCTTGCACGACAGAAGAAAGCTAAGGGGGGTTTTGTGATAGAAGGACAGCGAAGGACAGAAACGCAAGCATACAATGAGGTTGTTAAATAGTTCAGAGCATAATAGACTAAGACGCATCGACGCGCAGCCAATCAACTCATGCTGAGGTGCTAATGGGATATAACTAAGTAAGCCCGAGGCGGGCGAAGCTAGTGAGAGAGCTGAACTACAACTAATTAGATGTCGCAGATGAGTAGGTGACAGCTGTGCTTCTTGCAAAGAATACTGTGCCGGGAAAAGCAGATGAGAGAGCTGGACTTCAGTATAAGTAGGTGTCATAGACGTAGCAAGTACTAGATAAATGAACGTCTAGGAAGAAGCGCTGTGCGCGGTCTACTTGGGTTATGTTTGATCCACAGAAGAGAACTAAGAAAGGTATAGTGAGTAGGTATGTTGTGTAACATCAATGTGCCATCAACTAAAGTGCATTTGTGTGTCGTTGCTATATTTATTAGCAGAAAAATACACTTGCCACTGCTGATCTCATGAATCCAAAGCCTTTAGGCATTCGCGGATTTCGCTAGGTATATCTAGTTTTGAAGTCGGGGAAAAGACATATGCGACCTTCAGATCATTGATGAGGGAGAGGCTGCCGTGTCGTAATCTGTTATAGAGGTCGTTCACATAAATAGAAAACAGGGCGGGTTCAAACACGCGCCTTTGCACGACACCACTAGCAAGTGTAATCAGAATGGATTTGTTCTGCGCAATGGCTACTGACGGCGTTCGTTCGGTTAGTACGATTCCGGCAAACGGATTAAATGGCTGCCCACACTGTGCAATAGGCGTACATGGGAACCCTATCGAAAGCCAGTTGCGTATCAAGGAATGATGTACTTATTACTAGATCTAAATCAATGAGGCTGATGGAAAGGTTAAGGCAAACAAGCTGGCGGGTTGCGCAAGAGCGAGCTCTTTGATACCCATGCTGTGACTTGCTGACATGCTCTCGTGCCTACATGGTGTGAAGGTACACCAGCTTTACCGCAATTTTCAGCACGCGTGAGCCAATGGCTTTGTGGTTTATGGGTCGGTACTTGTTGACTTCCTGCACCAAGCCAATTTTGTGGCTTTGTGTGATGACAGAGGGCTTCCAAGCTGAAGGAAATTGGTGCTTCTCCATGGAGAGTGTGAAAAGTTCAAAGAGAAATCCCGGAAGGTTATTGCCCACCTTCTTAATGAACATGGTTGGAATTCCGTACGGACAAAGTTTCGTAGATAGCTTAATTGCTAAGGTAGCAAAACGGATGCCTTTTAGGTGCAACTGAACCGTACAGAGCTACTTTTTCCTGGAAATGCGTAGCTTGGTAAGGATTAGGAGCATTTATACATATTGGTACCCTGTAAAGTAAGGGTGAATGTCTCACATATAATGCTTTGGTACTCTATTGCGTCTTTGGGGCCGAAAGGGGCAGAGGTGGTTTTGTCTCATATTGAGGTGGGCGAGGACGCAGCAGCCGGCTGAGTTGCTTGGCTTCGTTTACCTTAGCCATTGCATTTTTTCCTGGGCATTTTTTACCCATATAACTCCGGCTGATAGTTGCTTTGCAATCTCGATGGTTCGCAGGACTTGTGCAAAGTTGAACGGCTTGTTGTAGAACCGTCGTCGTTGGCGCACCAGGGTATGCAGCTTAGTTTGCCTTATTCTTTATGTTGGGTGCTTTTTAAACTAGGTAAAAAGGTCCATGATATCTTAACAGTAGTGTATTACACTGTAAAATATTGCAGTGAACCTCTCCAGGGAGTCGGAGAGAAAGAATTCGCTCCAATGCTATTATCCACTAATAATGGCAAAAGTGGGTCAGCTTAGGTAGTCCAAAGTGCGGCACTTCTCAATGGTATCCATTCGAGCAGTACCGGTGACCAGGCATTTTAATTACCTTAAGCTGTATACTACTCGGTGGTCGTTCCCCTGGAATTCCTGGCCAACGAATAGCCTTAGCTTGAGCATACCTAGAGTATAGATTGTCTTCCATCAGCTTTGACCTGGTCGGTGCTGTAAACTTGTTGCACCCATCCTTCTACGATGATGCAAGCTAATATACCTCCGTGATTGGTAGGCGGTAGGAGGAAGGCATTGCATATCAGCCTGGTTGAAATCCCCCGAATCGAGCTCACATGCACTTGAATGGCTCGATACTCGCAAAAAGCCGCTTTAAGCGCTTTATCATTCGAATAAGAGATAGCTGGAGCCAGGTAATTGCATCCAATTAGCGGGGTAATCCTTGTGATGTCCGCCATTATCTATACAGAGTCCAATATTGCGGCGTTATGTAGGCTTTTCTTTCTCGGAGAGTAGCTTTTCTTAAGGGAAGTGGCAGTCCTCCATCAAGCTTGTGCGTGCGAGCTTGTGCAGACGGCTGATAACCGTAAAGAAGATAGTAATTGTCTAAATTAAATATTCCAAACCACGTTACAATTATAACAATTCCATCAGGCGCAGTAAGAAAAACCATGGGCTTAGTATACGCATAAGGTTGTTCAGCGACATGACATTAGTAACTATAACTGGAAAAGTTGGTCGGTGTCTTTTAGCTTTATTAAGGGCGCAAAGAGGTCACGGGTTGCTATTAAACCATTTGTAGAAGTCGCAAGAACTGGATCATTATATGTACTAGCGTGCTGTTTGCTAGTGAAGTACCGGGTTTCAGGATGAGCTAGTCGTTGCTCATCCCTACTTGGTATAAAAAGGTTGCTTGATTTGTAGTGTAGAGAAGGGAGTCGGCTTGTCCAGACATTGTTTACATTGGTGTCCATCCATGAGATTTGACGCGCGCTTGACCATCTGAAATGTCAAGACCGTGATGAAGAAGGTTTTGCGTAACATTAGACGACGTACTAGCCGCAAACGCCAGGAGTGCAGATAGAGGGCAAGTGCTTGTTAATATTTATGTTGGGATGGTTTAGGTAACGGAAAGTTTTGCGGTCTGGGATTAGGTTGCTTTATCATGGTAGCGTGGCGTAGTTGATCACAATCTGTCACAACGGATTTGTAGCCTACTTCATTTTGAAAACAGTTCACTCAAATCAGCAGATTTGCAGTTCCTTTTATGAAGTCTCACCGCGTGCACAGAGTTTGGTCGTAAACCGTAGACTGCAAGCGTCCCCCGCTTAACTGCCTCCAACGAAATATAGTTGCGTAGGTTAAACACCCATGTGCTATGAGGCTAACTATACCGTCCGGAAGATGGTTCAAGTAAGGCCACTGCCTTTACCGCTGCTGTGCGGGTGAGGTATACATAGGTGCCGCAGGAGTGTTTAGCGGCGCCGTCGCAAGGTGACGTTCTGTTCTGGGGGTACCGCTTGTTTCAATACCAGATAGTGTTATAAATCCCATCTGTCGTCTCTGGGATGGGGATAAGCCAGGCGCCCATTGTTTTTTATCTGTTCTAACAACCTGATTCCCGCAAATTAAGCGTTATGAGCTTACATCTCGGTTTACCCTACGTTGCCTGAAATGCACCTGTTTTAGATCGGTTCTATTTCCCAGTTGTGCCCAATTTGTCATACGCTAGCGTAGGATTAATTCGTCCTTTGCAATTAATTTGATTGGTGCCGCAAATTTACTGATTCGTTTGTACAGTTGCACCATCTCTAGCTAAGCATGTGCTCATTCATTGACAATAATGACCACTTGGCTGAACACCACTAAATAGGTTTCAGCAAGATCATTATATATAAAGGTAATAAACGTCAAATTGACTGCAACGGATTCCGCAGATATTGATGCTGTCACCTTGGTTATCACTGGCTTGGGTATAAATGGACTGTTCGTGACCAGCGGGCAATTTTTGTTATCCACATGCGAGATCGTTTGGTCGAAGGAGCCAGGGTGTGTCGATGCCGGACATGAGACAAGTCAGTCTCTCGCTGATCGCGCTTGAATTCATCTGATACCATTTCGTGATGGTCTTCGTTTAGCGTGTGTAAAGGCAGCGGTTCCTTGAAGTGTCGTCCTATGCTATTCTCCTCAAAAAGGCTACTTACTCCCCATAAAACTTTAGTGTCCTGGGTTTTCTAGGTATCCAACCTCAGCATATATGACACCGAGCAATGGTTTTGCACCCGTTGTTTGAGCACATCTTGACTTACATCATCTAAGAAATCTAAATCCACGGTGCAGGAGGAAGCTCTGGTGATAATAGCTAGAAGCTCTTTCATGAGTTCTCTTATTAGCGTAATGACCTAACCAGAAAGAACTACACCAATGAATAGAATACTTGCTTGACAGGATAAAGGTGTATTGGTTTCGCTTAAGAATGGACAAGTGTGTGTTATTCACGACATCCGGTAAAGACCTGGGCTGTATAATTGACAAAAATGGACAAGTACCAGCTCCAGCAAACCTCAAGACAAATATGGTGATGCCCTTCATCATCATCATAATCATACTCGTTAACTAGAGGTGGGGAACCCCTCACCTACTGTGCCGCAATACAAAGAAAAAAGGAGAGAGAAAAATACAACTAGTGAAAGCTGGCTGAGCTACCGGTAACGGATGGGCATCGTTCTGGTAAGCTACCAGTCGGCAGCTGTGCACCAAAAAAATTATTATGCAAAATTATATAAGGCTAAGTAATGAGATCGTAGTTGGAGGGTGAGGCTAAGAGGGATGGGGGGGACAAAGCAACCTACAGCACGAACGCCACTGAGGTGGGCTGCTTGCCATGTCAGCAAGTGTATCCAACCAAACGTGTTCATCGTCTTTCGGACCCCAACCAGGGAGCCGAGACGCTCCTACCGAGGCCAGCTCAGAAGTGAGGGCCTTCAATCCTCTGGACCAAGTCATCTCTTGGCAACCCCTCCTCTTCTTCCATCCACACCCCCGGCGCGCAAACAACGCATGTCGCGGGAGTCGGTGGGCTGGCATGCGTAACACGTGGCCGAGCCATCGGAGCCTGGTGCGTGAAATAACGGTGCTGAGCGGTTGATTTCCTTTTCCTCTGCCATAAACAAGGCGTCGAACGCGCTCGTTGCTCACGCGGTGTTCCCACCAAATGTGAGTTAAATTACGAAGGCACCGATGGTCGAACGTAACTAGCCTCTTTAGGTCCGCTGCTTTAAGCGGCCAGGTTTCACAACCGTACAATAGGATCGAACTTACCGCTGCATCGTACACTCTACCCTTCAGGGCAAGAGTGTTGTCGCGCCGGCGCCATAAGTGGCGAAGGTTAGGAAAAGCGCCCCGAGCTTTTGCTACACGATTCGTGATTTTATCTTCAATCCCACGGGCGCTGATACAACTTCCCAGGTAACTGAATTTTTGAACGACTTCTAGCTGATCCTCACGAAGGGTCAACGTAGGAGGCGGTTCAGACCAAGCTTGGAGAAACGCTTTGCACTTCGAGGGTGCGAAGCAAAGCCCGAAATGACGGACAGCTAGTGCTACTCTGTCCAGTGTCGCTTGTCACGTTTGTGAGCTGTCAAAGAAGAGGGCTGGTGATGCACTTACCAACAAACATAACGACCTTAAGGCCATTGCTGCGTAGGGTGAGTTAATACGGCACCTCTCTGCTACCCATGCACGACGTGCACGGACCATGATACTGGCTGCGGAAGAAGTAGCTTCGGTGGGTCTGGACTACTGAAGTTCAGGAAGACTTCGACAGGATCAAGTCTTTACTAGGCTCAGGACTGATGCTAACGCACAACGATCCAAAGCCGTTAATTGTAGCGGCATCGGATGCATTAAGCCACAGAGTTGGAGCGGTCATCCTCCACAGTTTCTCAGACAGGTCTGAGAAGCCAGTCGCTCATCCTGTCGTTCACTCATAGCAGCAGAAACAAAGTCGAGCCACATTGGAAAAGAGACGCTTGCAATTGTGTTTACAGTGAAAGACTTCTATAAAATCTAATATGGCCGTACTTACCTTACAAACCTTCCATTTAAATGTACGCCTCGAAAAAAAGCACTCCGGTATATACGGCCAATCGTGTGCCGAGATGAACGACAACTTTTCCGGGGTAGAATTTTACATCAAATACTGATCGACGAGAGACATTTCTCCGGCTGCTACGCTGGCAGGTTGTTTAAGACAAAGCACCAACCAGAAGACACCGTCATCGCAAATGTCTCAATCCAAACTGCAGTAACCGCGTAGTGTTGGATACTCGGTGCCACCGCTCAATACCTTTCAGTAATCTTGGATCCGTCACCTAACGGGACCCGTTGCTGCAACAAGTGAGCAAACTTAACCACGCATAATAAACTAGAAAAATCGCGGGCGTACGTTTACAACGGTTGTTCCTGAGATAAGATGCATTATCAGTGGTCAAAGACTGTACCTTTGTTGGTGCACTTGTCAGTATCCCACTGGAACTTCGCTTGAAATTTCTACCTTAGTTTCATGTTGGACTTCTCTGGTTCAACCAAATGAAGAGTCTAGCAAAGCGTTACATGTACTTGCCATTTAGAGAAGCTCAAATTAAAGAGTTAACCCATTCCTGTTCAAGGTGTGCCCTAGCAGCAAACTCAACAGTGCAATGCCAACAGTTCTAGCAGAAACCCACGAAACCATGATTACAGGAGCATGTTGCTTTTGCGGGACCAAGCAAAGAACAGAACTTCTTACTTGCCATTGAGGCCTAAAGCAAACCTCTCGAGATCTGCCAAATGGTGTATACCGCAACATCGGCCACGATCACTGTCTTCAGCGATGTATTTAGTTTGTTCGGGTTTCCCGAAACAGTATTTCTGACAAAGGACCCCATTTTACCTCACCTTTTGCTGACTGCTGTGCGGGTACACGACATGCTACATTCGCGCTCACCGCTTTATCATCCACAGTATAAGGAATCAGCTGAATTCAGTTGCTCATTTGTTCACCGAGCAAGCTGAATGCTCTGTGGATACTTTTAAGAGCGCTCTGCTCATAGAAGTTTTACAAACTTTGCTGTTACCATACAGGATCATACCTAATTCACAGACGCTTGGAGGGAACTCCTCAGCAGAAGCACTCCTGCTCAGAAGGCCTCGACTGAAATGTAATCTAATAAGGCAGCTGGTTACACACTATTCTGTAGAAAACTGCATAATGGATCTTCAGGGTAACCGAAGGCATCACGCTTTAACATGACACGTCGACATTGGACGAAGAATATGTGCAAAGGACTATCGGAACAACAAGGGCATTTACACACCTGGGTTGGTTGTAAAATGATATGGACACGCCTGTAATGAAGTAGCCGTAGGTCACGACAGATGTGTTTGCTACATCACTCAAAGCATAAGCTACACTACATTTGACAGCGTAGAAGATACCACAACTAAACCAATGGAATTAATTCTGGACGAGGTTAAACTACCAAAACTAGGCTACACAGCAAGATAAGCCTAGCACTTCGTCAACCTCTCATGCTCTTGCTTCAAGTACAAATTCTTGGGACTGGACATTAGGATGAAATCCCGATGATGCTACTTCCGCGGCGCGGTGTTGATCCGGGGTATTATTTGTCTGCGATAACCGGAATCAAGCAGAGACACGCACGAATCACACCACGACCTACATTGACAGTCCAGCTGCAACGCCCACGTTAAGTAGGAAACAAAAATACGAAAGTATTAAAAGCTTTAGGAAACTAACAGTAATGCATTTAATAATTTCTTAAGGATAATAAGCTGAGATTTGAAGGGAAAGTTAAAAACCGCAGACCGAAGGCGTTACGTTGGTGTTCAAACTCTTTCACCGTTCGTCCAAATACTACGATGCTGGGCAGGAAATTCAAGCAATCCACCACTCGGCGTGCTAAACGGAAGTTCGCAAGGACTCTATGCGGTCGGGGTTTATGTAGTTCCATCGAGTAACGTAGGATGGAAGGAAGCCGAACCTGTTGGAAAAGCTTAGGTAAATCGGGTTTGAGGTTACCGGTAACTATGCGATAAGTAAAGCGCAGGTCGTCTTGATGACGACGATAATGACTTAGGAACATATCACTGTTATATTTTCACCTTTATTCGTCAAGCCCCGAGTTGTGCGATTGACTTAAAGTAAACGACAGAGAAAGTTGCAAGTTACCATTGGATGGGACAATACGTAATCGGAACAAGAAATCACATTCCGATCAAAGATTTCACATAAGAGAAGAAATGAGCCGTGTGATTTGGACATTGGCTGCCCAAACAACCTCGTGCTTGATGACAACTTGAGTTCACATACTATTTTAATAGAGGTCACATTCTGAAATATACTCGGGATATTGGCGGCCAGCCAGCAACAACGTGCATCGCTTGTGTAACGCTTGGAACCTTTGGTTTTACCTAATGTCTTGTCAGCTTTATGGCTATTTTTGTTTTACGAACCTTTGTACTTGTACTGCTGCATATTCATGATCAACGGTATTCACCTTCGTGTCCTTAACTTTCGAGCAATACAGCTTTTATTTATTTAGTTACATGTGTAGTCACTAGTTAAGAAGGCTTCCGTAGTCCACGAACCAGTTAGGTTCCAACTCTCAGCAGCCGCGTAACTAAAATCCTCTTCATGATTAAGCAAGGTAGACCAACCTGTATTCAGTATTCAAAGTGTGACCTGACAAAGGCTGGGAATAACCTACCAAACCTATCGTCCTTTATAGACCCAAGTGCTCTGCGGACCATCCAAAACCTTCTGAAACCCTTGCAGGTAGATTTCCCCAGTCGTTAATATATTTAAGTTCTGAAGACTGTGTGATGCCTGATCTGCCAGTCGGGAAACACGCTATAGTTCATTTCCGCTTAACAGATAACACGTTCAGGCGCCATTTGGCATCATTCATAAAACAGGCACTTTGCATATTTTCTGGGCAACTGCCACAAGGCAGCCTAGTCCCAACTTTTATCGAGAGTCTGTTGCTGAGCCGGCGATACATCGTGTTCGGGCACTGTGGGTCAAAGGTTTTGATCAGCTGAAAACATGAGAGATGGTAAATTGAGTAGTCCGGGCAACTTATTGACCTGCTGAGAAAATAGCAACGGGCCAAGCACTGAATCCTGCGTGACCCTACTGACTGACGGAAAGATGGACTGGACCCCACACAAGTGCACATTTCTTGCCCATCCAAAATCGTGGTAATTAATTGTAGTGCGGGCCCTGATATTCCATTGGATAGAAGCTTCAAAGGGAAGCGAGAATATGGTAGAGTATCGCAAGCTTTGGAAAAGAAAATAACCAGCACATCTACTGCATGATATTGACCTAAGTCCTTCACCTAACTTTCACGTGCAACAAAGCAATTGGCCATGCAATAGTGGCACTTACAAAAACCGAGTGGAAGTGGACTGAGCAGATCAAACTCCGGCAAGTGGTGTACAATTACCTCCCTTGCCAACTTTTCCATTTACTTGACCAGGACGCTTGTCAAACTTACTGGTCTAAACTTAGCAGGGTGGTGCTTGTATCGCTTTATAAAATCGGGCAGACGATAGTAACTTCGCAGCCCTTGGGCAAGGAGCAACTGCAAGGCGGCAACTAAAACAAAAGTGCAATTGAGCGACATAGCCACCTTGCGAGTTTATACAAAAGCTTTGGGTATAAATCATGCATCCCAGCTGATTTAGGAGGCTTTACTTCCTGATGAATAAGGAAAACATGTGCCTCTGAAATTGAAAGGTCAGTAAAAGAGTAGCGCTGTGGGACTCTCATCGCTCAGTCCAGGTTCGTTAACTGATCCTCCCGAACAAAAGGCATGTCATATTTTATACTGAGTAGACAGGCCTATGCATGATCAGTGGTTGCAGTTGCGCTGTCGCCACAAATAACACTAGAATAGGTAAGCTTAAGTTAGCAAACATTTCGATCTAGGCAAAGGAATCGTTTTGGGTTTGCAAAAACTGAGTTAGCCAGCTCCATCTAATAGCTAAGTCGAGTATCTTGTAAATGACGTTTGCATGCGTTTCGTGCTCCATAATAACGTTGAAATGTATATTCTGAGAAATCTGTCTTGCAAATCCGCCATCAGCAACCCCGTCTGTTTATTATCTGGTGTGAAACTGAGTCCAAACACGGTGCCTGTGCATTGCCAGCTTTCTTCATCGAAAGAGGGTGTGGGAGGATATAGTAGCAGAACAACCTCCTCATGGTACCAGCTGAATGGTTCCGGTTCACACCGGTAATGCTAATAGTGTGTCAACTGCGTTCCAATACGTGGTGGGTTTCCTCCTGGCAAGCGTTTTCTCTATAAAGAGCCACGAAGATCTGTTTAACAACACGCTGAGGTGGCGGCTGTGACCAGCCAGCAACTAAAGTCACCCGATTGCTTACGTGTACAACTGCTTTAAGTCCACAGGCAGGAAGCATCCATTTAGCAAGGGAAACACGTGAAAACACAGTCAAGATTGCAGGAAAACATCTAGAGAGAGCAGAAACACAGTCTAACACGCCTACACGCCCACTTACATACATTTATGTATTAACATATTTGACAACCCTATTGTTCGATATATATTAACTGACCACATTTTGTACTCTTAACATGGGCGCGCATGTGTTGGCGTGCCTCGCTTAATAAAAATAATCGTTTTATTTATTTATTTACCCTTATAGCAATCTGTCTGTATAGCATCGTCCCGCAAGCTATTGCATGTGGAAATTACTGCTTTGACTTTAATGGGCGGAAAGTTGGTATACAGTAATCTTTGGAATTGGGACTCTGCTTGAATTGTAGCCCCAATGAAAGCACGATTGAATAACAACTACACATAGTCACTGGCTTTTAGGCGGATAACATTCTAGGTCGCTCACCAAGTCAACTTACTTTTCAAACATTAGGTCCTGGCGAAAAGGGACGCGACCAATTTATGCACCTGGTGAGTTGATTGAAAAATTGGTGTAAGATTTCTTCTAGTGTCAAGTCGATAAGCTCAGCATCCAGACCTTCTTTCGCGATCTCGTAAGATAGATCATGCCTATTTACTTCAGGGTGGTTGAAGTTTCCGTTAGCAAGCATCTGTTTTCAGAGGGATAAGGGATGAATTCAATGAAACTCCCGGAAACGCTCTCAGTGCTCCTGTACAGCAGAATAAGTTTAAAATGCGTCGACTCAGTACAGCATTCAGCTGAAAGAAGTATAACAGTACTGGCAGCTGTTTAACGTATGTGTCTTTGATATGTTTACACCACGTCTGCTGTACAGGCCGACTCCACCTCCGCAGCGATCAGATGGGCGGTCAGATCGCCGTATCGCGTAGCCAAGAACGTTTAATTCACTGTCCCTGACGTCAGGAGACAGACATGTTATAGAGAAAACCAGTGCGTCATGGTGGGAGTTGTCTATTAGGGCCAGAACTTTACACATGTTGTTTGGCAGACTACACACATAACCGCGAACTACCTACAATCGTCTGGTATGGACAGTTCCGGATGGTGTACTATCAGACATGGCACTGGTGGAGTGGAAGTGGACCGCCGGCTTACCGCCCAATAACCCATCAAAGAAAAACCTTTCTCGCTAGCTACTCAACGCGCTTTAAGGTTATTTAACTTTATCCTATCCGCTAAAGTTACGCCCGGCCGTACACTCACTCAGAAACCCTTTAGTTTAAAGAAGAAGCGTATGGGAGCTTGGAGCTCCTGCGGTGTGGTCAACACAATGCGCAATGGACGAAGCCTAATTCTAGTGCCGTCACATGGTATGTTCCCAAGTCTAGTAACTTTTCTAATCGAAACCGCGCGAAACCAGTGTGAAAATACTTCAGCAACGTAAAGTTGGAAGCAACGTAGGTCGTCAAGCACGCGATCATTCGGAAGAGCCACAGCGGACTCGGCGCTGTATTAAAAGTAACGCTGCTCACGGTAAATTCATCACTACGATGAGGGTGTTCGAGTCACGCATCACTGTGGCAGGAGCTGCCGAGGCGCCCAATACATGTCTTCCTTAGCAGAAACGGCAGGTGCACAACATAAAGAGTTCGGCAATGAGATGGAAGAGTTTACTACTTTCGTTACCGGGGACGGGGTATCGACAGAGCCAAACGCTGCATCTTTTAGCTCGGGTTTGGTTGTACTGCTACATTTCTTTATTTTACGTCTCTTTGCCTTTGCAGATACACCATACTATAAAACTTCCCAACTTACAGCTGAGTGCAATATACAGTCAGCATATGTACCATCTCCAGGTGCTGCCAAAAGCGTTGGTACGTCCTACGAAGCGGTACTAGTTATGCAATCGCCTAAACGCACTCTTATTCCCAGAACTCCAGCTCTTTCAATGCTTACGACCATTTATTCAACCTTTCCTTCTAAGCACTGAACAAAAGCAGAATGGCATTCAAGCTATCCACCAATGTTTAAATTTGATATTTGTAGCTTGACGGTATGTTTTGTGTTTCACACAATTGGAGCCATTATAAGGTAAATCGTCGCTGTTTTTTGGAGTTTATACTGTTGTCTATCTAACACAGTACCCGCCTCATGGCACCACCGACTGCAGTGGGTACACTGCATTTCACCGGAAAACTTAGTAAACGGTTCAGAGCAACTCAATTTACCGACACTTCTGACGAATCGGTTAATGGGTCTTAGGGCATCTTGGAACCGGATATGTTTACCGTTACGAAAAAGGAGGTTTTAGCCGACTAAAGAATGGTGAATCGGGGTACGGTAAGTTACAATATAGTCAACTAGCGCACCAAACAGATCAAAACCCGGAGTGCGTAGTTCGAACGGATGTGAACACTCCATGTAAATGCAAGTAGCAACGAAGGCAATAACAGGCCTCGCTGTGGATTAACCCCTTAAAGTTTTTCTCCGTGCGGGCCGTTGCATAAACGGGAGATTCATCCACTTCGCGCGGTTGAATAGAAACTTGCGTGGTACGCAACCAAATGCTAGCAACGCGATCAGAAATGGTTTGCGTTGGTGTATTAAACAGCTGTCAAGCAATATTTCGGTGGTAAAACTAGGAATAATAGGCAAATTTCAGGATCTTCAAACACTGCTATGCTGGACACTTCCAAACACATACGAATCAATAATCGAGAAGTCAAAATTTCTGATCAATGTTATCAAACACTGTTTCCATAAAAACCTCCAAAAAGAAAAGCTCAATCATTGCAACACAACAAACACACCGTGATGAAAGAAGACACACCCAAGACACTACGAGTACGCTGGCACTTCCGAGTCATGTCGGATCACAAGAAAACTGAAAAAGCTACATTTATGTGTTTTGTTACTTAACTGCTGCTCTCAACCAAAGATTTCTGTAGAAAAGCTCGAACAGGGAAATACGGCAAGAACACCGTGAGCTTGGCTATCTACCCAGAAGATGGAGAAATCGTTGCCGAGCTCCTGTCACGCCGCTCCGGGTCAATCCTAAGCTGAAATCTTATAACAGTTGACTCCAAATGTAATGGGTTAGGAATGACACTCTCTAAAGAAACATAGCAGTAAATCCAAAGAAAAGCAAGCTCCATCTATTTTTCAGAAATCGAGCAATATGCTTGCATCAGTTACCCTGCTAACAAAGGAGGTCCATTTTCCGTCCTCAAAGTATTTCCAACTCTTTCAAAGTCCTTCAGAAACTTAAAGCAGCATGCTGAACCAGTAAATAATTCTACGACAAGAATGCAAATATGATTCCCGTATTTTATTTGTTAGGTATTGGTGATAGTATATATCGTCATTATTATAACTAACAGCTCAAAGACTGCCGAACTGGCCACAAGTTCAGGCATTTTGTTCTTGGGTGGGCTACCAGATTTTTCATTTGATAGGCATTCCCCAGTCTGGAGTTCGATTCTGTTGCGTGCTCTATATTTGTGACTTTCATAATTTATCTGCAAAAATTGGCTCAAAGATTACCGAGGTAAGAGATTGTATTGCCAATGGATATGTCTAGGAACGTCCATGCTTGTTATACTTATCCTCCAGGAATTTAAATGCAGCTTCCAAGAACCGTGGGTTGTGGTTTAGTTTGCGGCACTGAAACCAGAACACTCTGTACACTAAAACAGCTAAAGTTGTTGTAGCTGACTGGAGCTTTAACCTTATTGGGCAAAGCAGTGTAGATTTCTCGCTCCCGTCGGCCTTTCACATTGTTTGCCAACCTTTGTTAGTCGTGCAAGGCTTACGCTAACGTAACCTTTTTCACTGTTTTGTGCATCTGTTTCTGGGAAGCAGAAGTCCTTTGAGCAAGGGATCATTACTTTAGTTATTTATTTTCGGCTTCCTTTTGCCTCTCTTAACTTCTGCGAAAAATAAATGAGTGATGCAAGAGCAAAGGTACTGAAGCCTACTGGCCGCTTCTAAACGGATGTGGATAGATTGTCCTAATGGTGAAACTTTAACATTACATTTTACGAATGTATTCTCAATGGGACTGCAAATTACAATTCGTCATTGGTCCAGTTTAGTCAGGTCAGATCTTCAAGGACGATACTAGCCTTCTTCTAACGAGCCCATTTTTCGCGTACCGGTAAGCAATCCAAGGCCGCCGGCACTTCGGCGATCAAGCCTTTCTTTTGCAGAGACAAAAGGCAAGTGCAAGAGACATCTCATAACAGTATGAAACTATTCGTGATGTACATGAATACTAACTGTATACCACTAACCTCCATGCAATTCCCGAAACAGAATGTACCAGTTCAAACCTAGGCTTCAGTTAAAGACTTCTATAGTAGTACATTCCGCTAGTACAGGTGCTAGGGAATTCCAACTACCTACTACGCGGTTGTTAGAGGCTTTGCCCGGATATCCACTTCGGCCTTACGCGTCATGAGCTTCAGTTGGTGTCCCCGCAGGTGGTCTGAGGTAGCTAGTGAAAAACGATCATTAGGCTTACTATCACTGAGACCCATCAAAATCTTAAAGTTTTTATCAGGCCTCTCCTTAGTCTATATGGTTCCAATGGGAACGAGCCTATGCAATCCAAGCGGTCAGTATACGACTTCACCCGCTGGCCTTCAATCCTCCTAGTGACCAGTCGCTGTACCTATGCTAAGCAACCAACAGCATTTCGAAAGTAATGTGCCAAAGTCTGAACACAATTCTCTAAGTGCGGCGGAACAACCGCTTTGTACGATGGATGAAAGACCTCAGGTTTGGTATTAACGTCGCTCTCCTGAGGAAAGAAGGTTCCTGCCAAGATCTGATGGCAGCATACTTGCACTGCTCTGAAGGCTTAAAGCTATCTATCATAACGGTACCCAAGTCCCTTCCGTTAGCAATACACTGCAATTTTAGAGACCCTGTGGATGTCTGCACGGATATCCCAAAGTTACTTGATGATCACAGATGGCATTTGTTGGCGTTCTATGGTAAGACTTATCATTCAGACCGCTTTGCCACAATGCTCAGGTCTTAAAACAAAGTATCCCTATCTCCCCTACTTTCAAGCATTATGTCAACCGCACAACATACAAGGGGTTCTCGAATAGTGGAGCTAGATCATGCTGAACCTAAGAAACAACAACAGTCCTAACACTGAAACTTGTTGGACTGCGCTATGGGTAGTTTTCACTGTAGACATGGCCTCAACAATGCTGATACTGAAAATTCTGCCAACCATATCATCAGCTGGGGACGCGGACCAAAGCAAGCCAGCTTCCCAAATAAAAAGCGATGCATAACCGAATCAAAAGCTTTAGCGAAGTCTAGGTAACAAGCTCTACTTGAAACTCGATATCAAGGCACCGAGTTATCTCGGCTAAGAAATACGACAGATGCACGAAATTGACTACTTCTAACAAAGCCATGCTGTTCCGCTCCGATCACGTTATTAACAAACAAAAGCTTACAAATATGTTGCCTATTGAGCTTATCCAGGCATTTAAGAAGCATACTTGTCAGACGGTTGGGGCCTATAATTAAGTGGCGCAGACTTGTAGTCCCTCATGAAGAGCCACAACAGTCGACACTTTCCAGTCACTTTCTAGCCTACATTCCCGATAAAAGAGTTGAATAGGTCCAAAACAGGATACCGAAGAGAAACAGCGAGCAGTTTAACAATCGCTGTTGCAAATTATCAGGAACAGTCGAGTTGTAAGCTTTTAAGCTGGGCAGTGCGTCAAGGACCTCAGCTGCCAGAGTAACAACGTCATATTTCAACAGCACTTGAGGAGTGTAACTGCGGGGTGGTTGCGCAGCCACTGCCAACAAGGTGCAATTTTTGAAAGACGCAATAGCACCTACGCCTTAGCTACATTGTTCACAACCACACTGCCAGCCTCCCTTGTCAACTTACTAATCACCACCTTCAAAGATGCTCTTGACTGAACACAACCGTAATACAACTTTGGAATTTTTGTGTGCTGAGTTCAGCTAAGCTAATAGGCATGTTTAGCTCTTTGCTGTAATTTGATTTTATATTCCGGTGTCGTTTTATTGAAGCCATTGCCTGAAGTCTCCAAATTTCTGAAGGCTGTTTCTACAAATAAGGCGTCTATAAGGCATTCGGGCAAGATTATGTCGCAAACAGCGGGGTTTATTACTAATTCTACCAAAGCAAAACGGTGCTATCTCATCTAACAATTGCACTAGTCCTGGCTTGAACGCTACCTTGTTGTTCTAACGTCATCTTTTCTTCAGCAGGTGGCCTAGGGCGCTGGGGGCTCTGTTCCGCAAACCGCTGATAGCAACTCGGCCAAACTTTCTTATAACCCCAGGTTTCAATGGTAGTTTCTTTAAAAACACTGTAAAGGTAAGACAGTAATCGTTCCTACCTACGGGGACCTCCGCATGTGTCGCAGTTACATGGTTATGCTTAGCGAGCACTACAGATAACGTGGCTAGCGTAGTCCTAACACGACTTCTCATCGAAATGACAATATGAAGGACGCCTGCATTCTCTTATATTCTTTCAACTTATTCCCACCCTAAAATATCTGTCACGTGGATGGCATGCTGCCGATCGGTTTATGGAAGATTCAGCTTGCCAACTATAATAAAATCCGGCGCAGCAGCGGCTGCTTGCTTCAACTTATTACTAAGGCTATTGTCGTCTACTCACATGGAGGAAGGGCTACGGTACACACAAACGCGAATTTCCAACATGCCCTCTCCCTCGAAAGACAAGTAACAGTCTGAACATTCGACGGTGCCTCAGCAAATGGAGCTTCCCAGGGCTGGTGTGTGTTTACCGGGCCAAAGCACTCCACCACCAGCTTGCTGCCTGGGTCGATCCACTCTATAACTGGAGAAATCCACCAGTAATTAAGCAACTTAATTCGTTGGTGACCCCAGGTTTTAGTCAAGGCAACAGCGCTAGCGAGCCCGCAACGCAGCATCAACTCCTCTTACTTGTTCCTGAAGCTACAACAGTTAGTGTACCATGCTCTCAGAACCCCGCAATGCAAGGTCCTACTTTCGACTAAGGATTCTGTTTACTTACCCGCGGACACTGCGTCCGAGCAGACCGCCCGTTTTTAGAATAGTTTTTAAACCATCCCCAGAACAATCAGTTTGGAATACAGGACGGATAACGGCGTTTTGAATAATCTCACGATATATAACATATTTGGTCGCTAAGTTGCACTTGCCTTGTTGACAGTCCTTTTTCTATTGGCCTCTTTACGGCCCTACTTTTCCGTACCGACCAATTATCAGTAAGACTAGCCTCTTATGCCGCTGGACTAACCTCAGAAATGACCAATATTCCCTTACACTTAGCCTCCGTAGTGCTCACAACTGCTGAAGATGTAAGCGGGACCGCGGTTGGGCCAGTAGTTGCAGAAAATACTGCGCGTCTAGGTTCTGTCATGAAAGAATTTGTGGTCACTGCTTCAATGCTATTTTTAACTAAGGGTGTGGAAATCAAGCTATCAGGTGTTACCACGTTTTCCGCAGCCACATTTGGGTCACACCGGTTGTCTTTTGGTAACTGTGTGGAACCGTCGTAGGAGGCGATGCTGACCACTTCCAAAGCTTTGTGGGAACAATTTTTAATTTTAATTATTGTCAGTTGATTAACATCCGCAAAAGTAACCAAAGAAAGAGGCCCGTTTACTGGTGCGGTGGGTACAGAAAGTAGCATGTCGGGTATCACTTGATATTGGCCCCTGGTCCGGCTTGCTAAAATGTTGGTCATTCATGCTGACCACAGCTCCTACCTTTGGACGAAAAACACACTATGCGACCTGATACCAGGCATATGAAATAAAGGCAAGTGCTTGCTTAAAACCTACTAAGCGTAATAAGGTAATGCTTATCAAAGGATTGCTATTCAAGCGCTGCATAAGTTCCTTGGCTGCAGCAATTGCCGGTCAACAACCGAAGCAGATACTTTATCTGTCTCTGCAAATCGTAAGCGTGAATGCACTACACTCTATTGCTGACGATACATGGCAACGTGCAAAAGCAGCAGTTGTTAAGAATATTTTTTGAAGCATGCTTACTTGCAGAACGAGTAATCTGATGTGAAACGTGTAGCCTGATGATGCTGAGTTGGTTAGCGCGTCCATTGATGGCCTAGTTAGTTTCTTAGGTACTCGTCAGAAGTAGGATTTCGAAATGCACCACAATGTACTGCCGGCAACCTTAATTGAGTTTGATCCCCGCTGTATATGCTCTTTTAACAATGTTCTCCGGCAGTAATATATGCACGGCGTGCTTAGTGAAGTTGGGCGGGAATATCCGAAATCTAGCCACAGCAATTCGTGGCGGGACTCCAACATCCTGGCGTAAACAAACGGTAGATATTGATTATGTAACACAAGTACATATTTTAGATGTTCTAACTCGTTGATTTAGACATGCACGGCGGTAGTTCACAACATGGACATTATTTGAAATTATATCTTATCACTAGATGTCTTTCAGTATTTTAGTTTGCGCAAACACAAGAAGAACTGCGACGAAAAGTATGGAGTCCATCAAACATCAATATATGTGCGATGTTGCAAACCTTATGCTTGGCACCTGGGTTGCTTATTTTTCTAAACTTTCAAAAGCAGTGAACCATGGTAAGCAAGTCTGTGTGGCATGCGTAAGCATTGTACCTGCGGTACGAAGAATCGCCAATGGCATGGGGAACTTTGTCTTTGAGAGCGCGCTGCCACAGTGTGCAAGCTAGGTGCGTATCGTCTAGATGCCCAGGCATGGGAGTAGCGTGCTTGCTTGCGTGCGTAGCTTTGCGATGCGTGCATAACCATTGGTCTATGTCGCCCAAGGAAAAGAGTCATTGACCGGGACCACTCCGCTATGATGTCCATCGTTAATCGTTCAATCATGCTTTTCTATTGGGCAGCTTGAACGGTCTTTTACATTGTAATTCATTAAGCTAATATGAAAGCAACTTGGCTTCAGAATAGTTGTCAGTCTTAAAATGGACTCAGGTGCATGGTAGTTTGTGAAAGAATTTACCGCTCAGTTTCACCATCAGTACTTTTTTATTAGCAGTGTATTCAATAGTAGGTTCTCACAAAATACGGTACTAGTTTTGGTATGTAAAGGAGCGAAGAGAACGGTATACATCCAGGAAAAACATTATAAGCAGAAATATTAGTATAGTGCGCTCTGCATTCATCTCTTGTCTCGTGGATATTACACTGTGTCTAGGTCTTTGCCATTTTGATCGGCCAACTGGGGGCAGAGAAGCTTGTTGCGAACAACCAATCAAAGTAGCCGGGGCGGCATTGCTAAATAAAACAACCTTCGATTAACTAATCGCGTGCTTACGTGCTGAAATTCTTCCTTTCGGATGATCGATTGGCTAGATTTCGTTAATACTCAATTTATTACATCACTCAATCAATTTATCTGAATAATTTTCAATTACACACGTAGCCTAAAGAAAAATTAGTTAATTTTCTTCATTTTACCATCTTTTTTCGCCATCGATTTATCTTGGATATTTGATAACCAATCTATTTCACAGGCTTATTTGGTAAATTTTTACAATAGCATAATTGTATGCTTTTTTCGATTTATTTCAATTGACCTCGTCATTTAAATGATTGCTTGTTGCTTTACGTCCCCGGTGTGGTTGCGCTTGATGTGTATCTTGACGAATTGCCGACCTGTCTATTACTGACCACGTCTACCCTCGTTTTAGGATATATTTGATTGTTGCTAGCGGGGAGGATGTGCACAGTTCTCGTGACTGTGGTAGGCACAAAGAGTGATTACGTGAACATGGACTTTGTGTGGAATGAGCTACAGCCTAGGCACGGCCTTGTTTGCGCTTGATTTTCAACATACAACATGCTTGTGTTTGCCTGGGGAGTAGTTCAAGCCAGAACAGTTGATGAACCTTTGCTCTCATCCACATGCCTCCCGGTCTTATTCCTTTGGGTATGCACGGGATGTGCGGTGTGCGGATGGAGTTGTGGGGTTGTAGAGCAGGCCACTCATAGTCAATCTGTAGGCGTAAGCGTCCTGTGTTCGTCTCCGCGGAGGTCGCAGTGACAGGCAACTCCGAAACTGGGTGCCGCCAGCCACTTTCGTATATGTGTAGCAGTGTAGTTTGTGTCTTTGAATTTGCCGCTGCGTTCTTTACCGCTGGATTGTTTCAAAAACATGAAAATATACGATTTATGTTTGTGGGTGGAAAAGCAGTATGCGAATATACATGTGTCGGTGACTTTGGTTGGTAGCGAGTCACAACCGCCACGTCGCTTTTCTGTTAAACAGTTATTCGTCGCTTGCCGTGCGGAGACGCACTACCTGGAATCTTGACGTCAACCCTTTTGAGGAAACAAAATTAACTTGAACCACCCAGCTGACACTACGAGGGAGTGTAGGTCTATCCAGCCGTTTGTCTTTCTCGGTGCCCGATAGGTGCCACCAAAATGGGTGACTAGGACTGCTGCTAGTAGGAAGGTGGTTTAACTGATAACGGACAGCACACAAATGAACTCAACTTGCATGTACCGGGCGCTCTCAACGCACATGTGAAAGCCCCAAAAATCTTCTGCTTCATGCTACTGGTTTTTTGCAGCATTTCCTGGGCTTTGTCTTATGATCCTGTCATACAAGATTGAACTACCATTTTCATACATCAGCTTATATTCGATGTACGTTGCTACATATAACCGAAAGTATGCAGAGATAACATGCTTTCCTGCTTCGTTCCTATCACTATAGCAAGCCTATTTCTATATTATGACTAACAAACCAATCTATGTTCAATGTGCGCTCAACATGCTGTTGTTACGATCCCGTCATATTTCCCTTCTAAAACACCAGCGTCGTCAGACAAGCGGCCATCCAACGAGCGTCGTCGTCTTAGTCCTACGAGCTGCGTTTTACTCTGCTGACCGAGCTGTTCTCTGGGACCGCCGTTTAAGAAAGAAAATGCCTGTGTAGTAAGGCAACAATGTTTGAGCCATCTGCTCTCCAACCTCACGCCGATTACTGTTGTACGGCTAACTTTTGCCTACCGTAAGTATCGCTGATGGCACAAGACAGGGCTGTGATGGAAATGACCACACATAAGCTATAAAATTGCTTGGTCAGCTAAGTGAACATTTGATCCAAAGCTCGGTCTAAATCTATGTGTTCGAAACAATCCATGTGCCTCGACAAGAAGGCAATCCGACGCAGTGACGGTTTAGTTCACCAGCTACCGAGCAACAAAGCAGAACAATCACTTTGAATAAACGTGCATCGAGCCGAAGCGAGAAAGGCAAATGAACTTCGAAGAATTGTTGTATCGATTCAGGTAATTGAAACTGAAGTATAATAAACAGAAAACAAATCAATGAAAATGACGTTTACATACACTGCAGAACTCTGCTCTAGTGCGTGAGCCACGAGCGTGCATGCTTGATAAATACTACCTGATGTGAGCAGCTAGCTTAGAAAGAAAAATAAATGCACGACCAAAACGTGTACGCTTATGTGTGTCTGAAGTTTCGACAGATGGAGGATGTGGAGGAGAAGGAGCACTGCAGTCACACATCGGATGGTTGGGTGTGTGCTTCGTAACAGGGTCGGTTCAACGCAAGAAGTAACGGATGTCGGTTGCGCGAATGAGATTCAACCTAGGCTGGTTCAACGTGACCAATACTGACAGACGCCTTTAAACCGTTACTGTCCAATACGAACCACCACACTTTGCAAACGATGAGCCGTAAAGGGCTTTTGTACGGCGGTGTCAAAGTTTTTCGAACTGCAGCACCGCGC
This sequence comes from Dicrocoelium dendriticum, assembly GCA_944474145.2. Classification (NCBI taxonomy): domain Eukaryota; kingdom Metazoa; phylum Platyhelminthes; class Trematoda; order Plagiorchiida; family Dicrocoeliidae; genus Dicrocoelium; species Dicrocoelium dendriticum. The sequence goes on from OX104066.1 coordinate 97,879,853, forward strand.
ACGAGTACGATGGGGCAGGTGTGCGTCGTGGTGCAAGTGTTGACTCAGGACGGTTCATAATCTGGCGATGGCAGATCCATCCTCAACAGCCGGGATTTAAAACAATTGTTCACCTCGCCGGGAACTCAACGGCAAATCGTCATTCCGACGGTTGCATGAAACTTCCGAATGCATTATCTTTTTGGCAATTTGGAGAGACGCTACTTGCGCGGGGTCCAAACAAGTGGGCTTTGCTCGACTCGTAGCCTCATTTTCACAACTTACTCACTGGAAGTATGTCTTTACAAGGGTTTTGTTTAACATTGCAAGCCAGATTTATTTTTTACAAGTACTTTACACTGACCTGGACAGCTTTTCTGCCCGTCACTATTGCTCGAACTACTGCTTTCGGCGCCTCTCATTACTGCATGAACATTTTGATACTTCTTTTACCTGGAGATATTCTAATGATATGTCATCGGGCCCATACTGGATATAAGGAAATTTTCACTGAAAAATAGTTACCGTTGGAGGAAGTCTGCAGTTATGCTGTGGACAACCTGTGCTTTTAGGGGGCTTGCACTCGGGGGTCGGCCCTACGACTCTTATATTTCGACCCACTATTTAAAAAGAATTAATGCGAACTACCTATGGAGCCCAAGTTTAATTAGGAAACGTATTTTGCTGGAGATGGGAAGAATTCAGTTACAAAGTTCAACTGCACTCACCACCGCACACGTCCAGCTTGAATAGCTGGACATGAAGTATAATTAAGGAACTGTATACGGGTGGTTTTCTCGTGAGATATCGCTACCTCAGCTTGAGCTGCACACAAAGTCCTGGTGGCTTCTTGTTTAACTGAAATCACCGTAACGGAGGAAGAAGTCTACGAGCTAGTACAACAGAAAAATCCTTATAAAGCTTCCAAAATTGATTCAATTCGTTCAAATCTTGTACATGAATTGGCAGCTAAGCTAAGTATCCCATTCATATGCGTGTTTACAATAGCGCTGTGCTTTACATTAGGAATGAAAGGAGTCTCCCAACTCTCCGGTTTGTAAGGAGAGTGACAACGCACTGTCCGCGCACTCTCTGCCTGTCAGCTTGGCAAGCGTCGTAGCTGGGTTGGTTGTAAAGCTAGTCAGGGATTCAGTGGGGAATCACCTGAACAAGTGTAACTATCTCAGTGCAGCCCGGCACTGTTACCGTATGGCAGTTCCGTGTATGACAAGTTTACCTGCAGCTCGCGAAAGCTGGGCTGAAGTAGCAGCAAACGCGCGTTTGTTGACATAATAAACTCTTTGCTACTGTCCCACATTAGCGAATTCCATTAGGGTTGAGATCCTAGGGGACAGCTGAAGCCGGCCTAAAGTGAGTATCTGCTATCCTAGCGCAGAGAGCACATTGTGTAGGCGCGGGACGTAGCCTTTTGCTCAGACAGGCTGTTCTTGGTGGCGTTCCGCAGAGCTCGGTTTTAGGGCCGTTGCTTTCCGTAATTTATGTCAATTGCCTAACCAGGAGCTTGTAGTGCTTACGCTATGGTTTGCTGCTGACCATATGCTGTGAAATATTGTGGATATCTCTGTGAGCCCTAAAGCACTTCAGAGAGCAGTAGATAGGCTCTGGGCCTGGTCAAGTTTATGGGTTGTGCCTATAAAACAATCCAAAGGTTCTGTCATCCGCATTGGAGGTACTAGTCACCCCACTCGTTAGCTAGTTGGTAGAAGTGAGCGCTCTGTCGTCACCATGCAGGATGACCTACGTATCGTGCACACCTCAGTGCTTTACTCTGGCGACATTTAGAGTAAGGCTGATTTTAGAGGGTTCCGTATGATGTGGTGTATCCGCCTCTCCTTCGGTGTCCTAACGACCGTTATCTTTGGTCAGTTGTTTTCAGCTTTTTTGATCCCATTTAGAATATTGTATCCAGGCTTGTCCTCCGTGTCTTGTAAGGGGCAACATGAAACCGGAGCGGCTTTTGCGAATGACTATGTTGTTAATGCACGGACTAGGGACAAACATATCCCAAGCCTCTGCTTAGTATGGGTATGTACTCAGTGGACTACCAAAAAAATTAGTGAAGACTTGCTCCTCCCTTACCGTTACCTAACGGGTAAGATGGGTCCAGACTTGTCTTGGCTAGTTAATCCTGCCCAGCTGCCTGTTCTCCGAAGTCACCGCCTGAGGTTGCACAAACCGCGTCCTGACCGCCTAAGGACGGAAACTTGCCTGTCGCGCCTGGTTATTGAACTTTGGAACTCGCTTCCGGAATGCGTTTTTATGGAGTATACGGTTTAAGGTTTCAGCATGAGTTAGGTGCTCTGGAATGACAGTACAAACCTTTCTCTTTCATTAATCGACCTGTATCTTCAACTTTCCTTTCGTATTTCTATTTCTTCTCACACCTTGGTATCCTCATTATTTAGCTGAATTTCCTTCCACTTGTTGCCTTAGCTTATCAATCATTCTTTCTTCCTTCACGTAAACCAGCCTTGCAGGGAGTGCTAGACAGGAAAACGTGGGCGATACTTAGGGGGACGGGGTGCGTTACGGCCTTTGTTTTCGGCATTTTAACGCCTTAAACAGAGCTATTAGTTTCCACAAAACAATGCCAATGCATTTGTAATTGCTAAGGATGAACATATACTTATATTTCAAATAATTCAATGCAAGAGCATCGGATTTATGTAAGCATTGATCTGAACCCTTTAGGGTGCAGCCTCTAGCTGGTCTAGAAATATATCTATTTATTTAGTTATTTAATTATTAACATTCATGGGATTAACCTATCGTCCCTGTCCCAACTTAACTCGAACTTGAACTTGCACTTTTACCCATCTGAACATAGCTTCACAGGTGTGTCTCGCCCCCTCGCTAAAAAGCCAGTTATTTATTTGTTAAGCCCAGCTTGCTTTCCGATATGAAGCGGATCCAATGTAAAGGTAGCCACCCTGACTAGGAATATGCTACACTTGGCTCCAAGGTAAATGGCGGCTTGTTTCTTCGCTTTTTAATCAAGCAATGTAGGAGCATATTTTTCCTACCCAGCTAGTAACTCATTGTGCTGCTTATTTATCAAAAGCTTCCAAATTACTGCTTAACAACGTCACATTTTGGTGCCAGCAGTTGTCAATAGCTACCATCGTTCTGATACATTTAAACGCTGCTTTTCAGGTTAATCGGACTGGGAAGTCAGTCACCATGTCATTTTGAGCGCGTCCATGCAGCCAATTGGAAGCTTTGCTACCTTAAATCCCCACGGTCTTTTCCTGTGGCTATTGGGAAAGACGGCTTGACGATAAGCACGGATGCCTTGAGTGGAAGGGCTAATATTTGTAAGGGCGGGAAAGGGTTTCGCGGCCATTGTATGAGATGATTTCTGAGAATGTTGGGATTGCAACATGAAATATTGTTATTGCTGCTGGTATGATGGAACAGAAAACTAATTAGAATAATATTTCGCTTTGCTTCTAAAAATCGTTATGGTAACTTAAAATGGTGAATACCGGTGTATTCGTAGGTCTCGACCTATTTGGATGCAACCAAGTGGAAAACGCTGTTGATATGTGAAAGGACCTGTTATGAGGCGAAGGAAGGGTGCTTGAGCTTTACAACTGTATGCACAGGTTATGCATAACTTATGCATAACAGTACATGCATACTACGTATATGCGCATGACTAAGTATCACTATATTTCTGCAAAAGTGACAGGTGCATGTTATGGCCATATACTTGCGTCAATGTGTCTCATTAAAGTGGATAATCTACTGCACTCCAGGGTTGGCGTCACCCGCTGCATGAGCAGTGCATGAAAAATAATATAAGTACCAAAACTATAGCGTCATCATTACCATTGAACAAGTCTGCATTTACTGGGTTAACCATCGGATACGCATTTTGCTTAATAAGGCTGTCCATGTCCCAAATGGAGACGTAGTATCTCTGCGATTGAAACCTTTGCCATCTGCTGCTCGAGCTTTCGTGAACCGTGGTTAAATAGCCAAAATACGTCTCATGAAATGTGTGGTAATATTACTAATATGGAGGCCTCAACTATTGCCAACCGCGGCTTTACGTTTTGCTCTTATTAATCCCGTATTGAACCCAAAGCATTGGTGTGGTTGTTATGGCAAGTAACAGAAAAAAATTGTTGTCTTCAGAGTGACTACGCACAGGCGTGTACTGAGCCCATTTAAACCGTAAAGGACAAGAAAACCAAAGGGAAACTGTGCTCCGCGAAAATGAATTGCATGCATATGCAACGCGGAAGTCTGAAGCAAACTCGAATGGCCACGTCATCATGGGGCATTTGATGCGCCTCCGACCCACAACTCGATAGCACTGCGTAACAATTGCTAACAACTAATCCACGGAGACATTTAAAAACATTATTCATATATGAAGCGCGATGGCCTCCACAAATCAAGGCAGAAGAAAGGATAGTGGTGCGCACGCATTTATTAATGGTGGAGGTTTCCGGACCTTAATGATTAACAGAGATTGTGCAGAAATAAGCGGGGGCATTTTTTAGCGGGGCATGGAAACTTCTGTTAGCCTTTAGGTAAGAAAACCGGGTAAAGGGAAGCATATATCGGGTTCACGGTAGGAGAGCAGGAGATTGCAGGTGGCCTTAATGTGGTCATAATAACTCACTTGAGCTACACGAAGTTATTGAAGAGGCAGTGTTGTTTATTTGTCACTGCGCATTTCTTTGCGGACAGCCGGTAGATGTAATGCATAGAAATATTCGGTTACTGCGTTCACGGGTTTGATACAGTTGCACAGCCTCAATGGATTATTTGACTTGGCAGCTGTTATGCATAAAAGATGGTTGCGAAGGCAACAATAATACGCGGTAACGTGCTAGCGGATAAGCAGCGGTGAAGGTATATGGTTACAGAAACTGAAAAGTACGATGCAATAATGGTGACAATGGTTTAAACCATTCAAAAATATTCACCTCTCGGGGAGTGAGCGTGTACATGGCTTAAAATCAGCCAAGGATAAACAAGGAGAAATGAGCTCGGCAGTCCCATTATAGGCCCTGTGACAGTTCCAAAGTAATGTGAACAAGAGATGTGATATTAGGGCGCGTTATGCAGGATATACAGCTAGGTTGTTGTAAATGGAATTGGTACGTGCAAATATTTGGTAGATCAGAGACTTGCTTGTGCACAGACGCATGGCATCCTGTGTCAGTCTGCAAACGACACGTTGGCGGGAAGCGCAGTCATGCACGCAACGCAAATATGTACGCGGCCTAAAAGCCACATGTGAACGGCCAATAGAGATACCGAAGGTTCGAGGGCGTATTGATGTGGTGACAAGCGTTATATGGAGGTAAACCAGTAGTAGCGGATCAGTTATGTAGGCATCACGGATAGCTTGGCGTACTAAATCTCACATTTTGCGATGCAGTAAACTTAGCGGTGGTGCGACTGTGAAGACCAGGAGTAAGTGACAACGACCTTGGAGTACGCCTTTGAACTGACGTTTGGGAATCCGTTGAATAATTACCGGTTGCTGAAGTGGCGCTTTCATTGACGGGTATGCTTCCGATTTCTAAATTAAATTAGCTTATTTATGTAAACTTACAATTGATTGCCGTTGTGACTAAGCACAGGCGTTAATTCGGCACTACGTGCGATTTATACAACGATACGCAGTCTTGTAAGAAAGAGTTCATCAAATGAGTTTGCTTATTTCGGAGCGAGATGCGCAGGTAAGCTCCTTAATGGATATAGGCTTCTCTTCAACAGCTTGGGAACCTTAGAATGAACTTCTAGGTTAGCGGTTACGTAGATGTCATCGTTGCATGCAAATATGTGGAGGTGGAGTCATCCTCCATTATAAACCCTACCTATTATTCACTGCTTTTAAAAAGGACAGCGACAACGACGATAAATAAATAAATATTTTATTCTCGACCATGATCGGCAAGCCTATGGAGAAATGCTAAGGTAGGCGCAACTGTAACGACATTTTATGGCAATTGTAACGGCGGCAGTAAAAAATTGTTCAAACTTTCATACTTCGAACTGTACAGCGGTGGATAGGTAAAATAATAATTGGGCTGTCGTGAGATAAATAAATAAATGGTTTTGTTTCGAGTTTATCGAGGCACACCCATTTCCATGAGGCTGGGTCTTACTATGGTGCGAGGAGTTGTGTGACTCAGCCATCCATGGAGCTATGCACGGTGGTGCCTGTTGCACATACATAGCCACTAATACCAGATTGGGCAATGGTTAGAAGCCAAATAAACTTAGCCTCCTTGTCCTCTAGGTTCGGGTTTAGAAAGGGTGGCTCCTTATTCCTTAAAACGGACTCCTTGTAGCCCAACGCCAAACCAGCTGCCTTGTGGTCAGGTTTTTGAACTGAAGGCTTTGGTGTAGAACCCTAATCGTCATCCCGTCTAGGCCTGGGCAACCTGAAATATCCTGCCCAAGCAATACAATGGGTTTTTTTAAACAGTTTCCTAATGCTCTAGCCACCGCAGAGGATAATCAACAGTGTCTGTCTGATGCATGGAGCAGGGTGGATGGGGGTTTGGATGCTACTGCTCAAGCATTCTAAACTACTTATTCCTCCTCTTAGACTTTTCTATTCTACCGTCCCGTTCAAGCTTCACTTTTATCCCCCCGGTTTTCAACCCCCAATACTTGGCCCTCTCCCACCTTACTCTGCTAGGTTTATAGCTTCAAGTTTCAACTCACATGTGTTTGCTGAGCGTCTTTTCTCTTCTGTCGACAGGCCCATGTCTAACAAAGCGGTCCATTCCAGTTAATCCGCTTCCATTTGGAGCACTCGATCATTCTTCAGATTGGCATGACTTAGTCTACGCATATTGTTACAGATCGGTCAACACGCAGCCCATGTCCGAACATTAGAGACCCTCTCCATCGACCTCTGCTGATTATCGGAGACCCGCCTGCTAGAGTCCAGCTCTGCGCTCACATTGCGAGCCACTTCAGATGAAACCAGTCGCAATTTCTCATTGCGCCTATCAGGTGACGCAGCTTCGAGCACCGGCCAAGGTAGGGTTGGCATTGCCCAGAGTCCCCGGGGCTGTAGCTGCTCTAATTGATTGGATTCCAATCAGTAGCCGGATGTTTGCGGTCCGATTGGCTGGCTCGTTTCAAGCTTCGAAGTCGCACGGGACTATCAGGTGTCTATTTGTCAACGCTGCCTGTACACCCACAAACCGTAGCGATGCTTCGGTAAAAGACGACTGCTATCGCCAATTGAACGAGCTCCTTCGCAACAGAAGAAAACCGGACACTGTTGTGCTGGCTGGAGGTCTGAACGCTCAAGGTAGAAAATTATCCACTGATAAACTGCATCTGAGCGCGCAACTTGGTGTAGGCTGTCGTAATGAAAACTGTGGGCGGTTACATCATTTGTGTGAGGATGCTTGCTTATTTCTTGCGGGCACTAATTTCCGACACCGCCCCTGCGGGAGAGGGACTTGGCGCCCACCAGCCTCGAACCAGCTATGGACGCAAATCGATCACATTGCGAGGAGCAACCGATGGTGTGGCTGGGTCCAGAGCTGTTGTTCTATGTGGGGCACATGTGTAGACACCGATAATGCACTTGTACGTGCTGGCCAGCGGATTCGTGTTGGCAAGCGCCGAAGACTTTATGAGCGCATTGACACCAGCCAACTGGCGAAATCAGCTGTATGGCATGGCTACCAACGTACGCTGTCATGCGAGTTGAGAAAGCGCTCACTGGATGCAGTTAAAGCTCATTGGTCTCCTATTCACCAGTCCTTACTAGCAGTAGGATGGTCCTCATTTGTTAAGTCTAATCGCCAAGAAAAACATTGGAGCTCTTAGCGGTCTATGCAATTTATCGATGCTCGCCGACATATGCCTGCTGGAAGCGAACACAGTGAAACTCGCAAAGGGCTATGGGCAAAACTCCGTGCTATCCTGAAGAGGGACCGCGAATCACGTTGGTCTCATCTTACATCAGAGATGGAAATGGTCGCTGCCCTTGGTAACCCTAGCAAGTTATTCCGGCGGATAAGAGCAACGGGCAGCTGAACACCTGCCGTTAGTGAAAATATACGTGACGAGAGTGGACAGCCTATCCAAAAATTCTAAAAACGCTTATAGCGTCGAGCTGTGCAGGTTGAATGGCAAGTTATTTTTTGGAAATTGTTAAATTTCTCGTCGGTCACTGATCGCCCCGCTCCGTGAACCGTTCCTTTACATCCATCTTCTCGCTAAGAATTCGAACGTGCAATCGGACGGTGGAAGTTACATAACGCTGTTGGACCAGATGATGTTCCCCAAGCTCTCTTCAAAATCGAAGGACTTGCTCTTGTGGGGGATTTATACGAGTTCCTATTGCAACTGTGGGAGCAGGAATCTATCCCGTCCGACTGGAGCCGCTCTGTTATAGTTCCAATTTTCAAGGGAATCTCGCGATCTGGATGCGATAACCATAGAGGAATCAGTCTGATCTCCAGCGCCTCCAAATTGCTTGCCTCTGTTATGCTTCACAGACTGAAGGGCACTCGTGAAAGCCATTTTCATTAAGAGCCAGCCGGTTCTTTTTCGAGGTCGTGGCTGCATAGACCACATCTTCATTTTGCACCGGTTGTTGGAGCACCAGCACATATATTGGCGGCCCACCGTTGTGGTGTTCCTCGATACCAAAGCTGCATTCGATTCAGTGGATAGGCGTGCACTTTAGGATTCTCCACACAGGAAAGGTGTACCTGAGAATTATGTAAATATTTTCCGAGCGTTGGACGCGTGTATCTCCAGCAGAGTGGGGCTTACGGCAAGCTGTCGTCGCCTTTTAATATTTACAGCAGTGTGAGATAAAGATGCCCGTTGTCATCTTGCCTCCTCAACTTCGCTATTTACGAAGTCATACCAATCGCGTTCATAGGACACGACTTAGATGTTGTGGATCAGATCCTAGGAGAATGACGTCTTGACTTGAGTATGCTTACGCTATTGTCCGAATCAGTGACAGCTCCCAGAAGTGCCAAGTGGCATTGGACAGCTTAACACTGGCTGTCATACGCTTCAGGCTTTGCTTTGCATGATCGAAGCGCAAAGCGTTCCTACAAGTTTGGCAGGAATCGCCACCTGCGCTGACCCTTGGCTGGGATCAGGTAGAAGTCGTACAAAAACTCAACTACTAAAGAAGTTGTGTCACCGCCCGTGGGATTAAAGATGAGTTCACAACTCGTACAACAAAAGCTGGGGGAGTTTTGTTAAACTTCATCACTTATGGCGCCGGCGCGACATCACTCTTGCACTGAAGGATAGATCGTACCATGCAGCGGTACGTGCAACCCTACCGTACGGTTGTGAATACTTGCCCCTTAGATTAGCAGACCTAACGATGCTAGTTCCATTCAAAAACCGGTGCATTCGCAACCTAGCTCATATCTAATAAGAACACCGCGTGAGCAACCAGCGTTTTCGACGCCTTGTTTACGGTACATAAAAAAGGACTGAACCGCTCAGCACCGTTATTTTACGCACCAGGCTCTGGTGACTCGGCAACTGATGGCGCACGCCAGCCCACCGTCTCCCGCGGCGTGCGCTATTGTGCGCCAGGGTGTGAATAGAAGAAGAAGAGAGGTGGTCAAGCCTTGACCTGCACGGGAAGAATGAAGTACCACACTTCGAATCTTGCCTCGGTTATAGTTTCTTGGATCCCAGGGTGGGGCAGGAAGATGAACAACACGTTTGGCTAGATATATCTGCTGATATGGCTAGGAGCCGACATCAGGGACGTTGGAAAGGAGCGTTGCATGGTCCCACCAAGTCTCTCTTAGCCTCCACAGCAACCACGAAAACATGAATTCGAATTTTATAATTGTGCATAAGAAAATATCTTTATTCTGCCGCATATTAGGAGGCAGATAGGTTACCGGAACCATGCTCATCCGTTACCGATAGATCAACTGGCTTGCACCTTTTCCATTTTATACCCTTTTTCTTTTAGATATTGCGTAACAGTAGCTGCGTGTTACCCACTTCCAGCTTAAGTGTATAGTGTGTGTGCTCAAGACACACAAAACCAGGCATTATTAAAATTTACAGGCTGTTATGTTTCGAAACAGGCACGTTGCTATATTTGTACTTGGCAGTGGCTGAACATTTTAAGGCTGGGGAGATTGTGGAAGTATTAATGAGAAACAAAGTCGCCATTCGCTGAGGAGACTTTGGGTTCAAGCGCGCATAGTGTAAACAGTCATGGCACTATGATTGTAGGGAAAGCCCTATATGTAGACAGAGAGTATCTTATTCTTGTTCATGTTAAGGAAATATTAAAATATGACTCCAGTCACCTTGCCAGTATTTAGTTAGTAAGGGCACGATAGGTCCGCCATATATTGCAGTCATGCACCCGCTACTAAACGTTGGATTCCAGAATGATCGATTAAAAGCTAACTGAATAGCAAGCTGCAGAGTGTTGTGACAAACTACTGAGTTCGTGCGTAGGTAACGCAAAGGTCAGCGGTGAGATGGCAGGAAGAAAAGAGACGGCAGTACTTGTGAGAAAATGATAAAAGAAGAGACGACGGTATATACAAATGTAGACGTGCTGGTGTAACGAATTTATCAAGAATGGTGATGCTGGTTGACCTGCTAGTGTGAAGGTATGAGCTGTGCCTTTATTCGGTGGCGAGTCACATTCGCTACATTACAGTGTTGTTAAAGGGCCCTTTTTGGCTTTTTATAATAATAAGGACGCTTGCCGGGCAACCTCCACCACGGATTATAATAATGCCGCCGATCCGTTGAATGGCAAGTTGTAAATGGCTGTGCTACTTGTTGAGAGTTTAATTGCTCGGATTTTCGCAAGTAAGTTGTGTCCCGTGTTTGCGTTGGTTTATAAATAAATAAAAGAATAAATAATTGGGTATATTTCCAGACTGCCTAGAGGCTGCACGCTTAAGGGTTCAGATCAAGCTTTACATTAATCCTATGCTCTTGCATGGAAGTAGGCAAACTACGAATATATGTTCCTAGTAGGCGTTAAGCGAGTGCATATTTCGTTCTTGGGTCTTGTTCGGTCCAGAACGAATGGCTGGGCCCTCTTGGTCGGCCATGCATTGAACATTATTTTAAAGGTGATAGGTTGATCCGTTTTGGAACCAGGTGTAGTCTCCGAGGGACATCCAACGAAATATGTTGAAACGTTATTAAAGCCCTGAAGGATGGGTATTGTTATGCAAAACATTTAGCCCTCCATGGAATAAGTTATAAGATGGATTAGCAATATAGACATCCAAGGCCAATTGATCGGTCAAAGTAAGTTAAAGATTTCTGGATGAGTGGCATGTAAAAAGGTATTTAGCAGCGGAAAATGGCCGAACTTAAATATTATGGCCTTGAATCGGCAGTAGAATGTGCATTCCGAAATCAACAAGAGAGCTCCAGGTAGGAAGCATGTGAAAGAGATATTGTTAAGTGACTTGTACCCAATTGTTCAGGTCTCAATGAACTTGCATTTTTGCATTGTAAAGAGAATAATTTGTGCGGTCAGTACGTTGCAAACACGGTGGATAATTTTTCCCTCGTTTTCAGATAGGGGAAATCGTGCCTCGTATGCTTGTATTGTTGCAGCTATGGACTGTTCCAGGGCTGTTGGGTGCCGTATCTGTGAAAAGCTTGGGGAAAAGGAAGGCAACAAACAAAGAGAGCCATACAGAGAGAAGACAAAAATGCAGCCGAAAAGCAGTCGAGCAAGTTTAAAAATGACCGAACCCTTGTACCCCTATACCATATAATCGTCAGTTACGTATGTCAAATACCCGTGTACCATAGGGAACGCACCACAACGAGAGGCGAGCTTGTCACGGATCGGTAGAGAATGAAAGATTGTTTCAAATTAGGAATGAAGACAGGGCAATGAGTGTTGGAGGGATCCTATTGCGCGTATGCTCAATCTGTGGAAATCGGAGATGTGCGAACGGGATGTGCTTAATATGAAGAGAAGATATTGCTCGGAAGGTGTGAGAGGGACAGGTTGCCTCAGACTGAAATTGCTAGAAATGCAGAAAGTCAGGGCCGACGAACCCGTGTTAAAGTCAAATAAAGAATGAGTGCAGAAAAGAGCACGGTAATGAGAGAAAAATGTTGACAACAGTGGCTCTGTTGGGGAGAAGCGAAACATCCAACGACGTTCTTTAGGTTGTAGAAATTGTACATATTTCTACCTAATTGTACTTTCTTGTTTTCTTTTCCATTACTATTGTACAAAATCGTTTTAACTGACCAGCAAAGGAATAAGGACTTTCTGGGTTTCGATTCGGCTTCTGGTTGGGGCTGGGAAGGTATACTTCCTGAATTGGCGTGAAAGTTTCCCTTCCATTGTACTCGGTAGCTTTCAAGTTACTTTGAGCGGCTGCATATTATATTCTTAATTCTGGTGGTAGTATGATGTGGGAGCTGAAAGATAATTGTATATGGATTTGCTTCCTGAAGACGGTTATGATAAATTAGGGCGATAAATTAAGGTATAGTTGAAGGTCACGGTGTAATCGAAAGCGGGCATTTGGTAAATACAGGTGAAGTGTGAGGGACCGCCTGATGGGAAATCGGCGGAGAAAATTGAAATTTTTTGGTGGCTACTAGCACATTTATTAGTGGGCTGAAAGAAATGGCGTTCATGATACTAAGGATAGGTAGCATAAATTAATATGAATCGATTAATAGTACTGGATGACTTATGATGTGTTAACTTTATACTGAGTCAAAGTTGTTAAAAGAAGTAAGGTCGTGATGGTGGCGGAAAATCAACCGATAGGAATGGGCTGATATAACGTTTAGGAAATGTGGCATTATTTTTGCGTCGTAAATCGTTCTAAATGTTACGTACTTATATACGGAAACTGTTTGTAGATTAGAAACGGAAAAGACTTATAACAATGCATCAAGTGAAAGGTTACGAAAACCACACGGAATGCTAATTGGAGGACTGATGTACATGGGTGACATGAAATGGAACATTTGGAGGCAATTTAATGATAATACTTAATGGTACGGAGCAAAGTTGCGTAAATAGCAAGTGTGTAACTTACGGATGATGCTTTGAAGATAACGTGCAATGAGACGTAGTTTTGTGAATCTGCAGAAATAAGAAATAGAGAACTATGATGAGAAAGGCATCACTGTGTGCATGTTTAATGACATACGGAAAGACGTGCAGCAATGAGATAAGGAATAATAGCTTACTAACATCTGTTGCTGTGATATTGCGGTCATAAATGGTTACTATGAAAATGGGATGCACGGAATGGGTTTATTGGTTTGGGTCAATGCGGATAAATAATCGCAATTGTTAAATTTGTTTACGTGTGTTATCGTGTCTCCCAAGCTTATTGCATATAAGAATGTGTTTGCATTTCTAAGTTGTCGGCGTACATGTAGAAGGGGTAAAATGAGAATGCGCATATATATATACATATATATCTATATATGTATATGTATATATATACGCCTTCTCAGTTTACCCCTTTTACATGTACGCCGACAACTTAGCAAATGCGAACGCATTCTTATTTGCATTAAGCTTGGGAAACACGTTAACATACGTAAACAAATTTAACTATTGTGATTATTCATCCTCATTGACCCAAACAAATAAACCCCATATATATATATATGCAGAAGGCACACATATAAGGCTCTATATATATATATATATCTGTATATATATATATATGCATAATTATATATAGGCATCGTTTTAAACCTACGCGTGATGTTACCCCTTCTACATATACATATTTATGTATGTATGTATGTATATATATATCCATGCCCCATGCTGAGGCTGATGTTGCATTCTTGATGCTTCTTCACCGCAGTTGGGCTAAACCAACTTACACTTAAACTAGGTCTTTTTAAACTGGATGAATTTCATTCCGCTTTATTTGGTTTGTTCTGCCTCCCTGAATAATGTTCTCTTAGCTGGCCACGTTGCTTACACTAATTGCGCTTATCTTCGGTAATTTTGTTGCGTTTGCAGCATTCTAAGTAATTTGTGGACATTTCTTACTTATGACGGATTTGTTGCTGACCAACTTACTTCATATGGTAATTTAGCGAAGAGTTATGCCACCGTATCTGTATGCATTATTGGATTTATTTTATTTCAGCTTGTCGTTTAAATTGAATGGCTGTTGTTTGATATCCCTGGTATGGTTGCGCTTGATGTGCATGTTGACAAGGTGCCTACCTGTCTATTACCCACTACATCGTTCATACTGGCTCCAGGAGACAGTTGGTCGTTGCTGGAGGGGACGGGGTGCACGGTTCTTGTGGCCGTGTTAGGCTCAAAGAGCGGTTCCATGCACTCAGTGTGGAGCGGACTACGGTCCAGCCACCGCCTTGTGTGCGGTTGATTCCCCAAATACAGCGTGCTTGTGTTTGCCTGTGAAGGAGTGTGGGCCGGCTCCGTTGATGAAACGTGGTTCCCATCCGCATGCCGCCCGGTCTTATTCCTTCGGGTTTACACTGGATATGGGGTATGTGGTTGGAGCTGTGGGTGGTGCAGCGCAAGCCATCCATGGTCCCTCTGTAGGCACAGGCGTCCTGTGGCTTGCCACAGTGACAGGCAAATCCGAAATCGGATGCCGCCAGCCACCATATATCCATGCCCCATGCTGGCGGGAGAGCCTATGGTGCGCTGAGGCTGGTGGTGGCTAGATCCTGACAGATGGTCTACCCACTGCTGCTACTGTTGCGCCATAGTCTCATGTCCTGGGCGCCTCCACGTGGCGACCGCTGGGTGGGAGTTAGGTTTCGCCTTTCTCCCTGCTAAGATCCAGGACACCAATCCGCATGAGTCAGCTAACTGACCATGTGCTAGACCCGCTGCCTTTCGGGTGTTCATTTAATCGAAGGCTTTGGCTGAGGACCCGAGTCGTTCTCCTGTCAGGATTGGGCGCCCTGGCAGTATCCAAGTCCATCCTCTCCTTC